>CM046432.1:35590097-36050773 GCA_025506505.1 Flaveria sonorensis | reverse complement strand
ATTGATAACTATTTAGGCGCTTGAGCACTCAGACTTATCAGTAAACACTTAGAATTTTTTTCAAAAACTAAATCCAAAATATTTTTTATTTCATAATATTTTATTCAAAACATAAAAAACCAAAAAACAAGTCATTTTCTTAAATACAAAAATACAAAATGGTTAAGTCTGAAGATTCTGAGAACAAGGTTCCCAAGCTAAAGAATAACGTTGATTAAGAACTGTTTTTAAGGTTGAAGCATCATCTAAACTCTATTCATACTGACTTGTGGAGTCAAAGAGAAAGGATCTTATATCCAATCACATCTGATGGTCCTAACAGAGAAGTTTTGTATACAAAAGACTCTCCAGAACCTTATCCAGAGGATGGTCTGCAAGGTGATGACTTAAGAAAGGTTAAGAACGACATCAAAGCTTACTCATTGATGTGTAAGGGATTACCATTGGAAGTCTTGACTAGACTTCAAGTTATCAAACTGGGTACACTATGTACAAGGCTTTAAAGATCATTTGTGAAGGTGGTAAAGAGATACAAGATCTCAAAAGCAGAAACTCAAGAGGCAATTGGAGTTTTTTGAGCATCTTTCTGTGAAACAATTAATCAAATGATGAATAGATTTGTGCAACTAACTACTGAGATGTCAACTATTGGTATCAAAATGATCTCAAAGTTCTAAATTACAAACTTCTCAATGCTCTTCCATCTTCATGGAACAGACAGTTACTCAGTTAAGCATACTGAAAGTTTTCTATGGATCTAGATCTTTTGATTGCCAAGATTGAATCAGTTGAGATCGATGAGAGCTCTAGAAACAATGATAGAGCTGCTTCAATGACTCAGTTATAAGTATTGCATCTCCAGCTACATAGTGGAGAATGCTTTTCCTGCAAAAGATGATACCTCACCAGAAGACTCGGGTGATTTGTTCATTGGAGCTATTTCTTTACAGATTCTTCTTACACAGGTGCTCCTGTTTATACAACTCAACCTCAACCTCAGTCTCCTCCTAAAACTCAAACTCCTAAACCTCAAACCGAGACTTCATCTTCTAACTCTGTTAAAACTAGCAAAGTAAAGATGTTATTAATATCCTTTTATTGTATGATGAGTCAAAATCTGCTTTTACTACTTTTATGGCAAGTTTTCAAGCTTATCAAGGTAGTCGTCTTACCCAATTAGATCTTGTTTTGCAGGATTTGTTCGAGATGGATGCTGATGATGTGGAAGAGATGGACTTGAATTTGCAGATGGTGATGATGCTTACAGAACAGAAAACACTCTCCTATGTTAATAGGAACTACAAGCCAAGTGCTAACAAAACTGTTGGCTTTGACAAATCAAGTTATGTATTTCAACTACAACATTATGGTCATTTCTCAAGGGATTGTAAAGCTCCCAGAAACCAAGGAGAAAATGTCAAGCAGGTTCTAGCAGTCAAAGATATCATCAGCAGTCTCAGAAAACCTTCCAAAACCTTATTAGAGTCTTCCTATGCCAGAACTTAAAGATGAATCAAAATCATCTGAAGAACCAAAGAAAGCTCTTGTTGTTAGCATCAAAGATGGCTATGATTGGAGGGCATATGCTGAACAATTCATAGCAGATCTACATCTAGTTTAGCTCTTGTTGTTAGAAGCTCAAAATGAAGACTGGTCGATAGTGATTAGAAAATGATGATGAAGATTATGACTGGAGTGACAAATCTGACTCAAAAAAGGATTCAGAAGAGATTGCACTTATGGCTCAGTCTGACCAACCACAGGTCGAGAATCCATCATCAAACTCTGAGACTTCTTCTTCAAGTTATCTTGAAATTCCTGTTGAAGTCAGAGAAAAAATGTGCACAAAAGCATGTTTTGATCAGTTTAGCATTACAGAACATTTTCATATAAGATCTGTGTAAAACTTAAACAAGAAGAAGCAATGCATAACAAACTAAAAAATGATCACAAAGTCTTTGATGAAAAGATCCTATCTCTACAAACCTCATGGACAAAAACTCTAAAAGAACTTGAAATTGTTAAAAAACAACTTGAGAGATGACTAAAAATTAGAAGAAGAAAAAATAGCTCATGCTGCAACTCAGGTGGATCTAGCTAAAGTTAAAAGTTCTAAACTATTGTAGAACAGCTGTAAGTGAGTGGAAATAACAAACAAGGCAGGTCTAGGGTTTACACATGAACCATGACTGAATCCATCACAACACTCTGCCAGAAAACTTTAACACACATGATCACTCACCTAAAAAACAGCTAAGCTAAATCATTTCAAAACAAGAAAAAGAATTCTGAAAGTGATGAAGAGAAAACAAATGTTGAGATATTTTGAGGAACAAGATTGTGAAAAGACTAAAAATGGTCATCCAGTGAAAGTTAAATCTTATGAACCGCGACCAAAGAATAAGAAAATGTTTGTTTCCAAGAGCATGTTGTTGAAGAAATCATTGTTAAGAATGACAAACAAACTCAAATAAAGATAAAGCAAAAATGATGAAGTAACATCTAAAGATTCAATTTCTTATGGATTAAACAATCCAGACTTTATCAAATGGCTGAAAGAACAAAGATAAACAAAATGCAAAAGAGTCTTCTACTGATGATGTTGAATCCCAAAGCAAACAAAGATCATCAGATCAAGAAATCAAAGAAGGAGAAGGAAAAATGCTAAATCTAACTCCTCTCAGAACAAAAATCAAAACAATCAAATCAAAGAACAAATCTAGTCAATCAGTTTAAACCAGTGAAATTTGTTCTGCAGGTACTTTTGACATGAACAAAATTCTAGAAATCAAATCTAACTCAAAGAACCAATCTATCTCTGATCTAAAAAAAGGTTTAGGTCCTAAGTCTTCTGGTTAACAAAAGATTTGTATCTAAAGAATCTAGGAATGGTGTTAATGAACAAAAGTCAAAACCAAATATCAAAACAACAAATTCTCAATAAAAAAAAACAGATTAACTTGTAACTCCTAAATCAAAACACATGATCAAATGTGGCTTCTACATCTAAGTTAATCAACAGTTGCTTAATTTCAACAAATGTACTGTGAAATATGTGATATGTACAATCATAAGACTAATGAATTTTTCTTTAACAGGTATTGTCACATATGTGATATGAAAAACCATTCAATAGCTGATGCTATTTCATAATATTGTACCTATTATTATGAAATAACTCACAAAATTGAGAATTACACTTCAGAAAGAATTCGCCAAGGAATGGATATGTTAATCCCACAGTTAAGGAATGGATATGTCAATCCATAATTTCAAAGAAATCAAAGTGTTGGTTTTCAAAGATTGACAAAACAACCTTCCTTAGGCTTGAGATCTTTTCGAAGAAATGATTCTGATTATGATGATTCTTATGCTATAAACAACGCAGTATAATCAAAGAAAATTCGTTCCACGATCTGTGAGAATGAACGTGGGAAGTTTGGTAATTAAAACTTTTCTAAAAATATTTCATCTAATAGTTTGAATTATCTTGATGATGATCTTGAAAAATGTTATCATGCTTTAAGAACTAAACAAATCAAAGATAATCAAAAATTTGTCAGGAACGGAATTGGTAATTTACACAGCAAAAGAAGCCTGATTTGAAATAAGCTTCATTTTAAAACATTTACCATTGTTGATAAATTTGTCAAGCCCAAAGCCTATCGGCTTGGGTAGATAACTAAACTTAAATCTTTTTAAATGCAGGTACGCCCAAGAAGACCAATAAACACGTGGTATGTTGATAGTGGGTGTAGCCGGCATATGACAGGCAACCATACCTTGCTTCAAGATTTTAAGTTACAAGATGATTGCCAGTTTTTCGGTCCCAGATTAGTCTCGTGGCAATGTAAGAAACAAATAACTGTCTCTGTTTCAACCGCAGGAGCTGAGTACATAGCTGCTTTAGCAAGATGTTCTCAAATCCTTTAGTTATAAACCAACTGCTAGATTACGGGTTCAATTTTCTTAAAACTCCTATTTACATCGATAAACTGCTGCTATGTTTTATTACAACTAATCCTGTCTAGCACCCAAAAACAAAACATATCGAAATTCGATATCATTTATTCAGAGATAACTCTGAAAAAGGTTCAATCATTTTGATTCAAATCACAACTAAAAACAGGGCTGACCTAATTACAAAAGCCTTTTTACCAGGTTGATTTGAATACTTGGTCGAGTTAGTTGGACTTATTATTCATGTTTTAAAAACTAGTTTTGAGTTTTTCTGTTGTCTGAATCATAAAAATAATAAGACCCTCCCTTAGCTTAATCTAAAATATAGAGAAACTGTCAAAGTTAACTGCTTGATTGTATATATTGTGTGTGCATGTTCAATAGAAAATGAAAAAGCAATACAAAAAAGAAAATTGCAAAATCAAATATAAAAAATATAAACAAAAACCAAAAATAGAGTTTTTCTTGTTAGTTAATTGTTTAAGACTGAATCTGTCATTGCAATTTTGTGAGAAATGATAGATACATTAGTTTTGATATGTTGCATACTTCACTCACGACTAAAGTCTGATGTGATCAGATATGAGGTTCAGGTAAGCTCATGCAATTATACAGAAAAAGGTAAATTCTTGTGATCAAACTAATCATCAATGCATCATGTTTGTCATTTATTACCAATGAGTGTGTTGACTGTTGGGGTTTTCACAAGTTAAACTGATCTATTTTATCCTTATAAAATAGAAGAACGCAGTGGAATATATATAATTTTAAACTTGTTACAGTGAGCTAATATATATATATAACATTTTTATATAAAATCAGTCAAACCCATATGAATCGATATATGAAATCATGCTTACAAACACCATAGAAGGTACGAAGAACTACCTTCAACAATGAGGTCGGGAGGAGGTGAACGAGGATGGCAGCTCCTAAAGCAAGAAGCCTCAAGCTAGTCTACCCACGAGCCACCAACAAGAACACCGGTTGCTAGGATTTTCACTTATACAACTCCCTTTTTATTTCTCTAGACCGATCAGAGAAAAAGGTTTCTTACACTTTTCGTGTTCTCAGTCTTCGTTTTGAGAGATCTGCAAGCAATCTTATATTGCATGTCCTTGGAAACATAAAGTTCAGGAGAGAAAAGTGTTGGGGCCCAGCCCCTTAACCCATTTGCATTTCTCAGAACAACATCCGCATTAGTTAATGTGGATGATTGTTCTCCCGCATTTGTAAATGCGGGTGAAGTAATTCGTCCGCATATGCAAATGGTCATCCGCTAATTAATGCGGATGTATGTTTCCATCAGCATTTCCAGAAATGCTCATCCGCATTTGTTCAAAAACAAATGCGGACAGGTTGTTCACCCGCATTTGTTCAACCACATCAAATGCGCTGTGTTAAAACGAATGCGGATGAATAATATTCCTCTCTCTTTGAATAAATTATCCATATAATTTATATACAACACAAGTGTAAATGTTTGGAAACCCATTTTCAATATTCTAAGTGTTAATATTTATTTATATGATCATATCATAACAAATATCTTTGGTGTTTGTCTAGCTCGTTATTGGGTATGACCCGACTTGGATCATGACATACTAGCCACATCAATTCAATATGTATTTTGGGCAGATCATTTCCATCAATCTCCCACTTGCACAAGATACATAGAGGATTGATGCAAGTAGCAAATACCGCCTAACAACGGTTACTACCCCTAATATACATGACTAAGTGCCATTCAATACATCATTCCTTTCAAGTCCCTTACTTGAACTGATTTAGGTGAATCTAATCATATATCCTTTTGTTTCAGATGTCATGTTCAATCCAGGGACACAGAATGATCATTCCCTGTTGATTTAACTTTATCAGGCCTTAGACATCATACTCTCAATGAATAAGAGGAACAATCCCATCTTGACTACATACGTTTATCACAATCACCTTGTATCACACCTGAACATAGCTTGTGTATTGTCATATTTCAGAACAGTGAAGAACTAGATCAAGGTATAATATTTGGTGAATATCAAAACCAAATATGTATCTCAGGTCAGAGGACACTATGATATTCTCCTTTACTCAAATTTACTTATGATCAATTATAAAATTCCATGCAGTAACATTTAGAGCGGGTCAGTCCAATATTTGTATCCCACAAATATCTATGAACCTTGGTAGCAACCTTTTGCTCTATATTCATACCTTATGAATATCTACCATCCATGTTCATAATAGTCTTACATTCATATTTGTTCCCACAAATATAACCGACTACGGACATTTAGAATAATAAACATATTCATGGATGTAACATGCTAAAATGAACATAACTCAAAATGTCATAATTTATACAAAGAGTTAGTATTACATTCGTTCCAAAGTTAAAATACAAACATATCAAATCTAATCACTAGAATATCGAAGTCCTAAGGCACAAGTATGACTCTCATGCTTTGCCCTTTCAAGGAGCTTCGTGAGTGGATCCGCGATATTTTGATCTGTGTGAACTTTGCGAATACATATCTTTCCCTTTTCAACTTCATCCCTTATGTAGTTGAATCTCCGCTCAATGTGCCTTGTCTTTTGATGTGCACGGGTTCCTTGATTTGAGCAATCGCACCCTCGTTATCACAAAAGATCTCTAGGGGTCTTGAATGGTAAAGACTACCCCGATCGGCAATAAATTTCTTTAACCATGCAGCTTCTTGAGCTGCCAATGAAGCGGTGATGTATTCGGATTCTGTAGTGGACAATGCTACCACGTCCTGCTTCGAGCTCTTCCAGGACACTGCCCCTCCATTCATAATGAAGACATACCCGATTGTGATCGAGAATCATCTCGATCAGTCTGGAAGTGTAACCTTTTACAACGAGCTCCTCCTCACCAGATCCATATATTAGAAACATATCCTTAGTCCTCCTAAGGTATTTCAATATACTTTTAACAGCCATCCAATGGCTATTACCTAGATTCTGTTGATACTACTTGTCATGCTTAATGCGCATGACACGTCCGGTCTAGTGCATATCATTGCATACATGATGGATCCTATAGCAGATGCATATGGGATTTCCTTCATTCTTTCTTGCTCATCCTTTGAGTTCGACATTGAGATGTACTCAATATTGTCCCTCTTTGAATAGGTACCATACCTTTCTTAGAGTTTTCCATCTTGAACCTTTTCAAGATTTTATCAATGTATGCACTTTGGTTTAAACCTATCAACCGTCTTGATCTATCCCTATAGATCTTTATTCCCAAAATATAGGCGGCTTCACCAAGATCTTTTATGGAAAGCAACTTCCAAGCCAGGCTTTAAAACCTTCCATGGTTGGAACATCATTTCCAAATAGTAGTATGTCATCAACATACAATACTAAGAATGTGATAATGCTCCCACTAGCCTTTTTATACACACAAGCTTCATCAGCTTTCTTGATGAATCCAAATTTCTTGATCTCTTTTCAAAACGTTGATTCCAACTTCTCGATGCTTGTTTCAATCCGTAGATTGATTTCTTTAACTTGCATACTTTATTAGGATGTTTTGGATCGACAAAACCATCAGGCTGAACCATATAGACAGTCTCTTCGAGATGTCCATTAAGGAAAGCGGTTTTGACATCCATTTGCCAAATCTCATAGTCATAATATGCAGCTATGGCAAATAATATCCTAATTGACTTTAGCATTGCCACAGGCGAGAATGTTTCATCATAATCAACCCCTTGAGTTTGAGTGAAACCTTTTGCTACAAGTCTTGCTTTATAAGTATCCAAGTTTCCATGCATATCGGTTTTCTTCTTGAAAACCCACTTACATCCAACCAGTTTGGAGTTAAGTGGTGGTTCAACCAATTCCCATACTTGGTTGTCATACATGGATTGCATCTCAACGTTCATGGCTTCTAGCCATTTGTCACAATCCGAATTGGACATTGCATCATGGTATGTAGTGGTTCATCCGAGTCAACCATATAGCATCCATTCATGAAAAATCCATATCTTTCAGGTGGAATGCTAATTCTACCAGATCTGCGAACGTTTTGTGTGTATTGATCAACCATTTGATCATTATCAACAACCTCTTGTTGATCGCTAATTTCAACCAAACTGTATTGGCTTGTGGTTCTTGATCCTCATCAATTTCCACTGTTCTATACGTCGTTTCTTCCATAAGAAACTTAGTTTCCAAGAACTCAGCCTTTCGAGCAATAAATACCTTTTGCTCGGTTGGATCAAAGAAGTAATATCCCATACAGTCTTTGGGATATCCAACAAATATACACTTAATGGATCGACTTTCTAACTTGTTTTGGGTGTTCTGCTTCACATAAGCTTCACAACCCCATACCTTTAAATATGATAGTGATGGAACTCTTCCATGCCATATTTCAAAAGGTGTCGTATCCACTTTCTTGGTTGGGGCCATATTCAAATACGAGCCGCGGAGAGCAATGCGAAACCCCAAAATGATAGAGGTAGTGAGCTTCTAGCCATCATAGATCGAACCATATCCAATAGGTTCGGTTTCTCCTTTCAGACACACCATTATGTTGCGGTTTTTCGGGTGGAGTAAGTGTGAGACAATCCCACTCCTAAGATGATCTTGAAAAGCATCACTCAGGTATTCACCTCCTCTATCTGAACGAAGAACTTTGATTGTTTTATTGAGTTGATTTTCTACTTCATTCTTAAAGATTTTGAACATTTCAAAAGCTTCATGTTTGTGTGTCAACAAGTACACATAACATAACGACTATAATCGTCGATAAAGGTAATGAAGTATCTCTCACCATTCCTTGTCATTGTCTTAAAAGGACCACATACATCCGAATGTATGATTCCTAATAAATCCTTTGCCCTTTCGTTAGTACCACTAAAGGGCAACTTGGTCATCTTTCCTTGTAAACAAGATTCACACTTATTAAATGAACCATTTTCATTTGTTTCCAAAAGACCATTCTTTTGAAGTGTTTGAATCCGATTCTTGTTTATATGCCCAAGACGACAATGCCAAAGATATAAATCACTTAAACCCATTTTAAGTTTCTTGGTGCTTGTTTGGTATAACGAGTTATTAAAGGATGAGTTATCATGAACCAATTCATAGATACCATTATAAGGCATAGCCTCAAATAAAATACATCATCCATAAAAACACAAATACCATTGTTTACAAACTTTAATACATAACCATATTGTTTTAAAAGGGAAACATAAATTATGTTCCTAGTCAAACTAGGAGCATACAAGATGTTTTTCAAGACAACTTCCAAACATTTGGAAGCTTCAAAACATAGTCTCCTTGGGCTTCAACATCAACTTTTGCTCCGTTGCCCATGTAGAGACTTGTGTCTCCCTTCTTGAAATGCTTATTTCTTTTGAACCCTACAACAAATTGCAAATATGAGTTCCACATCCGGTATCCAATACCCATGTGTTTGAAGAAATAACATTCAATTCAATATGAATCATGAAAGTTGTACCTGAGGTCTGCCCAACATCCCTTGTTTCTCAACTCTTTGAGATAGGTTGGACAATTCCTCTTCCAATGTCCTATCTCACCACACTCAAAGCATGGATCGTTCTTCGTTACCTTAGGCTTCTTAAGCTTTGGTTTTGGAGGTTCAGTTCTTGCCTTTCCCTTACCCTTTTCTTTGATGTATCCCTTTCCTTTAGCAACATTTGCCTTGGGATCGGGTGTTGCCTTTTCTTGTTGCCTCCCTCATTGATCGTGAGGATGGGTAAACCCTTTTACCCATCCCGCCTCGGCCGTTTTGAGCATTGCGTGAAGCTCACCAATGCTCTTGTCCCACCCGTTCATGTTATAATTCATGATGAACGTCTCAAACCTTTTAGTTAGGCCATTAAGGATCAAATCCGTGGCCAACTCTTTTGAGACGGGACAATTTAGCCTTTCAAGGCGATCAATGTGGCTCTTCATCTTAAGTACATAAGATGAAACCGATTGAGTTTCTTCCATGCGACATGCATGAAGCGCTCGAACCGTTTCGAAGCGTTCTACCCTTGCTTGTTGAAGGAACATTTCCTTCAACTGGGTAATCATGTCGTATGCCCCATGATGCTCTAAATCCTTTTAGAGCTCGGGAGTCATAGTTCCCAACATGAGGCAAGAAACCTGCATAGAATCCTCAGTGTGCTTAACCCAATCGTTATAGGCCTCATATCATTAGCGTCGGGTTCATCGGGAATGGGATCGTCTAGTACGTAAGATTTCTTTTCTTGCTGAGAACGATTCTCAAGTTACGAAACCAATCCATAAAATTATTATGGTTAAGACGATCCCTTTCTAATATAGTTCTTAGTGATAGGTTATGGACGGTCGGGGTGGTAGCGTTGTTGTTGGCGGCCATTTCTACAAACAAAGTTCAATTTTAGTATTTCCAAAAATAAAACTTTAATTATTAATACCCTTTTCACGTCTCATAGACAATTAATAATTAAAATCTAGAATCCAACGTTACATTTAAATAATGGTTAGGTGATCTTTATCCCATTATTTAAGTTAACAAGGTAGTCAACACTTGACAATTGCAACCCTTTGCAACTTCTAGTTTTATGGGATCGGTTAAACATCTTTATGTTTAGTTGGCATGTTTATTCCCATCAACACCATTGTACACCATGCTTGGTGACCCTATTCACATGGTTTCCAACTCAAGTTGTCCTACTTACACACGTGTGAGTTTACACATACAAGTGGTTAGGTGACCTTTATCCCACAAATATGTTAACCCCACCTCAAACACACAAGTTCCCTAAGAGTGGTTAGGTGACCTTTATCCACAAATAGTTCCTAAGTGATTCGAGTGTTGTGTAAAAGGATGGTGTTAAACTTGTTTCAAAAGGGATTTTAGTTTTCATTAATTCTAGTTTTGAAAACTATTTTGCAACTAACATTCCATGCATTCAAATGTGTAGTACCAGTATGAAAAACAATTTTCAAGGTTCTTTCAATAAAACCAATTTTATTGTGAACATATTAGCTTTTAATAAACTCTTTTATTACCCATGTTAATGTTTTATAAGAACCAACTTTATGCTTGTTGTTGATTTTAAATTGTTAAACATGCATATCCATATATCACAAAACAATAATAAAACAACCACACAAGCATCACATGAGTCCATAACCGTAGCCATCTAAGCTTAACATCACTTGTTGACCGAAACAAGTGAGTTAATAAGGTCGTTCCTAAGGGTGAAATGACACAACATTTGTGCCGGTGAACTCCCACTTGATCCCGCATCCAAATGCTTCAAGTGTCCACCTTGTGTTGTGAGTCTTCCAATCCATTTGGGTCTCCATTTAGGCTTTGACTTCACTACCAAACTCCTTTGGGCCTTCATCTTCTCCTTTCGGTCAAAACCGAGAAAGATAGTCTTGTTGCATCTTCTTTTACAAAACATATCCTAAATACATTTTTTCTAGTAAAAGTAAAGTGCAACTAGCCTATTTATTTTACATAGCAAATGAAAAATAAATAAATTACATACCCAATAGGAAGAATAAACATGTTTAATTATAACAAACCATTTTAATAATTAAAACAAATCACAATACATTCATCCATAGGTCTCGGCTTTGGTCATGAACAAATAAAATACATATCCTCATATGTAAGCAAAATCCAAAAGCATCCCCTTGAACCATAGATTCTCAGCTGAAGCATAAACAGCCGAGAACCACGGTTTTGTTTCCAAAACAAAATCATCCAAATGATATAAATTTTCCAAGATTCCTATATGCATGTCTAAATAGATCTTGAAAAATAGGGGATACTAGGGCTGAAGCCTCTCGGCTTTTGGTGAATCATCACCAAGAAACCGAATTTTCAGTCCAAATGAAGCATGTATCCATATCACCGCTCTTGATGCCATTTGTTGGGTTTTCACAAGTTAAACTGATCATTTTATCCTTATAAAATAGAGAACACAACAGAATATATATAAATTTTAAACTTGTTACAGTGAGCTATTATATATGTAAAACATTTTTATATAAAATCAGTCAAGATCCATATGGATCGATATATGAAATCATGCTTACAAACAACCATAGAAGGTACGAAGAACTACCTTCAACAATGAGGTCTGGAGGAGGTGAACGAGGATGGCAGCTCCTAAAGCAAGAAGCCTTAAGCTGGTCTACCCACGAGCCACCAACAAGAACACCGGTTGCTAGGATTTTCACTTATACAACTCCCTTTTATATTTCTCTAGACCGATCGAGAGAAAAAGGGTTCTTACACTTTTCGTGTTCTCAAGTCGTCGTTTAGAGAGATCTGTAAGCAATCTTATATTGCATGTCCTTGGAAACAAAAAGTTCAGGAGAGAGAAAAGTGGGTGGGGCCCAGCCTCTTAACCCATCCGCATTTCTCAAAACAACATCCACATTAGTTAATGCGGATGAAGTTGTTCTCCCGCATTTGTAAATGCGGGTGAAGTAATTTGTCCGCATTTGCAAATGGTCATCCGCATTAGTTAATGTGGATGTATGTTTCCGTCAGCATTTCCAGAAATGCTCATCCGTATTTGTTCCAAAACAAATGCGGACAGGATTTGTTCACCCGCATTTGTAAATGCGGATGAGTGAACATCATTCGCATTTGTTCAACCACATCAAATGCGGCTGTGTTAAACGAATGCGGATGAATTAATATTCCTCTCTCTTTGAAATAAATTATCCATATAATTTATATACAACCCAAGTGTAAATCTTTGGAAACCCAATTTCCAAATATTCTAAGTGTTAATATTTATTTATATGATCATATCATAAAACAAATATCTTTGGTGTTTGTCTAGCTCGTTATTGGGTATGACCGACTTGGATCATGACATACTAGCCACATCAATTCAATATGTATTTTGGGCAGATCATTTCCATCATTGACTTCTCAAATTGATTGCTTGTAAAGTCAAAAACTCACACCTGGTGGTGATATGAATAACCATTGAGCTCTAATTATTTAAAGCATCTATTCAATTCTTTGTTATGAGTTATCATAAACCTGAAGTGATGAGATATCCTCTGTTGTAAGTCATTAAAAACCTGGATATTCTCATTTGATGCAAAAGATGCCAATGCGCATAATCTAAACATAAGATCTGGTTATAAGTATATGTCAGGTTAACAAGTTGAGAAAAGTGATTTCTTGCATATCTTGACGAGAGTTGAGCTCTCTAAGTCAAAGTGTGACTTACATAATGTCATATCTAATCATACCTTAATCAATCCAAGAATTGAAAAAGTAAGTGTGATGAGTATCTAGCCAAAAGCACTCATTTTCTGTCCTCAGATCTCGCTCTCCTTTCCTGCAAAAATGCTGACCTGTAACACACTTGATCAGGATTTAATTACTGTCTATGACTATCCATCAATTTATTTTCTTTTAATATGCTGATCTTAAATGATATGATCTCACTATAGGCATGTGATTCAAATGTATATAGTAGATTTTTATTCTTCTTTAATTTTTAATTTTTGCATGATTTTCTATGTGTAGGCGTGTCGATAATGATTGGTTTGCTCTACTTGCAAAATAAAATAAACTTCTAAGTTTGTGAACTTAAAAGTTCAGGGGGAGTAAAAGTAAAAAAGAGAAAATAATTGAATTTCAAAAAGTGGAAAATAAAAATAAAGTGTTTTGGATGAAAGGATGAAGCTTCAATTTCAAGCATGTGTGTGTTTGATATGATGTATAAAAAAACCTAAAAAAGAATTCAAATTTAGTGGAAAAGCTTCTTGCAAACAAAATGAGACTATTTGTTTTGTAAAAGTTATATAGAGTCTAAAATGACTGGAAATTGTTTTTGAAAATAAAATAAAAATAAAATGGTAAAAAAATAAAAAATAAAAGTTTGAATGTCAAAAAATGTTAAAATTTGAGCATCATTAATGTAAATTTTGAGTGATAGTAAAAAAAAATTTGACAACGTGTTGAAAAAATTGTGTCTGAACAGTACTAATGTGCTTAAACAGTGTTCAGATGGATGGTGTGAAAATTTCAAGTGTCAAGACTCATGGAAGGGTTCTCATGTGCCTTAATAGTACTCATAAGTCTAAATCAAGAGTATGATGAATTTCAGAAAATTGTGCAAGTGTTGGGCGTTTCATTCTATGCTCAAGCGCCTAAACAGTTATCATGTGTCTGAAAAATTGGTTAAGTGTTGGGCGTATCAACTATGCTCATGCGCCTAAACAGTACCAGACTTCCAAGTGTTAGTCTCATGCGTTTGAACAGTGTCCAAGCGCCTAAACAGTGCTTATACGACTGAACAGTGCTCATGCGTCTAAACCTCATGCGCATTCACAGTGTTCATGCGTGTGAAAAGTTGTGTGAAATTTAGTCTCATGCGCCTTCACAGTGCTCATGTACCTAAAAATTTACACATATATATACAAAACTTGTGTTCTCATTCATTTATTCACTCAAATCCTCTCATACTACACCTGATACTCTTAAACCCTCGACTCATCGTTTCATCATTATTGATTGATTCTGGTTAATACTTGTGATTGACAGGCATTATCATTGAATCTGAACATAATTTTATGATTAACATCATCTGATTTCAGTTTTTAAACTATAAATTTGAATGCGAGTTTGAGGTCTGTTCAGGCGTTCGAACCCTAGTTGATCGAAAATTTTGAAATTTGTGATGAATATATGGTTTGATGACAAAAAATGAATATTGAGTGACAGTTGTAACATGATTTCAAACATATCGTGATAGTCAAATTCAAGTTTCATCAAATTGTGTTCTTGATGATTGTGTGTTCATCAGAAAGTTCATAAGAACTGAATATGAATAGAAAATTTATCGATTTTTTATCAAAATGTCAAGTTAATCATAAAAGTTGTTCATTAATCTGATTGTAAGAAAATTTAATGAATTTGGTGTGATTTAAATCATTTAAACATTAACTTGGATGTATTCTGTTCTTGATAGAGTATGTGAACACTTATAAAATTTTTTAGAGTGAAAGTTAGGTTTAAAAGATTTAAAACATGCTAATTCATTTGAAATTTAATAAGTTTTCAAGTTACTTAATGCATTACTTGATTATTATGAATTGTGTAAATCAAACTTGTAACCAATATACTTTTGTTCATGTAATGAGATCTGTATAAACACTTATAAACTTTTTAAGTGTTTGGTTCAAAATTGATAAATCATAATTTGATTTTAAGTTTTGCAAATTCAAAAGTGACTACCTTTCTTTGTTTTATGTATACAGATGGCAGAGCTTAAGTTTGAACCAAAGCATAATGTAGCTTTTTTTCTAAATGAATATGTTCAAGAAGCTACTGGATATGAAGAGATGATCAGATTTTATTGAGGACTAAGTATGTATAGGCTATGTGTTCACAGCCAGTCATATATGCTCGGTTAATCAAAAGATTTTGGAATACTTATGTGATTGAAAGAGATGAAGAAGGAAGGAAAGTGGTTAGAGGATTTGTTACCAATGATCGTATGGTTGAAGTGTCTGAGCAATCAATCAGAGAAGCTCTCAGACTGGGTAACAATGATGCATAAGATTTGGCTGAACTCTCGTTTATTGAGTGTAGAGAAACATTTATAGCCATGGGTCATCCTGACCATTTCCCAAAGAAATAGTTTTTCAGAGCAAGAGTTTACAACAATTGGAAACTTCTTTGCTATATCTTTTAGCACAGAATCTCTAAAAGAAGTACCGGATGGAATTCATTCCCGGTAGACATTGCATCTCCAATAGTAGCCATAGCCACTAATAGAAGATTCAATACGGCTAAATGGATCATGAATGGTTTCATTTTTAATTTGGATAAGCAAATTAGAAATAAGTACTTGATGTGTCCAAGATTTCTTCGGATGGTTATTAATGAAGAACATCCTGATTTCCATGCTTATGGAGTGGGTGGAGAAATATTACTTTTGGAGCATATGACAAAAACTGCTTACAAGAGACATGCTATTATTACTGGTGCTCAAAATGTTCCTAAGTTTGAGTATATGAGAGCAGTTGCAAGGGATGATGTGAATATAAATGAAGATCATTTTCATCTAATTGATGACGAACCGGTTGATCCAAATGTCTTAATTGAAGAAGTTCCTCAAGAACCATCTGAATCTGAATCTGATGAAGAAAATGAAGATGATGATGAAAATGATGATGAAGAAAGTTCATCTTCAAGTAGTGCTGATGATGATGATAATAATGGAGATAATGAAGTTGGTGAAGTTAATGAAGGTGTTAATGAAGATGATGTCATTACTGAGGTGAATGAAGATTTTAATGAAGAAAATATTCAACAACAAATGGAATTTGATTTTCCTATGGTTGATGTGTTGGAGCCCACTGAGTAAGAGAATATGATTTCTAAGGAATCTTCTCTTGAGATTGTTAATGTTGGAACTAGTTTACCTTGTCGTGTGATAGAAAAAGGTGAAATTTCAAAACAAGATGACACAGCTCATACTGAGGAAGTGAACAATGAGATGATTATTGAATCTCTAAAAGTAAAGAATTCACTCCAACTTAAGATAATTGAGAAGCTGAGAGATGAGAATGAAAAATTGAAAGATGAATTGTTAAAGAAATATTTGATAATTGCTAAACTTGAAGAAGATAAAGAATCAAATTTAAAGAACTTTGAAGTGATACTCAAAGACTATGACTTGATTGAAGAAAAATTCAGGAAGTTAAAAGAAGATCATGTGAAATTGAAAGATGAATTTGAAGGTATGAAAGATAGTTTGAGATCTTAATCACCTGAATTAGTTATTCTATCTGAAGTTCAACCAATCGATGTTGAAAGAATATATGAGGCAGATAAAGGGAAGAGAAAGATAGATGATCTAGATGTGTCAGTTTTGGCTGAATCATCATCTAACCCTATGTCTAAAATACAAAAGATTGTATCTGAGCCTTTGATTCATGAAAGTGAAGAAGCTAAAGCTCAAGAGAGAATTGGTGCATTTGATGATTTAGAACCAGAATTCTCATATGCGTGGTATGACGAAGTGTTAGAAGCAGAAGACATTGTTGAAGCTGCTTATTCTCTTATTAAGGCTGTTACTGAAGATATCCCTATTGATGTTGATGACAAGTATAATTATCTAGTTAAGAAAAAGTACAACAAAGAATTTTTGGATGGTCTCACTGTGTCTCAAATCAATATAGAATATGAGAAATGTGTAATTGTAGAATCTATAGCTCCAGTGGATCCTAATGAAATTTTTGTTGAACACGGAGAATGGAATCCAATGCATGAAAGTATTAATATTGAAGTGCTTTCATCATCGGAATTACATCATCCTGATCCAAAGAATATGACAACTATTGAGCTGAGATTGTGGTTACAATCAAAAAATTATTCATGAAAGAAGTTAAACAGATTGTAAGCTGAATCACTAAGAATTTTGGTGAGAAATTTTCAAGAAACTGAAAAACAAAACAATAGAATGATTGTTCTTGATATGGATAATCCTCAATACTTGGAAATTACAAAGAGAACTAAAATTCTAAAGCCTCATGAAATTAAAGAAATGGAATTAGTGAGACAGGGTCATGAAAGAAGGAAAGAGTTGATGAGTATGTTTCTAGAAGATGAGCAACAAGCCTATCAAGTTTCAGTTGATCAAAACAACTATGGAACAAGGCAAGGATAGTAGGTGATTTGGTAAGAAACATATTGCAAAAAGGCCAATCAATTTCTGAATTGCCGAATGCAATGATTGTACCGGATCATACAAAGAATGTTAAGATCGTTGCATGGAAGTACGATGAAATTTTGATGCGTTTTTAATCAACGAGTAAATGCTATTTGTGATGTGTATCACTTTTACTCAAGCATCCTGTTCAAGATCTCAAAGAGTTAAACAAATTACCTCTGATTAATCCAACAAAGTCTGCTCGAGGTGAAAATTTCGTGAAACTTCTAAATAGAGGTATTTCCAGAATGGAGTCATTTCTCAAGACCCGATGTGATCAAGAGGACAAAGAATAATTCAAGTCAATAAAATGTAAAAGAAGGTTAGCAGATCAACTTGAAGAAGAAGAAAAATTTCCAGATGCTTACAGTGACCAACATTTTGAAAAGGTTACAAATCCAGGATTAAAGGTGATTGACGGAACTCAAATGACAAAACCAATTTTAAGATGGTTTTATAATGCTGACTCATTCGAATTGAAGTTAGTTCGAAACATAGATGACTGGGATCAAGACATGATTTCGGTATTTGGAGTGTTTGAACTGAAACTTCTTCATCCGAGTTATATCTCATTTTTGTCCATACAAAAGTTTGAACGAGTTGCATTAAACATTGCGTAGAATGATAGAAAGTATTTTGATGATTATTAAAGTGATGGATGCTATGATCGAAGAATTGCATTACGAAAAGTTTGTTAGGATCAGTGATCTAAGTTTGATCAATTAGAGTTTAATCACAGCGGAATTAGAGCAAGAATTAAGCAAATATAGCAAGAACACAATAAATATTCAATGGAACAGTACACGGTTATATAGAAATAGGGTTTTCTGCATTGGGATAATAACATTCATGCACACATGCTTCGGTATGGCGGCTGCTAGTTTTCCTAAGCTGCACCGATTACAATTAGGTCAGCATTCCTTATATAAAGGAATGTGACGTCTGCTGATGTCACTTGATAGTGACGTCTAACAGAATTATTACAAACTACTGAAAGTAAGCAAACTACTGAGAATGTTCACAACAACTGAGAACATCTCTAGTATTCTAAGTACACGAAGAAACATAAAACTACTGAAACTACAAGTACAGAAAAGAAAATACAACTACTGAAAGGAAACCATCACAACTACTGAAGAGGTCTTCTTCAGCTGTTGTGACAATCATCTGAAACTTGGTCTTCAGTCTTTGTCTTCAGCTCTTTCACTTCAGACTTTGTCTTCAGCTCTTGTCTTCAGACTTTTTTTTCAGCTCTTTCACTTCAGACTTTGTCTTCAGACCTTGTTATCAGCTGATGTCTTCAGCTGTTGCAGACTACTTCAGTTGTTGTAATGTCCGTGGGACTTAAAGGTTTTTCTGATCAGGCTCATTGGTTCTTTTGGTCCAACAAACTCCCCCTGAACCAATGCAGCCAAAACCTTTAAGCTTATTGAGGTCCCACTTATTCTTGGCAGAAATACTCTCTTGATCAGCTTTAGAGATATAGGATAAGCACAGGCCAGGGAACAGGTTTCAGTAGATGTGAATGTCAAAGGATGGAAGGGAACTCTGTCTTGGGGAACTGGACACAGAGCCGTTATCCCAACCATGAAACCTACTTCCCATTGATGAGTCTATAAGACTCTCTGACGTAGGCCTCAAGGAGAACAACTTGTTCCTCCTTAGTGAGTTCTTCTGCTTCTCCTTCGAAGAAGAACTCTGGGCCATAGTACTCTGATAAGTACTTTATCGTCTTTCCATTTTTCAACTCAACAGTTGTTATCTCTCTGTAAGCAAATTCATCTGGGTGAGTCCCTTCTAATAACAACTGGAGTTCATTTTTCTTGATCTCTTCAAGCCTCTTGTATAACAACCCCTTCTTGACCATTTTGTTCTCCATTAGAGTTTGAGGGGTCATCTTTGACTTGTAGGCTCTCTTGAAGTCTTCAAGTATTTCCCAGGGTGAGACTACAATGGCCAACATAATAGCAGCATCTATGGTCTTTCTCACTTGGCCATTGTATCTACTTGGTATGGATTTCTTATGAATTCTAGAACTAACCCTGGGGTCTGGCCAAATCCTTACTCTCTCCTTTTGATATTGAAAGGTATACCTGAGAGCATACAGCCTTTGAGCGTGTTTCTTCATGGCTTGTATAGATGATGACTGAGGAAACTCTTTGTCAATCATCTTCAAAAGTTGCTCATCGTGCTGTTTCTGCTGTTCTTCTTCTTCAATCTTAACTTTCACCATTTGCCTCTGAAAGTCTGGTGTGATCATTTGTTGACTTCTGGGCTCAGGTAATTTTAGAACAGCAGAGATTGGCAGACTATCTTCTTCATCATCTCTTCTTCTTCTTCTACCATCCTCAACACCCTTCTCCTCCTTCTGGGTGCATCACTGGATGTGGTTTGAGGTGGTTTTTGGGGTAAGGGAGTTGGTTTTGAGGGTTGAGTTGATTTGGAGAGTTGTGGGGTTGGTTGTTTTTGAGAGGGAGTTTGGGAAGGCTGATCTAGCATTTTTATGGTGAGTTTGGCTTTGGAAAGCTTGGCCATATCAGTTCTCTTCCCAGCACCTGCTTCATCTAGTGCTTCAATAATTAACCCCTTGTTGAATGCTTCAGAAGTACAGATTCTGGTGGTTATTGCCAGAATACTGTCTCTGGTCCATGATTTAATCTCAATTAATGATCTTCCCAAGTATTTTGCAGTAAACCTGATCATTATTTCCAACCTCTCCCTTTCCATCACACTATAACTGGCCCATTTTTCTTGTATCTCTTCAATCTCCAGCTTCTGATCTCAGTGTCTAATGTGCTGTATCAAAGCCCTGTCTGAAGAGTTGGTCTATTATTCTGTCCATTGATCTGCTGTGAGCTTCATCGGCTTCTTTAATCAGATCTTCCAATGATTTCTCTTCATCAGGCTTTTGAGTTTCAGCACTTTTCTTTCTTTTGTATGTGATCAGCTGTTTTTCCTTTTCTTTCTCTTGTTTCTCATTTTCCACACTCTTTCTTTTTCGTTCTTTCACTGCCTTAGACTCCCCCTTTTTGGGTGCATTGGGTTCAGGGGTTTGAATGGCAGAAAGCTTCCTTTGCACAGCATCATCAACAAGTGTTTGTAGATTTGAGGAAATCCTCTCATCAATGGCTTTATGCACAATCTCATTGATGATGGGAGTGATGAGAGATAAGGAATTTTGAAAGGTAGCAACCATCTGCTCAGAGGGGTTCTGTCCCTGAGAGGTGGTGCCAAAAACAGTGGCTGGTGGCTCAGTTGAGTGTAGTGGCTGAGTGTTTGGTAAACCTTCAGATGAAGGTGCCATCTGTGGGTTATTGGGGCAGATGGACTTTGATCCTGAGACATTTTGGCAAGCAGTTCTTTGAGTCTGCTCACCTCAGCCTCAAGGATTGTGTTATGGGCTAAAACATCAAAGAAAAAGCCCAGGTCATCATCAGTCTTTGCTGAATCATCTGACCTCCTGATTGAATCAGGATGTACATGCCCTGAGTGTAGATCAGTTGTAGCATGTGCCCCTTGTTCTTGGTTCTGGGGACTTCCTGCCTCAGGACTGAGTCCTTCATCGGCAGTTGCCTCTGGTGAGGTCTTAGAGATGTTACCAACTTCATCCTGTTCATTTGCTGAATCAGTAGAAGTGGCAGCCTCACCAGATGTTCTAACCTCCTCCTCTACACGGGAGATTGAACATTATAACCCCTGTGCTGTGGGTTATCAGCAGCATTTTGGTCCTCTTCCTCAGCTGTGAGGTTCTCCCCATTGTAATTGGTGTCTGGGGAGGAGGAGAGGAATGCAGCTGACTCAACACTTGTGCAACAATAAATGTTGGGCTTTGAGGGGCGGTTGCATTTGGAGATAGGTTTGAAGCAGATTGCACCCGGGGTGACTGGTGCTCTTCAATGGTAACCTTCTCAATTGAGATAGGTTCCAGCATTGTGGTATCCCCAATTATGGTTGCATCAGGATCCTGTTGAGAGGATGCCTGAGCGGCTAGGGCTGGTGGAGTCTTTGACACTACTGGGGGGTTAGAACCAGTAAGTGTTTCCTGTATTGGTGTTACAGGGGCATCCTCAGGGGACTCATCTCCCTGAGTAGCCTTTTTGGGCTTTTTGGTTTGGGTTTGGTGGGGACTTTGGATCTGGAAGTGGAGGCTGTGGGTTCCCGCTGCTTGGGTTTGAGCAGCCGGGCAGCCCCTTTCATTGTAGGGTCAGAGTTGTGCCTGGAGTATACTTCAGGCAATACAGCCGGAGCAGGGACTCCAAGGCCAACAAGGCCGTCTGATTTTAGCTGTGTTAAAATTATGGCCATGAGAAACCTGGGATATAATATCCATCTGTTTGCCACAGGTTTCAAGGCCAGATCCTTTAGTTCCATAAACACTATCTCAGAAAAATTTAAAGTTTGTCGTTCAAAGATAGAGTATAATACCTGTTGCCATCGGGAAGACATTTGATCCCATGAGGAGGTTTTTGGTGCAAGGCAGACATTCACCATGTGGAATATAAGACGTTCAGCATCATGGAAGTGCTTCTTCAGAATGGTGGTAGCACTTAAGTCTCCTTCATACCCGTTGTTGATGAAAGACATATCGGTTGTGCCTTTCGGGTATTCTGTGACACAGGTGGCATCATGTAGATCTAGGGTTTGTCGAATGATGTCCGGAGTGATGACCACCTGTTTCTGGTTGACCAACGACTGGAGAGTGATTTGGCTATCATTCTCACTAGTTTGCACAGAGACGTTGGTCCAGAACTGGCTTAGGGAATCGGGGTATATGGTAGGATTCAGAAGAAACGCGGTTCGGTACTGGGAATCTACCATAAGATCGATGGCGTTATCAAATTTGTTCCAGAAGGCCGATTTCGAGAGGTAGGCAACACAGTTGTGTCTGGGTTTGAGTTTCATGGTCGCCATTGTTGAGAGAGTGAAGGACGGAAAACGGCTAATGAAACGTCTGAAATTAGGTTTAGGTATTTATAGGGTAAGAAAAAGCTGATATAAAACGACTGAAAGTGTTGGTGCTGTCATCAGTTGTTTGAAAACAACTGAAGACCTGGTTTTAACTTTCAGAAGTTGTAACAACTGAAGACTTGGTATTAGTCATCAGTAGTTGTGAAACTACTGAAGACATGGTTTTGGCTTCAGTTGTTTGAAGTGAAGCAGCAGTTTGTAGAAACAACTGAAGAGAAAAATTTCTCATCAGCTGTTGTCGTCAATTCTTAGCTCATCAGCTGTTTCATTCTGACCTCAACACTTCATCAGACTTTGTCTGAGTTTCAGATGTTTCATAGGTCATCAGTACTTATCTGTTATTCTGACATCAGCAGTTGTAACTACAGCAGTAGTTGTAACCACATCAGTTCTTTTCAACAGATGAGTACTTCAGTACTTTTAAGTAATTTAGTCTTCAGTAGTTATGAAAACTACTGAGGATAAAAGAACTTCAGTACTTATTTGTGACAGTAGTATACGAATGCTCATCAGTACTTGTTGACTGAGATCATCAGTAGTTGTCACTTATTCTAGCTGCAGCATACCAAGCCTTAACACTAGGTTTTGGAAAGTTGAACTGTCCAAAGGCTTAGTAAATATGTCTGCAAGCTCATCAGCACTAGGAACAAACTTTGGATCAATCAGACCTTTTTCAAAACAATCCCTAATAAAATGGTGTCTGATCTCAATATGTTTGGTCCTAGAGTGCTGGACTGGATTCTTGACAATACAAAGAGCTGAAGCACTATCCATTAGTAATGGAGTCTTAGTCTCTGTAATGCCATAATCCAGTAATTGATTCTGAAGCCAGAGTACCTGAGATGTACAACTTGCAGCAGCAATGTACTCGGCTTCAGCAGTGGATGTAGCAACAGATGTTTGTTTCTTACTCTGCCAAGAAACCAAACAGTTGCCTAGGAATTGACATCCACCAGAAGTTGATTTTCTAGTTAATTTACACCCTGCATAGTCACTATCAGAAAAAGCAACTAATTTGCAAGAGTGCCCAGTGGAATACCAAAGACCTAGAGATTGAGTACCTTGCAGATATCTAAAGATCCTCTTGACTGCAATCAAATGAGACTCTTTAGGAGCAGCCTGAAATCTAGCACAAACACAAGTTGCAAACATAATATCTGGTCTAGAAGCTGTTAAGTACATCAAGGACCCAATCATACATCTGTAAAGTGTTTCATCAACAGCTTTACCTTTCTGATCTGCATCCAGTTGTGTGGTGCTGCACATGGGAGTAGAACAGGGCTTACAGTGTTGTAAATCAAACTTTGCCAAAAGACTTTTTGTGTATTTTGACTGATGAATGAAAGTTCCATCAGCCTTTTGTTTGATTTGCAAACCTAGAAAGAACTGTAATTCTCCCATGGCACTCATTTCGAATTTTTGTTGCATCAACTTTGTAAATGCATCACACAACTGTGGATCAGAGGAAGCAAAAATAATATCATCAACATAAATTTGAACAAGGAGCTTATGCTGACCCACTTTCTTAATGAACAAAGTTTTATCTATGGAGCCTCTAGTGAAATTATTCTGAAGAAGAAAATTTGACAGTGTTTCATACCAGGCTCTAGGAGCTTGTTTCAACCCATAAAGAGCCTTATCAAGTTTATACACCCAATCAGGATGTTTATTATCCTCAAAACCTGGTGGTTGACACACATAAACCTCTTCTTTTATTTTACCATATAAAAATGCACTTTTGACATCCATTTGAAAAACTTTAAGATTGTGGAATGCAGCATAGGCTAAGAACAATCTAATTGCCTCCAGTCTGGCTACAGGGGCAAAGGTTTCATCATAATCAATACCTTCTTCTTGTGAAAACCCCTGGACAACCAGTCTGGCCTTGTTCTTGACAATTTGCCCATTTTCATCTGTTTTATTCCTAAACACCCATTTAGTGCCTATTGCACACTTACCTGGGGGTAGAGGAACCAGTTCCCACACTTGCTGCTTTTTGAACTGAAGAAGCTCAAGCTGCATGGCATCAACCCATCCATTGTCTCTTAATGCAATATGATAGTTCTTTGGCTCTTGCTGACTGATGAAAAGAGCATAGAAGCAGAAGTTGGACAATTGACTTCTAGTTGAGACACCAGCATTGATATCACCAATGATTTGAGACGTTGGGTGATTCTTCAGCTCTGGATACACTATGAGATCTGTGCAAGTGTTTGTAGCACGCTCAGCAGCAACAGATGTTGATCCAGATTCTTGAAACCAAGTGTTAGATGGCAGGTCAAATGAAGTAGAGGATTCAGAAATCTCATCAGCATTTGTTGTGGATGGTGCTACTGAAGCTACAGGAACATCAAGTTGAGTAGACTCAGGCAGTTGATCACTAAACTTGAATAGGTGAGTACTGGGATCATCATGAACATCAGTACCACCAGATGGATGACTAGCTGCAGAAGGTGATGAATTCACATGATCTGCAACAGCTGGAGGCTGATAAGGAACATATTGCAGTATGTCCAGATCAAACAACTCCACAGGGTTTTGTGGGATTTTGTCCTTAGGAGATTCATTGAACTTCACATGCAAGGTTTCTTCAACCATCTTTGTTCTACAGTTGAACACTCTGTAAGCCTTGCAAGTGGATGAGTACCCAACAAAATACCCTGCATCCACCTTAGAATCAAACTTTTGGAGTTGATCCTTTGTGTTGAGAATGTAACAAGGACACCCAAATGCTCTGAAGAATGAAATTAGAGGAGCCAAATGATGTAGAACTTCATAAGGAGTCTTCATCAACCTCTGATTCACTAAGCTCTATTTTGCACATAGCATGCTGTGTTGACAGCTTCAGCCCAAAAGGTCAGTGGCAAACCAGAGTCAGCCAACATGGACCTTGCAGCTTCAATTAGGGTCCTGTTCTTTCTCTCCACTACTCCATTTTGTTCTGGAGTCCTTGGATGCTATACTGCCTCTTGATTCCTTTTGAAAGGTAGAAATCATCAAGTGTATGGTTTCTAAATTCAGTTCCATTATCACTTCTTATACACTTGACTGATAGGGAATACTGCTTCTCAACATACAACACAAAGTTAATAATTGTCTGAGCAGCCTCATCCTTTGAATGCAAGAAGAAGGTCCATACAAATCTGGAGTAATCATCCACAATTACCAGACAGTATTTCTTCTTTGCCATGCTCATTACTCTCACAGGACCAAAGAGATCCATGTGCAGTAATTGCAAGCAGGCAGTGGACTTTGGTTCTTCTATAGGAGGGAATGAGACTTTGTGTTGTTTTCCTTTTAAACAAGCAGTGCAGGTTTCATCACAGAGGAACTCCTTTATTGGTAGACCTCTTACTAAACTATTGTGGATCAGCTGATTCATGTTTTTGAGATTAACATGACCCAGCCTTCTATGCCACAGTTTAGATTCCTGAGGAGAGGCCTTGGAGAACAGGCAAGGATGACCTTTTAACGCAATCTTCTTTGACAAATCCAAGGCATATACTCTTCCTATCCTGTTGGCCTTCAGGAGAGTATGTTCATCCAATACCTTGTCAATCAGCCTCAGAACTTTGGAAGACAGAATCCGGCAGTTCTGGCTTGTGAAAAGTGCAACATGCCCTTTATCACACATCTGACTGACACTCAGTAGATTATACTTGAGATTCTCCACATGGTTAACATCATCAAATCTGATTTCTCCATTTGACACAAATCCTTTCCCGATGATGTAACCCTTAGCATCATTTCCAAATGAGACAAATCCCTTCTTTCCTTGAGAGTAGTCATTAAGAAGAGAACTGCTCCCAGTCATATGCATAGATCCTCCACTGTCTACATACCAGATGCTTCTTTGGCATGCTGAAGAACCCTGCATTTATCATAAGAAACTAGTTAGCTTTAGAGACCCAAACCTTTTTGGTTTTGGGTCTGTTTTCATCAACAGATTTAACCATAACTTGTTTCTCATGATTAACAGCTGATGAAGGTGGAGATGGTGCTGAAATGGAATTCTTAGATTTGGGCTTGGATTTCCTTTTCAGTGGTTTGATCACAGGTGCATCTAGTTGGTTAACTCTCCCCAACAAATGCTGAACCATCATAACAAGTTGTGTCTGATTTGTTGCTAAAGCCTTCAGCTCATTTGACACATCAGTACTTGTTTTTGATGAGTTCCTGTGACCCACCATTTCCTCCTTGAAATTCACAGACTTCGTCTGATGTTTATCATGAGAACACTATCAGCTGTTTTCTGATAAACCCCATCCTTCTTTTTGGATTTTGGTGAGGCCTTGGGTTTATCAGTTTGAGATGACTGTGGTACAAACTTGGTTTCAAACTCATTTTTCATTTTATTTATCTCTTCTTTAATGAGCTTATCTCTGTTGAGTTTGGAACCCTTTTTGTACCAGCATTCATCAGATAGATGATTGAATTTACCACATATTTCACATGGCTTATTCTTCATCTTGGATTGATCAACTGCTGAAGTGGAAACTACTGAAGGTGTGATCTTCAGTACTTTCCTCCTTTCAGTACTTGTGTTAAGTACTGAAGGATCGGTAACAACTGAAGACTTGTTCTTCAGCTGTTCTCTATCCGTCCTGAAAGACTGTATGATAGATTCCTCAGCAGTTGTTACTCCTTTTATTTCGTCAGATTTGAAATGCTTTTCAGATGTTGTGACTTGCCCTTCAGTACTTGGAGTACTTTGAGGGACAACATCTGAATTTCTCAGCTTCATGTGTTTATCAGCATTTAAACCATCAGGCAATTGACTTGCTGAGATCTTAACACTGACTTCATCCTCTAATTTTGTATTATCATTTGAGGATGAATCACATGATGATGTGGTTTGGAAATTACTTTCACCTTCAGATTTTACTATTACTTTTGAAGTAAAATCAGTAGGTGGTGCAGTATGATTGTAACCTATTCCAAACTTCACATTTGAAGCTGTTTGCTTGCTGAGAAGCATTTCAAATCCCTTACAGGATGTTACCCAGCGGTCACACTCAACTTGGGTAGCTGCAAGTGTCTCTTTGAGACTTCTGTGGTTCTCGAGTATGACCTCTACCTTAGCCTTTTCATCATTAAGTTGGCATTTAAGCTTGTAAATCTCATCATCTTTGTCATATACTCATCTTTTCTTTTGGAAATAGTTTTCTCAAGCTCAAGATTTTGATTGATTAAAGCTACATTTGCCTCTCTAATAGAGACAAAGGCAGCTATGCATGATTCAGAACATAACTTGGCTTTAGCCTCAGAAGATACCTGGGTTACCTGTGAAGATGAAGCATCGGAGCAGGAACCCTCAGTAGACTCCAGGGCCATGAGAGCAAGATTCCCAAAAGGATGTTCACCACCATGTTGACCAGCACCAGCAGATAATTGCTCATTGAAACCAGAAAGATCATCTGGTAAGCTGCTCCAGTCAACAACTCCTGGTGTGAAGAAGCTGTGATGAGGTTGAGATTGTGATGGAGATGGTTGAGGCTCAGGTAGGGCTTGAGGTTGTTGTGCTATAGGGACATGAACTGGATTTGGCTGTGGCATGTAATAGCAGGGATAAGGATATGGCATTGGACCCTGAGGGACAAAGTATGCAGGAGATTGAGGTTGTGAGTGATGACCAGAACTAGCAGGATGTTGCCCTTTATTTTGTGAACTATTGCTTGGAAAGGTCACAAAGGGTGCAGAGGAGTTAGATCCAGTTGATCTACACTCTCTTGCAAAGTGCCCAAGCCTGTGGCATTTGTGACACCTCAACTTACTCTTGTCAAAACCAACTTTGGTTTTGCCAGAGAGTCCTGGAAATTTCCTACCAGTTCTCTTGTAGAACTTTTGAGATCTGATATTGATCAGGGCCATTTGGCTCAAAATATCCATCTCTTCTAAATCATCATCAGCAATACCTTGCAAATCATCCATGATAAAGCATAAATTATCACTATTACACCCAGAATGACTGTCAACACCAACAAATGCATGATCAGAACTGTTTGAAGAGAAATCTATATGCTCATCATAATGACTTTCTGATCCAGCATATTCTGACTCATGACCGACCAAGGCAGTGTTACCTGGTACAAAGTCATCAGAGAGCTTTCCTGATGATGCCAGTTTCCTTTTCTGCTCTATCTCTCTTTCAAATGTAAGCAGTTTCCCATGGAGTTGGGTGAGAGATAGGCTATCCAGATTTGCACTGGAGCGTAGGACAATGGTGTATGTGTCCCATCTCTCAGGCAGTGATCTGAGGAATCTGTTGTTCATCTGGCTGTTAGTATACTCATGCTTGACCATTTTCAGCTCAGAGATCAAGCAGGAGAAACGCTCAAACTGTTGAGTCAGTGTCTCACCCTTCCTATGAGAGAATGTCTCATATTGTTGGGCGAGGATTTCTCTGTTGTTTGCTAAGACCTCATCAGTTCCTCCGAATTGTTCCTTCAAAGCATTCCAGAGGTCATGAGCAGTTTCATGATGCATAAGCCCAGAATAGATTTCATTCAGTGCCATGGCCAGAATTCCATGGGCTTTAGCATCAATCTCAAACAGTTTACGATCTTCATCTGAGTATTGCTCCTTCTTCTTCGGAACCATTTGATTGGTCTCCGGATTGTTCACCATAGGCTTGTGTGGACCGTGAACCACAGATGTCCAACAACCTGAACTGTTAACAGACAGGTGATGGAGCATTCTTCGTTGCCATATGTTATACTCACTCCTAACCAGCATCGGAGGCTTGGTTGAGGAGCCAGTATTGTGAGGATCATTAGATGGAGTAGTCATTCTCAGATTCAAACCAAATCAATCAAGTTTCAAAAGATTTAGCACAAAAACACAACAAACTCAATAAGAACCAAGAAGAAACTCAATTTAAATAACCAGAAGCAGCAGAAAATCAATCTTTATAACCAATTCTTGCACATATGCTAATTCGATCAAACTATAGATATCAAAATAGCAGTTTCAATGATCAATTGTTAAACCGATCAATGATTAACCTGCTCTGATACCATTTGTTAGGATCAGTGATCTAAGTTTGATCAATTAGAGTTTAATCACAGCGGAATTAGAGCAAGAATTAAGCAAATATAGCAAGAACACAATAAATATTCAATGGAACAGTACACGGTTATATAGAAATAGGGTTTTCTGCATTGGATAATAACATTCA
This sequence comes from Flaveria sonorensis, assembly GCA_025506505.1. Taxonomy (NCBI): domain Eukaryota; kingdom Viridiplantae; phylum Streptophyta; class Magnoliopsida; order Asterales; family Asteraceae; genus Flaveria; species Flaveria sonorensis. Next base: position 36,020,929 of record CM046432.1, on the reverse strand, counting down.
TGCACACATGCTTCGGTATGGCGGCTGCTAGGTTTTCCTAAGCTGCACCGATTACAATTAGGTCAGCATTCCTTATATAAAGGAATGTGACGTCTGCTGATGTCACTTGATAGTGACGTCTAACAGAATTATTACAAACTACTGAAAGTAAGCAAACTACTGAGAATGTTCACAACAACTGAGAACATCTCTAGTATTCTAAGTACACGAAGAAACATAAAACTACTGAAACTACAAGTACAGAAAAGAAAATACAACTACTGAAAGGAAACCATCACAACTACTGAAGAGGTCTTCTTCAGCTGTTGTGACAATCATCTGAAACTTGGTCTTCAGTCTTTGTCTTCAGCTCTTTCACTTCAGACTTTGTCTTCAGCTCTTGTCTTCAGGCTTTGTCTTCAGCTCTTTCACTTCAGACTTTGTCTTCAGACCTTGTTATCAGCTGATGTCTTCAGCTGTTGCAGACTACTTCAGTTGTTGTAATGTCCGTGGGACTTAAAGGTTTTTCTGATCAGGCTCATTGGTTCTTTTGGTCCAACAAAGTTCTAGCGTATGCAAATATTATGAAGAAAGATATAAAGTCGATTGATTTTATGTGAATTTCAAGCAAGGGTGTGTTAGAAATTCATTCACACGATCATTCTAAACCTATGGAGTTCTATGCAAATGTTGATATTGCAGGTTTATCAAAAGAGACTTTGGAGAAAATGCACAAAATGGAGATTAAAACTAATGAGTCGAAGACCGAGCAAGCAATTTTAGCAAGCAAGTTTAAATCAGCAATCAAGAAAGCATTGAAGGAACTCAAGCTGTACAAAGACAAGCTGATGTTCAAGATCAAAGAAGAACCAGAAGAATTTATTAAAGACTAAAGACAATGTAAATCTTAGGGGGAGTATTGTTGAAGCTTCTAGAAGATTAACATTTTGTCTTTATGTGTATTTTGTCATAGTATAGGGACTTATTTTGTAAATATATGTTCCTTTGTTTCTTGATAGTATAAATAGGATATTTTATGTATTTTGTAGGGAATTGATTCAAGAAGAGAGTCAGTTAGTAAGAAATATTTAGAACAGAAAGAACTGCAACCTTTACATATTGTATCCTGTGCATTTGCTATCAATGAAATCTATGAATTTTTTTGATGTAATTGCATGTGTTTGATTACTTTGTGTTTGAATTGATTATTGCATTACGATATCATCACAGATTCGGTCATTTTGAACCGATCAAAATTTCAAAGTGTTTTGTACAACCCACTACATGAACATAGTATGCACTGGTTACAATTTTGATTCAACACAATTTATGATTAAATCAATTAACGAACCATGAAACCTGAAAATTGATTGAATTTCAATTGAATTAGCAAATTTTAAATTTTAAAACCTAACAGCTTACACTTAAAATTTCTAAGTGTTGAATACACTCTACCATGAGTAGAGCACAATCATGTTTAAGTTCTAATGATTTAAAGTACACTAAAAAAATTAAAATCATCTCAATATCAATTGAATAGATGAATTTTGATGATTAACACAACAATTTTGATGAAAATATATGAACTGATTGTTCATTTTTGTTCTTTAAACACCAACTAATGAAAAATGAATCATCAAGAACATATTTCGATGAAATTGAGATTTGATTCTCACAATTTGTTTGAAATCATGTTATAACAATCATTTGATGTTCAATTTCAGTTATCATAACACATTTACATCACAGATTTCAAATTTTCTAAACATCTAGGGTTCGAACGCCTTAATATAGTTCAAACGCCCAATTAAAGTTTGAAATAGGTAATGAAGTCAGATGTATTAAGATCAACATGACATTTAGATTCATTGAATAAACCTATATATCACAAGGACTAACAGGTAACAATCGAATGTTGTGTGAATGAATGTATCGGTTATGAGAATGTGTGAATCAGAGTGTTTGAGCTTGTGAGTGAATGAATGAAAACTACAAGTGTTGAATATATATAAGTGTAATTCTTAGGCGCATGAGCACTGTGAAGGCACATGTGGATAAAATTTCACACTAAATCTTCAGACGTATGAGCACTATGAATGCACATGAGACTAGGTTTCGTACTAAATCTTCAGATGCATGAGCACTATGCAGAAGCTTGGGCATTGTTTAGTCGCTTGGGCACTATTCAGGCGTCTGAGACATGATGAAATGCCTAACACTTGGAGGAAACATCACCTTCAAACGTCTAACCACTTGAAAAGTCTGAAACTATTCAGGATCATAAGCATAAGGTGATATGTAACACCTATAAAATTTTAGCAAAAGAAAAGAAAAAGAAAGAAAGGTGAAATATTCCAAGTCAAGGGGTTAAAGTTGTGCAAGTGGCAAACTTGCCCATTATGGGATTTAAAAAGAAGCATGGTCGCCCACACCCCATTTCACCAACTGAATTCGGCTGCAAGAGGAAGAACAGAAACTTTAATCGCTTTTTGTGCGTGAGAAGCTGAATTCTCCTCGAGGTGAGGTTTTCTTGGGTTTTGGTGTTTGGTTTCTGTAACACCCAGAAAATTTTAAAAGACGAGAAAGAAGGAATAAATGGGTATAAAAGAAAGAAAACACAATTTAACCTAAGTTGAGGGGCTAAATGTGTCAAAAGGACAAAAAGTATAAAAAAGTAGGTGCAAAAGGTGATGGACGCCCACACCTTTCTGCATATTTTCTTTTAACCGGATTGTAGAGAGAGAAAGAGCAGAACTTTCGGGTTTTAGAGAAGGAAGAAGAAGAATTCGAATTTAAGGTAAGAATTCTTGGTTTTAAGTTGTTCTTGGCCGGCCTATGCCTCGGTTGTGTGTGCTTATGTGTGTTTTGTTGTGTTCTGGGGTGTGTTTTTGGTGGGTTTCTAGGTGGTTGAACTCATTGTGCAAACAGGTTTGAAGGAAGTCATACTCGAAGGCTGCTAAGGTGAGTTCTAGATCCCCGGTTTCTATGTTTTAAACCTGTTTTGGGGTTGGAATTGCATGTAACTAACTTTTTAATATGTCTAGTATGTTGTACCGTAAGTTTGGCCCTGTTCTTTTACTGGGTGTGTTAGAGCTTGCATGTTTTGCTCGATTTATGTGGTTGTATGCTTGTTCTAAGAGATTAGCATGCTAGATCGGTGCGATGAATGTATAAGGATGAGGATTGGGAACTGATTATAGTGTAAGATGCGGTTTCAGGTTAGTTGATCATCTGCATTAAGTTTGAATATTTGCATAAGTGTTGTTCATCCGCATTAGTTAAGTCTTCATCCGCATTTGATGAACACATCGACTATTTTGTTCACCCGCATTTGCTAAGTGTTCATCTGCATTTGTTGCATGTTCATCTGTATTTGTTTTGCCCATGCGCATTTGCTTCAGTCATCCGCATTTGGTTCATGCGCAATTCTTTGGGACACTTAGAATATTTTCTGAGGTGTTCGCATTTGGTTACTCATCCGCATTTGTTTATTCATCCGCATTTGTTTGCTCATCCGCATTTCTTTAAGGAGACAGAATTTTATGAGATTTTAGGATGTAGAGCTTAAGTGTTAAGAAAGGAGGTTTTATGGGGGACTGTGCTTGTTTACGATTTGCATGCTTTGTATGCTGTTGTGATGATGTTGTTCCATGTTATGTTTATGTCGTGACCTTACGTGATGTGACGCATGAATATGCTTATGTAAAGTAGTATTTAACGAAAGTGGAAGATAACTAATGTGAAGTAAGAAAGAATAAATGCATGCATTAATGAACGATCGGAAGTAAGAAAAGTCTTGCAAGCACTGTAAGGAGTTTCACACCCAATGAAGGGTGTTAGCTCAACGGTGTGCGGGTTAGCTACCCCAGAATGATGCACATGGGGTCTAGTCTTTTTGACTGACCATACGTACGAGACCATTGTCGCTTACCCCGATGTTGGGCCCGCCTCGAGCATGATTTTTGAAGTCTATTTATAGTCTTCGGTCCAGTACCCGCCATATGCATGATGTTTGGGGTATAGCACATGGCATGGTCCAATTGATGATACCCCGGTGCTGGGCCCGCCTCGGGTATGATGTTTGAAGTCTATTTATAGTCTTCGGCCTAGTACCCGCCTTGTGCATGATGTTTGGGGTATAGCTCGAGGCATTAGCCTGGAGCATAGAGAAGTGGAAGTATTAATGATCGAATGAAATGTATGATAAGAAGAGAATGAATGAATGTAAGTTTTCGATGATGAAAGATAATAATGAGATTATCTATTTGTACGTATGATGTATGATCGCTTACGAAAGTAAAGTACGGATTTAATCGAAAGAAAAGTATTTTATTTATAAAACTAGAACTCACTTAGCAACGCTGACTTTTATGTAATTTCCAGTTGGCAGGTAATGTTGCTGAGGATGGCACGGGGCAGCTACTTGGCATTTTTGGATGGCATCCGTTGTTTGAATTATAATGTTTTTGTGATGTAATGCAACGAGTGATATTTTGTAACAGTTAACTGTAATGTATTATTTTGTAAAAGCAATTATAATGAAATGGTTTGTTTGAAAGAATTCTGCTGCAATATTTTGGTAAAGTTAATGTATGTTTTATGCTTTGTGTGCAATGATTGACTAGCTGTAAGAATTCCGGGAACAGGGTCTTACAGTTTCAGTTGAGTTTTTAGCTTCTGGACCGATTCTTAAATGTTTCTATGTGCGTGGTTGTGTGTTTTCATGTGTTTAGGTGTTAGAACTCCAGGTTGCTCTCGGGTTTGGAGGAGTTTTACTCGAAAGCAGTAGAGGTGAGTTCTAGATCCCCTCTTTTAAATGTTTTCTGCTTATTTGGGTCTGGTATGCATATTTAACTAATGTTTTCGAAGCAAGTTATGGTTTTTCAATGTATGTTACGGACGATTATGATGATATAGTTATGTTCTATGATTCTCTTGATGATCGTTTAATGTTTATGATGTTCTAAGAGTTAGACTGATAGATCTAAGCTGTGTTCTTGTTAGAATGATGATTTGGAACTGGTAATGGCATAAGTTGCATTGCAGGTTAGTTTTTGTGTTCATCCGTATTTAACAGTTTGTCTTTTGTTCATCCGCATTTGCTAGGTCTTCATCCGCATTTTCTAAGTCTTCATCCACATTTGTTAAGTCTTCATCCGTATTTGCTAAGTGTTCATCTGCATTTGCCAAGTGTTCATCCGCATATACTAAGTATTTATCCGCATTTGTTTATGCTCATCCGCATTTGTTCTACCTGCATTTCTTTGGACATATAGGATATTTTCTTAAGACGTTCATCCGCATTTGTTCATCCGCATTTGTTCATCCGCATTTCTTTGGGGACTTAGAATTATTCTAAAATTTTGGGGAATAGAATCTAAATGTTAAGTATTGATGAAAAAGGAAAGATTATGCTTGTTTAATAGTTCTAATGTTTATTTCTCTTCTTATGGCCTGCGGTTATGGATTATATTTATGATGTTTCATGGTATGTGATTATTAAAAACAATGAATACTTTCAAAGTATTATTCCTAAGCAAGTGGACACAAAGAAATAAAAAGAGACAGTGTAACCTAATGAATGTTACCCCCGGGCCCTTATGATGAATGAAAAGCCTTGCAAGCACAATGAATGGAGGTGCACGACCTTGTTGTCTTTAGCTCAATGGATGTATGGCTGTATAACCCATGAGGATGCACATCTGGGGTCTAATCCTTGTGATTGACCAAAGTATGATGAATGGGACCAGTATTCATGAGCAGGCTTCGTGCCTAGTAGTGTGGGTCAACTGTCGATGGTTAGCTACCATGATAAAAGTTTGCCGATAGGGGTTCAGCATCTCTTGCCAACCAACAATGTAGGCTCTTGCTTTGTGAAATCCTAGTTAATTAAAGAGAAAGATAATGAAAGAAAGAAAGATAATGAATCACCTAATGATTGATTATGTATGAGGATGTGCATCGACTACCGTGAGTTAAACAAGTTGACGGTGAAGAACCGGTACCCACTACCGAGGATTGATGATTTGTTTGATCAGCTCCAAGGCGCCAACTGGTTCTCAAGGATAGAACTCCGATCTGGTTATCATCAGCTAAAAGTTAAAGAACAGGATATCCCGAAGACCGCGTATCAAACACGATATGGGCATTATGAATTCCTCGTTATGTCTTTCGGTTTAACCAACGCGCCAGCTGCTTTTATGGATTTGATGAATCGGGTGTGTCGGCCGATGATGGATAAATCAGTGATTAAATTTATTGATGATATCCTGATTTATTTGAAGAGTGAAGAAAAGCATGTCGGTCACATTCGCGAGGTATTGGGGATGCTTAGAAGAGAGAAGCTATATGCTAAGTTATCCAAATACACGTTCTGGTTGCAGGAAGTTTAGTTTTTGGGTCATGCGGTTAGATCTGAAGGGATTATGGTGGACCTGGCAAAGGTGGAGGCGGTAATGCAATGGAAGACTCCAAAGACACCATCCGAGATCCGTAGTTTCTTTGGTTTGGCAGGCTACTACAGAAGGTTCATCCAAGACTTCTCCAAGATAGCTTCACCATTGACCAAATTAACCCGCAAGGATGTGAAGTTCATATGGGGTCAAGAGCAGGAGAATGATTTCGAAGAGTTAAAGACAAGATTGAATCAAGCTCCTGTCTTGACGTTACCCGAAGGGAATGAAGACTTGGTGGTCTATCAAGATTCTTCTTATTCGGGATTGGGTTGCATGCTGATGCAGTGGAGAAGGGTTATAGCCTATGCGTTCTGACAGTTGAAGATCCATGAGGCTAACTACCCTACTCATGACTTAGAGTTGCCAGCTGTGGTCTTTGCATTGAAGATTTGGAGGCACTACCTGTACGGCACAAAGTGCACCATCTTCACTAATCACAAAAGTTTTAAGTACTCTTCGAGCAGAAGGATCACAACATGAGGCAGGGGAGGTGGTTAGAGTTGATCAAAGGCTATGATTGTGAGATCCATTACCATCCGGGCAAGGCCAACATAGTGGCGGATGCCCTTAGCCGAGAACGGAAACCCAAGCTGATTCCGGTGAAAGCTTATCAATTGGTTATGACCTCCGATGTGATGAAGTAGATTAAGGAATTTTAGGATGAAGCGCTGAAAGAAGATCAGATTGACTCTGAAAGGATGAAAGGTCTAGTCGCCGAGTTGGGGGAAAACACTCTTGGTGTCCGTACTCGATCAGGGCTGATGTGGATTCCTCGATACGGGGGTCTGCGTGAGATGATCATGGATGAGGCTCACAAGACTCAATACTCAATTCATCCTGGTGCTACAAAGGTGTATCATGATATGAAGAAAGATTACCGGTGGCCGGGAATGAAGAGCGATATGGCAGAGTATGTGAGTAAGTGCCTTAGGTGATCACAAGTTAAGGCGGAGCACCAGAAGCCATCTGGGAAGATCTAACCCTTGGATATACCTGAGTCGAAATGGGAGCACATCACCATGGACTTCGTTACAAAGTTACTGCATACGACAAGGTGATACGATGCCATATGGGTGATAGTTGATCGTTTGACGAAGAGTGCTCACTTTCTACCGATCTACGAGACGTATTCATCTGAGAGGTTGGCAAATCTTTTCATGAAAGAGATAGTGACTCGACATGGTGTACCGGTGTCTATCATGTCTGACCGTGACACTTGGTTTACATCTAAGTTTTGGAAAAGATTTCAAGAAGCGATAGGGACGAGGTTACATTTCTATACGGCTTACCATCCTCAGACAGACGGTCAGTCGGAGAGGACGATTTAGACACTGGAGAATATGCTACGAGCATGCATCATTGATTTCGGAAGATGTTGGAACGAACACTTACCGTTAGCCGAATTCTCATATAACAACAGTTATCATGCCACCATTGGTATGCCTCTATATGAGATGCTATATGGTAGGAAGTGTAGTACGCCTTTATGTTGGGGTGACATCAGGCATAAGGGAATAGGGAGCATCGAGATGATCGAGGCTACGACTGAAAAGTTGGAAAAGATTAAGGCCTTTATGAAGGCAGCAAAAGATAGACAGAAGTCGTATGCCGACAAGAGACGTAGACCAATTGAATTAAAGGTGGGTGATAGAGTCATGCTGAAGGTCTCGCCTTAGAAAGGGATCATCTGGTTTAGGAAGTGGGGAAAGTTAAATCCGAGGTACATAGGCCTTTTCCGAATCATTGCCCGAGTAGGAGTGGTGGCCTATCGACTGGAGTTACCAGATGAGTTATGTGGGATTCATCTGACATTTAATGTATCTCATCTAAGAAAGTGCTTAGCCGATGAAGATATGATCGTGCAATTGGAGGATATCAAGGTGGATGAACGGCTCAATTATGTGGAGCAGCCAGTGGCCATCATTGACAGAAAAGAGAAGAGGCTAAAGAATAAAGTGGTTCCACTTGTGCGAGTACAGTGGAGACACATGAAGGGGTCCGAGTCTACGTGGGAGACTGAGGAGGAAATGAGACAACATTTCCCGCATCTGTTCAAGGAGTGACAGGTTTCGGGGATGAAACCCATTTAAGGGCGGTGGACTTGTAACACCCGAAAAATTTCAGCAAAAGAAAAGAAAAATAATGTAAGGGTGAAATATTCCATGTCAAGGGGTTAAAGTTGTGCAAGTGGCAAACTTGCCCATTATGGGATTTAAAAAGAAGCGTTGTCGTCCACACCCCATTTCACCAACTAAATTCGGCTGCAAGAGGAAGAACAGAAACTTTAACCGGGTTTTGTGCGTGAGAAGCTGAATTCTCCTAGAGGTGAAGTTTTCTTGTGTTTTGGTGTTCGGTTTCAGTTGAGTTTTTAGCTTCTGGATCGATTCTTAAATGTTTCTATGTGCTTGGTTGTGTGTTTTCGTGTGTTTAGGTGTTAGAGCTCCAGGTTGCTCTCGGGTTTATAGGAGTTTTACTCGAAAGTAGTAGAGGTGAGTTCTAGATCCCCTCTTTTAAATGTTTTCTGCTTATTTGGGGTTGGTATGCATATTTAAGTGATGTTTTCAAAGCAAGTTATGGTTTTTCCATATATGTTACGGACGATTATGATGATATAGTTATGTTATGTGGTTCTCTTGATGATGGTTTAATGTTTATGATGTTCTAGGTGTTAGACTGATAGATCTAAGCTGTGTTCATGTTAGAATGATGATTGGGAACTGGTAATGGTATAAGTTGCATTGCAGGTTAGTTTTTATGTTCATCCGCATTTAACAGTTTGTCTTTTGTTCATCCGCATTTGCTAAGTCTTCATCTGCATTTGCTAAGTCTTCATCCGCATTTTCTAAGTGTTCATCCGCATTTGCCAAGTGTTCATCCGTATATACTAAGTATTCATCCGCATTTGTTTATGCTCATCCACATTTGTTCTACCTGCATTTCTTTGGACACTTAGGACATTTTCTTAAGACGTTCATTCGCATTTGTTCATCTGCATTTGTTCATCTGCATTTCTTTAGGGACTTAGAATTATTCTGAAATTTTGGGGAATAGAATCTAAGTGTTAAGTATTGATGAATTAGGAAAGATTATGCTTGTTTAATATTTCTAATGTTTATTTCTCTTCTTATGGCCTGCCGTTATGGATGATGTTTATGATGTTTCATGGTATGTGATTATTAAAAACAATGAATATTTTCAATGTATTATTCCTAACCAAGTGGACACAAAGAAATAAAAAGAGAAAGTGTAACCTAATGAAAGTTACCCCCGGGCCCTTATGATGAATGAAAAGCCTTGCAAGCACAATGAATGGAGGTGCACGACCTTGTTGTCGTTAGCTCAACGGATGTGCGGCTGTATAGCCCATGAGGATGCACATGTGAGGTCTAATCCTTGTGATTGACCAATGTATGATGAATGGGACCCATATTCATAAGCAGGCTTCGTGCCTAGCAGTATGGGTCAACTGTCGATGGGTTAGCTACCATGATAAACGTTTGCCAACAGGGGTTCGGCATCTGTTGCCAACCAATAGTGTAGGCTCTTGCTTTGTGCAATCCTAGTTAATGAAAGAGAAAGATGATGAAAGAAAGAAATATAATGAATCCCTTAATGATTGATTATGTATATTGATGAATGATCATCAAAAGTTTACAAAAGAATATTTTTCTATATTATTAAACTAGAACTCACTCAGCAACGCTGACATTGTATATTCATATCATTTGGCAGGTAATGGTGTTGCTGGAGATGGCACGAGGTTGAAGCTACTTGGCAAATAAAGACTAGAATCCATGACAAGCTGAAAAGTTATTTTTGTTTTGAAATGCAACTAGATGTTCCTTTTGTACTAGCAACAACAATGTATTTCTTGGCAAAAGTAATGGATAATAAATGTTATGGTTTTATTAAATTATTCCGCTGCAAATTTTTCTTGTTTTGATGAATATGAATGTACTTTTAATATGAAAAATGCAATGAATGACCAACTGTGGGGTTTTCAGGAACAGGGCCTTACATGATACACCCAATACTTAACCATTTTCAGCAATATGACAACTGTTTAGGCGCATGTACTGAATAAAACCCTCAACACTTGTACAAATTCCTGAAATTCATCATACTCCTGATTTAGACTTATGAGTAATATTGAGACGCATGAGAAACCTTCCATGAGTCTGACACTTTGAAATTTTCACAACATCCATCTTAACACTATTTATATATATTAGTACTGTTCACGCACATTGTCTCAACACTTAGTCAATTTTTTTACTTCACTCAAAATTTACATTAATTACCCTCAAATTTAACAATATAAATTTTTTTGTTTAAAATCAGCACAAATCATTTGAAACTCATATTTTTATTTTTAAACATGAATTTTTAATTCAAACACCAACCAAGCACATTTTGATATACAACTTTGAATCAATTGTTAATTTTTCGAACACTTTCCCGTCATTTTAGTCTCTATTTTGAAACTTTACAACACAAATAGTCTTGTTTTGTTTGCAAGAAGCTTTTCCACTTATTTTGAATTCTTTTCAGGTTCATTTTTACATCATATCAAATACACACATGCTTGAATTTCAGCTTCATCCTTTCCATCCAAAGCACTTAATTTTATTTTTTTTCACATTTGACACATTTCATTGATTTTCTCTTTTACATTTTTACTCCCCCTAAACTTTTAAGTTCACAAACTTAGAAGTTTCTTTTATTTTGCAAGTAGAGCAAACTAATCATTATCAACATGCCTGCACATCGAAAATCATACAAAAATCAAAATTAAAACAGAAGAAAAATCTACTATATACAATTGAATCACATGCCTGCAGTGCGATCATATCAGTTAAGATCAGCATATTAAAATAAAATAAACTGGTGGATAGTCATAAACAGTGATTAAATCCTGATCAAGTGTGTTTCAGGTCAGCGTTCCCGTGGCAGAGGAGACATGAGATCTAAGGACAGAAAATGAGTGCTTTTGGCAAGATAATCAGCACATTTACTTTTTCAATTCTTGGATAGATTAAGGTACGATTAGATATGACATTATGTAAGTCACACTTAGACTTAGAGAGCTCAACTCTCATCAAGATATACAAGAAAGCACTTTTCTCAACTTATTAACCTGACATATACTTATAACCAGATCATGTTTTTGTTGTGCACATTGGCATCTTTTACATCAAGTGAGCATATCCAGGTCTGTAATGACTTACAACAAAGGATATCTCGTCACCTCAGGTCTATGATGACTCATAACAGAGAAGTGAATAGATGCTTTAAATAATTAGAGCTCATGGTTATTCATATCGCCACCAGGTATGAGTTTGTGACTTTACAAGCAATCAATTTGAGAAGTCAACACTACTCATTGGTACTAAAATGGACAAACATGAATGCATGATTGATTTTGTTTAATCACAAGAATTTACTTTTTCAGTATAATTGCATGAGCTTACCCGCACATCATATCTGATCACGTCAGACTTTAGTAGCGAGTGAAGTATGCAACTGATTAGAACAAATGTATCTATCATTGCAAAGACAGATTCATTCCTAAATAATTAACTAACAAAAAAACCCTATTTTTGTGGGTTTTGTTTTATACTTTTCTCTTCTGATTTTGCAATTTTCTATCATTGTATTTGCTTTTTTATTTTCTATTGAACATGCACACACAATATATACAATGAGGCAGTTAACTTTGACAGTTTTCTCTATAAATCTTTTTATTCAGCTAAGGGAGGGTTCTTTTCATTTTTATGATTCAGACAACTCAATTACTCAAAACCAGTTTTAAACATGGTTAATAAGTCCAATTGACTCAACCAAATACTCAAACCGACCTGGTAAAAAGGCTTTTGTAAATAGATCAGCCAACTGTTTTTCAGTTGTAATTTGAATCAAAATGATTAAACATTTTTCAGAGTTATCTTTGAGAAAATGATATCGAATTTCGATATGTTTTTTTTTTGAGTGCCGGAAAGGATTAGCTATGATAAACATAGCAGCAGCGTTATCTATGTAAATAGGAGTTTTAAGAAAATTGAACCCGGAATGGCAATAACTCTTCTTGTATTGTCTCAATCCAATTAGTGTCCTTTAAGGCTTCGGTGACATTTTTAAGAAAAATTTGAGATATAAAACCTGAGTACAAGCAGAGATTTTCTTGTTTTAAATGACTTCTCGTCATTCTCTCATTCAATGGACCAATAATCTAAGACGTAGGATGGTTCTTGTGAATATGAGACGTAGTAGTCTCATTTCCTTGAACATTAACATCCAGATTAGATTGGTTCAAGTCGGAAAGCTGATGCAATAAGTTCAAAGTATGTGGATTGAAATTAGGAACTTGAGTCGGTGAGTTGATAAAATAATCAAGATTATCAGTAACAACTACATCATCAGAAACCTATGATGTTCTGGACTCAGGTTGTACAATTTCAAGACCATTATTAGGAATAGGTTGTGAAACATTAGAATTTTCAGAAATGGGATGTTCTTGTGCTTGATGAGAGTGAGATTAATCATGAGATTCAGAACGAAATACTGGATCTTTAACAAATGAGAAGAATGGGTAATCAGGGCTAGAATCATCCATATCATCAGAATCAGAATCATAACTGAAAGATCTGAGATCTCCTCCTTGTTTCTTTTTCTCACCTGGAGAGTCAAACAAGTTAGAATTGAAAGAGTTTGACAAAGAATCTAAATCAAACAACCAAGCTGGACTATTTGCAACCGATGGAAAAGAGTTTTCAAGAAATTTAACATTAAAAGTTTCAAGAATGACATTCGTCTGGGAGTTATAAACTCTAAAGGCTTTTGAAATTGACGAATATCCAACAAAAAATCTATCATCAGATTTTGCATCAAATTTTCCTAGCTGGTCACTTAAATTTAAAATCAAAACTGGACAACCAAAAGATTTAAGAAAATCTATATTAGGTTTCCTGTCAAACATCAACTCATAAGGAGTTTTCTGTTTATCTTTCACAATCAATGTATGATTCTATACAAAGCATGCAGTGGGTATGGCTTCATCCCAGAAAGTAATTGGAATCTTTGCATCTGCTAACATAGAACGTGCAGCCTCAATCAAAGTTCTGTTTTTTCTTTCAGTAACTCCATTTTGTTGTGGAGTTCTAGGAGCAATGAACTGACGAGCAGTTTCTTTTTCTGCACAAAACATGTCAACATTAGAATTTTTAAATTCAGTTCCATTATCACTTATGATAGTTTTCACCTTTTCTTCTAATTGATTTTCTACTTTAATGATGAATTCTTTTAACAATTCAGTAGTTTCAGATTAAACATGGAAAAAGCAAAACCTATGAAAATCTTGTAAAGTCATCAATGATAACTAAACAATAAGATTTCATTCCAATACTCTGCACATTAGTTGGTCCGAATAGGTCCATGTGCAACATCTGGAGAGGCTTGGAATTTGAGTTTATCAGCTTGGGCTTATAAGACGCTCTATGTTGCTTTCCTTTTAAACATGCTGAGCAGTGATCTGTTGTAGCAAACTTCTTTGTTAGAAGACCGACTACATGATTTCATGCTACAAGCTTGTTCCTGTTCTTGAAATTGGAATGCCCGAGACGTCTATGCCATAACTGACTTTCGACATTTGACGCTTGAGCAATTAAGCATATTGTTTCTGTAGATGGATCTACTTGAGACTTATCTAACTTGTATACATCTCGATCTCAAATAGCTTTAACAACTACCATTCTTTATTTATTTGAAAACCTTTGTTCAAAATATATCAAAAAGAATCGTCAAATAGAATAGAGTAAGATTTGTCACACATTTGGGAAACACTTAAAAGATTAAAGGTCAACTGTGAACGATAGTTGACTTTATCAAAGCTAATAATCCCATTGGACACTGTTCCTTCTCCTGTTATTTTACCACCTACATCACCTCCGAATGCAACATGAATACCATCTTTTAACTGAAAATCTTGAAGCAAGGCATGGTTGCTTGTCATATGAGGCTACACCCACTATCAACATACCACGTGTTAATTGGTCTTCTTGGGCATACCTGCATTTCAAAGAGATTTAGGTTGAGTTATCAACCCAAGCCGATATGGTCCTGGGCTTGCCAAATTTATCAACAATGGTAAACTGTTTGAAATGAAGCTTATTCAAATCAAGCTTCTTTTGCTGCTTAAATTTACCAATTCCGTTTCTGGTAAATTTTTGATTATCTTTGATTTGCATAGTCAGTAAAGCATGATAATGCTTTTCAAGATCATCGTCAAGATAATTCAAACCATCAGACGAAACATTTTTAGAAAAATTTTGATTACCAAACTTTCCATTGTTCATTCTCACAGATCGTGGAATGAATTTTCATTGATTATAATTCTTTGTTTTCACAGCATAAGAATCATCACAATCAGAATCAATCCTTCAAAAAGATCCCAAGCCTAAGGAATGTTATTTTGTCAATCTTTGAAAACCAACACTTTGATTTCTTTGAAATTGTGGATTTACATATCCATTCCTTGGCGAGTTCCTTCGAAAGTAGCAATTCTCAGTTTTGTGAGTTCTTTCATCACAAATGGTACAATACTTGTTAAAATAACAATCAGCTGTTGAATGGTTTTTCATATCACAAGTGTGACAGTACCTGTTAAAGAAACATTCATTGGTCTTAGGATTGTACATATCACATATATCACAGTACCTTTGTTGAAATTTAAAAAACTGTTTATTAAACTTTGATGTGGAAGCCACATTTGATCCTTATTTTGATTTAAAAGTTGCAAAGTTAATCTGTTGTTTTTGATTTGAGAGTTTTTTCTTTTGAAATTTGGGTTTTGACTTTTGTTCATTAACAACATTCCTAGACACCTTAGATACAAATCTTTTGTTAACAGCGGAAAAATTTGGAACTGAACCTATTATCAGATCGGAGTTAGATTTGTTCTTTGAATTTGATTTGATTTCAGGAATTGTTTTCATATCAAAAATACCCGCAGACACAAACTTCACTGGATTAAACTGATTAGATTGATTTGTTCTTTGAGTTTGATTGTATTGATTTTTATTCTGAGAGGATTTAGATTTAGCATTTTTCCTTCTCCTTCTCTGGTTTCTTGATCTTGATGATCTCTGATTGCTTTATGATTGAACATCTTCAGTAGAAGACTCTTTTTCATTTGCTTTATCTTTTTATTCTTTCTGCCATTTGATGAAGTCTGGATTGTTTAATCCGTAAGAAAACGAATCTTCAGATGTTACTTCGTCTTGTTTTGCTTTCTCTTTATTCTTTGAGTTTTGTTTATCATTCTTTACCATTACTTCTTCAACAACATACTCTTTGGGAACAAACATTTTCTTATTCTTTGGTCGTGGTTCGTAAGATTTAACTTTCACTGGATGACTATTTTTAATCTTTTCTAAATCTTGTTCCTCAAATATCTCAACATTTGTTTTCTCTTCATCACTTTCAGAATTCTTTTTCTTATTTTGAAAAACTTTTAGCTTAGATTTGTTTTCAGGTGAGTGATCATATATGTTAAAGTTTTCTGGCAAAGTGTTTGTGATAGATTTAGGTATGGGCTCATGTGTAAAACCTAGACCTATTTTGTTTTTATCTTTTCTCTCACTTACCAACTGTTCTACAATTATTTTAGAACTTTTAACTTTAACTAGATCCACCTATGTTGCAACATGAGCTATTTTTTCTTCTTCTAAATTTTTAGTCATCTCCTCAAGTTGTTTTTTAACAAGTTCAAGTTCTTGTAGAGTTTTATTCCATGAGGTTTGTAGAGATAAGATCTTTTCATCAGAGACTTTGTGATCGTTTTTAGTTTGTTGTGCATTACTTCTTCTTGTTTAAGTTTGTCACACAGATTTTAAATAAATATGTTCTTTAATGTTCAACTTGATCAAAACATGCTTTATGCACATTTTCTCTCTGACTTTAACCGGAATTTTAGGATAACTTGAAGAAGAAGTCTTAGAGTCAGATGATAGATGCTCAACCTTTGGTTGTTCACTCTGAGCCATGAGTGCAATTTCTTCTGAATCCTCTTTTGGGTCAGATTTGTCACTCCAATCATATTCTTCATTATCATTTTTAGAATCACCTTCTGCCTTAGGATCTTTTTCTCCAGACCAGTCTTTATTTTGAACTTCAGCAACAAGAGCTAAACTAGATGTTAGATCAGCTGTGAATTGTTCAGCATAAGCACTCCAGTCATAGCCATATTTGATGCTAACGACAAGAGCTTTCTTTGGCTCTTCAGATGATTTTGATTCATCTTTATGTTCTGGGATGGGAAGACTTTAATAAGGCTTTTGAAAGGTCTTTTGAGACTGCTGTTGGTATCTTTGACTGCTAGAATCTGCTTTACCATTTTCACCTTGATTTCTAGGAGCTTTATATTCCCTTGAGAAATGACCATAACAGTTACAGTTGAAACACTTTGACTTTGATTTATCAAAGCCAACAGATTTGTTTGCACTGGGCTTGTAATTCATGTTAACATATGAGTGTTTCTATGTTCTGTAAGTAATCATTACCATCTGCCAATTCAAGTCCATCTCTTCCATATCATCAAGATCCATCTCAATCAAATTCTGCAAGACAAGATCTAACTGGGTTAGATGACTACCTTGATAAGCATGAAAACTTGCCATGAAAGCAGTAAAAGCAGATTTTGACTCATCATCCTATAACAGGATATTAATAACATCTTTAACTTTGCTAGTTTTAACAGAATTAGAGGATGATGTCTCAGTCTGAGGTTTAGGAGTTTGAGTTTCAGGAGGAGACTGAGTTTGAATTGTATAAACAGGAGCACTTGTGTAAGAAGAATCTGTAAAGAAACCAGCTCCAATGAACAAATCACCCTCGTCTTCTGGAGAATTATCATCTTTTGCCAGAAACGCATTCTCCACTGTGTTAGCTGGAGAAGCAACATGCTTATACTAAGACATTGATGTAGCTCTATCATTGTTTCTGGAGCTCTCATCAATTCTGATTCAATTTTGGCAATCAAAAGATCCAGATCCATTGGAAACTTTTCTGTATGCTTCAACAGAATGACTTTATGTTTCCATGAAGATGGAAAAGCATTTAAAAGTCTGTAATTTAGATTTTTGAAATCATTTTTGATACCAGCAGTTGACATTTCAATAGTTAATCGCACGAATTTGTTCATCATTTGATTTATTATTTCACCATAAAGATGATCAAATAACTCCAATTGCCTCTTGAGTTTCTGCTTTTTGAGATCTTGTATCTCTTTACCACATTCACAAATGATCTTCAAAACTCTGTACATGGTTTAACCAGTTTGATAACCTTCATGCCTAGTCAAGACATCCAATGGTAACCCCTTGCACATCAATGAATAAGCTTTGATGTCATTCTTAACCTTCCTTAAGTCATCACCTTGTAGACCATTCTCTGGATAAGGTTCTGGAGAGTCTTTTGTGTAAACAAATCCTCTGCCAGGACCATCGAATGTAATTGGGATATGTGATCCTTTCTCTGTTGACTTCCACAAGTCAATATTAATGGAGTTTAGATGATGCTTCAATCTGAGAGACCAATTTTTGAAATCAGCTCTATTTTTGAGCTTGGGAACCCTGTTCTCAGAATCTTCGGAGTTAACCATTTTGTATTTTTGAATTAATTAAAATGACTTGTTTTTGTCGTTTTTGAATTTTTGAAAAGTTGTTTTTGTTGTTTTTGAATTTCTAAAAAGAAACTATGAAATGAAAATACTTTTGGATTTTAGTTTTTGAAGAAAAAAGTTTCTAAGTGTTTACTGAAAAGTCTGAATTCTGATGCACTTGAAACTTCTGAAACACCTGACTTTGAACATGAAACATCTAATGGAATGCCTTAGGTGAATTCTGAAACGCCCAACTTAAGAAATGTCTGAACAGTTCTCAAACGCCCACTCAGTGTAGAAACGCCTGAGGTAAAACCGCCCAAACAGTTCTCAAGCGTCTAGAATTGCTAAGTTTCAACATGTAAGGCCCCGTTCTCGGGAAACCTCATAGTTGGCCATTCATAGCACTTTTCATATTGAAACACATTTAGATTCATCCAAAACAAGAAAACTTTGCAGCGGAATAATTTAATAAAACCCATAGCATGCATTAAACATTACTTTTGCCAAGTAATATATTGTTGATTGAAGTTATAAAAGAATACTTAGTTGTATTACAAAACGACAATATTATTTTTGCATGAGATGGATGCCAGTCTTTGCTTGCCAAGTAGCTTCAACTCCATGTCATCCTCAGCAACAACATTACCTGCCAACTAAAAATGCATATAAAAAGTCAGCGTTGCAGAGTGAGTTCTAGTTAATATAATAAAATACTTTACTTTAAATAAAAACCTTTCCATTACTTTTGTTCGTGATCACACATCATACGTAGATCTTAATAATAATCATTTATCATCTTTTCTCATCTTTCATAATCGTTCGTTTTATAATTTATTATCTTTCACTTCTATCTAGATCCTGCCATGCCCCATCTTCGGTGCACAAAGCGACTAAAGTCTTGGGGGAAAATGGCAAGGACCCCGTTTCGCACGTTTCTATCAGTCACAAACACAGTCAGTTAGGTGTGCACTCGGCACACTGTCGAGGTGGCAACCCATAAAGAGTTGTGAACCCCTTTTTTATATGCTTGCAAGACTTTAATTTTTTCATTATGTTCCACTTTTCATTATCTTTATCATCCACTTTCATTACAATAATACTTTATGTACAAGAGTATTAACACACCACGTAAAGTCACATAGTAATACGTAACATGGAACATTAACAACAGCCCTCAAACATACATACCTTCAACAGACATAACCCACCAAAACATTTCAGAACTTAACACTACATTCTATTTTCCAAGATTTCAGAAAACCCTAAGTCCCCAAAGAAATGCGGATGAACATAAACCAATGCGGCTAAATGTTCAGCAAATGCGGACAAGCAAATATGGATGAAAATCTCAGAAAGTATTCTAAGTGTCTAAAGATGTGGGGGTGAACCAAATGCGGATGAACAACACTAAAGGCGGAAGAGTAAAATGCAAATGCAGATGAACACATTACTTAGGCTATTCCACCAGTTCCAAATCCTCATTCTAACATATCCTAGCACAGATCTAACATGCTAAACCCTTTGAATATAGCTTACAACTATGCAACATCAAAGAAGGCATTTATAACATACACATCGCATACACATCAGATGCAAAAATGTAGAAAACTCATGCTTCGGTTGTAAAAATTCAGTTAATATGCATTTCAGCCCCAAACAAGTTTAAAAGAAGTAAAATAAGGAAATCTAGAACTCACCTCTAGCAGCTTTCGAGTAAGACTTCTTCAGACCGAGAGAATTTGGGAGTTTTAGCACCTAAACGCACCGAAACAAGCAGCCAAACACAAAAGAACACATAAAAATCGGTCCAGCAGCTCGAATCCAACTGAAACCGATCAGAAAATGCAAGAAAACCTCACCTCTAGGAGAATTTTAGCTTCTCACACTAAAAATCCAGTTAAAACTTCTTCTTCTCTCTTCTTGCAGCCAAAAGCAGAAGTGAAATGGGGTGTGGGCAGCCATCCCCTGCTTTTTGAAACCATAATAGACAAGTTTGCCACTTGCACACTTTATCCCCCTTTACTTTGAAATGTTTCACTTTTCCTTCTTTTCTTTTCCTTTTAATAAATTTTTGGGTGTTACAAGTCCACCCTCTTATATAGGTTTCATTCCCAAAACCTGTCACTCCTCGAACAGTTTTGGGTAATTCTGTCTCATCTCTTCCTCAGTCTCCCACGTAGACTCGCACCAGTGGAACCACTTTATTCCGCAGCCTCCTCTCTTTTCTGTCGATGATGGCCACTGGCTGCTCTACATAATTGAGCCATTCATCTACCTCAATATCCTCTAGTGGCATATTCATATCCTCGTCAGCTAAGCACTTTCTCAGATGAGATACATGGAACGTCAGATGAATTCTACTTAACTCATCGGGTAGCTCCAACCTGTAGGCCACCTCTCCTACTTGAGCAATGATTCGGAAAGGCCCTATATACCTCGGGCTCAGCTTACCCTGCTTTCTAAACTGGATGATCCCCTTCCAAGGTGAAACCTTCAAAATAACTTTATCACCCACCTTGAATTCAATCGGTCTGCGCCTCTTGTCAACATACAACTTTGGTCTATCTTTTGCCGCCTTCATAAAGGCCTTGATCTTCTCTAACTTTTTGGTCATTGCCTCGATCACCTCGATGCTCCCTAACTCCTTCTGCCTAATGTCACCCCAACATATGGTCGTTCTACACTTCCTACCATATGGCATCTCATATGGAGGCATACCAGTGTTGGCATGATAAGTGTTGTTGTATGAGAATTCAGTTAATGGTAAGTGTTCATTCCAACTTCCTCCAAAATCAATGACACAATGGTTCTCTCTGACTGACTATCTGTCTGAGGATGGTAAGCCATACGGATGTGCAACCTCATCCCCATCGCATCATGGAATCTCTTCCAAAATTTAGATGTAAACTGAGTGTCACGGTCAGACACTATAGACACTGGTACACCATGACGAGTCATAATCTCTTTGATGAACAGATTTGCTAACCTCTTAGATGAATACGTCTCGTGGATTGATAGAAAGTGAGCACTCTTCATCAAACGGTTAACTATCACCCATATGGCATCGTACACCCTTTCCGTTCGTGGTAAATTCGTAATGAAGTCCATGATGATGTGCTCCCATTTCCACTCAGGTATATCCAAGGGTTGGATCTTCCCGTATGGCTTCCGATGCTCCGCCTTCACTTGCAAGCAAGTAAGGCACTTGCTCACATACTCCGCTCCATCACGCTTCATACCTGGCCACCAGTAGTCTTTCTTCATAACATGATACATCTTTGTAGCACCCGGGATGAATTGAGTATCGAGTCTTATGAGATTCATCCATGATTTGCCCCATTAGGTCTCCATAACGAGGAATCCACATTCGCCCGAAGCGGGTTCTAACTCCGAGAGTGTACTCACCCAACTCCGCAACTAGGCCTTTCATCCTTTCGGAGTTGATTCGATCCTCTTTCAACACCTCATCCTGAAATTCCTTGACCTGCTTCATCACTTCAGTGGTCATTACCAACTGATAAGCCTTTACCCTAATCGGCTCGGGTCTTTCTTTTCGGCTAAGAGCATCTGCCACTACGTTGGCCTTGCCCGGATGGTAGTGGATCTCATAATCATAATCCTTGATAAGCTCCAACCATCTCCTTTGCCTCATGTTGAGATCCTTTTGCTCGAAGAAGTACTTCACGCTCTTGTGGTCAGTGAAGATAGTGTATCATCCCGTATAAGTAGTGCCTCCAAATCTTCAATACAAAGACCACAGCAGCTAACATCAGATCATGAGTAGGGTAATTAGCCTCATGGGTTTTCAACTGTCAGGATGCATAGGCTATTAACCTCCCTCGCTGCATCAGCACGCAACCTAACCCCGAATTAGAAGCATCCGAATAGACCACTAAGTCTTCGCTCCCTTCAGGCAATGTCAAGAAAGGAGCTTGAGTCAATCTCGTCTTTAGCTCATCAAAAGCGTTCTCCTGCTCTTAACCCCATACAAACTTCACCTCCTTGTAGATCAACTTGGTCAAGGGTGAAGCTATCTTGGAAAAGACTTGGATAATTCTCCGATAATAGTCTACTAAACCCAAGAAACTGCGGATCTCGAATGGCGTCTTTGGAATCTTCCATTGCATCACCGCCTCCACCTTTGCTGAGTCCACCATAATCCCTTCAAAATTAACCACATGACCCAAATACTAAACTTCGCGTAACCAGAACGCGCATTTGGAGAACTTATCATACAGCTTCTCTCTTCTAAGCGTCTCCAATACCTCGCGAATATGACCGGCATGCTCTTCTTCGCTCTTCGAATAAATCAGGATATCATCGATAAACACAATCACTAATTTATCCAACATTGGCCGACACATCCGTTTCATCAAATCCATAAAAGCAGCTGGCGCGTTGGTTAAACAGAAAGACACAACGAGGAATTCGTAATGCCCGTATCGCATTCGAAACGCGGTCTTCAAGATATCCTGTTCTTTAACTTTTTGCTGATGATAACCAGATCAGAGATCTATCCTTGAGAACCAGCTGGCGCCTTGGAGTTGATCAAGAATTCATCAATCCTCGGTAGTGGATACCCGTTCTTCACCGTCAACTTGTTCAACTCACAGTAGTCGATGCACATCCTCATGCTACCGTCCTTCTTCTTTACAAACAAGATCGGAGCACCCCATGGACAGATACTTAGTCAGATGAACCCCTTATCCAGCAAATCTTGTAACTGGACCATCAGCTCCTTCATCTTGGAGGGAGCTAGTCGATACGATGCCTTGGCAACAGGTTAGGCACCAGGTATCAAATCAATCTGGTACTCGATCTCGTGGTCCGGTGGCACACCTGGTAGATCCTCCGGGAATACGTCTGGGAAGTCACACACGACTGGTACGTTGGACAATCATGGTACTGACGCATCCATATCTTTCACATAAGCTAGGTAGGCACTACACCCACGTTTCATGCATTTCTCGGCCACCACCATTGAAATTACCTTCGGAACCGTACTGACCTATCACCGTAAATTGTCACCAAATTCCCATCAGGCGCGGTCAATCGAATCATCTTCTTACGACATAGAATATTTGCCTCATAGGCTGCTAGCCAATCCATCCCTAGAACTACATCGAATGCGCCTAGGGGCATCACGAATAATTTAGCGAAGAACCTATGGCTTCTAACTCTATGTCACTATCCTCTCTCAGATCAGAAATCCTGGTAGACTTACCAATGGTAGTTTCTACATCAAAGGGCAGATCAATACTTCTACTTCTAACAGGCAACTTAGCACAGAAGGCAGTAGAAATAAGACTCTTACTAGCACCAGAATCGAAAAGCACAGAGGCATAAATTTGGTTTACTAGGAAGGTACCTGACACAACATCGGGATCCACCCTAGCCTCCTCCCAAGTCATAGTAAATGCTCTAGCCTTTACCCTCTTCCCTTCCTTCTCCTACTCGATCCCCTTTCTCGCCCCGGAGTTCTCAGCCCTCGGTTTCTTGCAATCCTTGCTAAGATGGCCCTCTTCACCACAGTTGTAGCACCTCACTACCTCACACTCCCTTGCTATATGACCAGGCTTCCCACATTTGAAGCATACATTCAGTCCCCACTTACATTCTCCCATATGTTCCTTCCCGCACTTACCATACCTCTTCGTCCCTATACCCGCTGACACTACCCTCCAGTCATCCACCCTTGCCTTTTTGTGTTTCAGGGTGAGACCACCATGACCAAATCTTTTCTCGTTCCAGTTTCTATTACCGCCACCCTTCTTACTCGCCTCCACTACTACCACCTCCTCCCTTTCGTCATACAGTCTCACCGCCAGATCAACCGCCGACCTAAACGTACTCGGCCGAGTGGCGATCATGAGCCTATGGATATCCGCTGGCAGACCTTGAATGTAGCTCTTAATCTTCCATGACACAGGCATTACCTGCTCTGGCACCAGCCTTGCCATCTCATTGAACTTGGTCGTATACTGCTGGTATGTCATGGTTCCCGCTTCCAATTGTAGGAACACCCTCTCAATCTTGTCAAGTTCCCTATGAGGACAAAACTCCTCGATCACCATCTTCTTTAGTTCACTCCACCTCATTCTCCTAATCGCCTTGCTACCCTCGGCCTGGACAATATTGTCCCACCAACACAAGGCCGAATCCACAAATGAGTGGGTAGCAAACTTTACCTTCTGATCCTCCCTACCTTCGCTGATATCCAACACAGCTCCATTTTTCTCACCCATCAGTGAGCAGCAGTAGCATTCCCATTTCCATCAAAAGTCGGGGGCTTGCATCTTTGGAATGCCCCATAGCTGCACCCTTTTGCGGCTTCCTGCACCGCTTCCTCTTCCTCTTCGTCACTGGAGACAACTATCTCAGTTTTTAGTTACTCCCCTTCACCTGAACCTTTCTCATCGCCGCCTCTCCTAATAGTTTTCTTCCTCTCCTCTTTCTCTCTCTTTTCATCCTCTCGCACAACACGAATATCCTCGGTCACCACATGTAACCTTTCGTGTTTTCGTTAATTATAGTTAACCCTGTTATGTTCTTTAAGGACCATTTATGTCATTTATGAAATTTTGAAGGCTTGTTTCTTAGTTAATTTTGAAGTTAATAAATTAATTTATTAATATAATAATAATAATAATAATAGTCAAAATTAAATAAAAAAAAAAAAATAAAAAAAAAAATAATAATAATAATTATAATAAAAATTAATAATTTATAAAGTTAAACATTTAATAAGTTATAAAAACATTTAAAACTTAAAGGTTAATTAAGTTCAGGGGTATTTGTGACAAATTTGAAACTTTAAATGAAAGTTTTAAGCATAAAATATTAATTCGAAAACTGCAGGGACTAAAACTGCAATTAATCAAAACCCAAACCCCCTCCCGCATCTTTCCCCGTATTTCCGGCGACCACTTTCCGGCCACCCTTCGGCCGACTCCGGCAAGGTTCAAAACCCCAAAATTCTTCGGATTTCAACCCAAAAACCGTTCCAAATCGATTCGTGAACCCGTTTCGAACTTCAACACGCACCTTAATTGCGTTTAGACGTCGGTTATGAACCCAATCGGTTTGAATAACCGAAGCTTTTAATCATAGAGCCGTTCGAACATTAAAACTCAATAATAATCAAATTAAATGTATCATAATCGAACGTTTAACAATCCTAAGCTGCTATCAATCTCAATTTCACCTGAAACTCACACGAACATCACATTCGATCATCCCCTTCATCGCGACCTGCAACATTAGTGTTCTTCAACCCTCGGTCATTATTAAGTGAAATTGATAAAGGGCTTTCAATCATCGAGACCAATAGAAGCTTTCTGTGCAACGAATTTGGTTATCATCATCATTTGCACATCGATTGATTATAGCTTCGGTCGCGGCCTGTTCTTCGTCTTCCTTATCATCAATTCGACTTCAACCGGGTAATTTAACCCACCTACATACTCGATTTTTCATGGGGAACAAAAGCCCCATGATCATTAGCGTTAACAGTAACGAATTGATCTTCAATTTGGTTCAAATCGTTCTAGGGTTCATATGGTTTGGGGGTTTTCTTTGTATTTGTGAATTAAAACCCATTTCCTAACAGGCATAGGCGCCCCAGCCTAATGGTAACACATCACTTTCTATCCTTGAGGTCCCGGGTTCGAACCCGGGCACCCCCCATTTTTTGTAAAACTCGTTTTTTTAACCTATTTAAGTCCAGAAAATTTATAAAAAATTATAAAAATCATTTTTAATGACTAAAAATTATTTTTAGTTACCCCAATATTTTCTGTAATTTTAATATATTTTCTTAATAAAACAATATGACAAAAAAAAAATCATTTCTAGTTATTAGCTATAAAATGGATTTTAAAATGATAGTTTAAACCAATAAATTATTATTGATCCAAACGTTACCCTTAAATTATTGATTAAATCATGATTATTTTAAATAATTATAAAAGTTTATTTAAACTTTACTAGTTATTATAGATGATTTACATTTATTTCTTTATATAAAATACTTAAATAGTATATTTATTTCTTTTTCATTGAATCCAAAATATAAGCGGACCCTTTGTTAAAATTATTTATTTGTCAAAAACCCCAAACTCCACTTGAAACCCTAGTTCACGTATGAATCGTTAAACTTATCTTTAGACTTAATCTTGGAATATATACGTTTAGGTATCTCGTAAAAGGAATCGTTGGAGCACTACTTAATTACTTGTTATTACCTTTAACACCAACTTATATCATGTGAGTTTTTCATGCCCCTTTTTACTTTATTTCACACCTTTTGGGGTGAAACATGTTAACTTTATGAACTTGCACTTGTAAACATCTTGATACTTGTAAATGCACGAGCAATTCATTTATAAACTTTGTCATGGTTATTTGTAATATTGTGAGCTTTATATGATGAATATTATATGTTGACAATCATTAACTATTGCTAGCCTGGCGACGTCATAGATCTATGGGCCTGACAAGCCTATTTGGTGCTAAAGCCGAGGTTATTGCCGGCTCCTAGTGTCGTATTCTTGAGCACTATGGGAACCAAGTACACTTAGCTAATCGTTAAACTTGTAAATGATATTCTTGGTCAAGGTTTGATTGTAGCTATATGTTATCTATAAACTTGCTTATTTCGTAACCATTGACATGAATTGCTACTTGTAAACTTTTATATATATATATATATATATATATGCTTACCCATGGAAACTCACCAACTTTTAAAGTTGACTTTATTTTTAACATGTTTCAGGAAATGCACAAGGTTGATGATTATCTTTTGAAGCATGCTTACACCTAGGATTTGGACCTAGGAAAAATAAATAAAATAACTTGAGACTTGAAGTTGAACTTTGTTTATTTTTGTTTGTTGAGACATTTGGTTGTAATGTTTATTTCAACTTATGAATTTTTATATTTACAATTTATGGTAGTGTTATGTGGCTGTGAACAATCTTAACCCTCACATCTCGACGTTTCCGCCGTTAAGGTTGGGGTGTGACAGATTGGTATCAGAGCCCATAACTATAGGGATTTAGGTTATTAGAAATGGTGACCTAGACTATAGTTGATGCATGAACCTCATAAGAAAAATCTTTATGATCTTGTAATATATCTTGTTGCATGCTACATAATGCTACTTGTTAAGGAGGGCCTCTTGATGTGCAACTTGATGCCTTTAGTTAGGATTGCCTTATAATTGAGAAACTTGGTTGCCTTGTCCTCTCTAAAACTTATCTTAATCCTTTATTCTCTCGACGATGAAATATCTTAAACTTATTCTCGACGACACGGGGAACGTAAGCTTTATATCAAAAGGTTCAAATCTTTAGACTTTATGACTAATCCATGAAAATCTCATCAAGGTTTTAATTCCATGAACCTAAAGAAATATTGTGTGACACATAGACACCTGTATTCTGGATTTCCTGGCAAAAAGCCTTCGGGCTAAGGTAAGCATTTCGCATAAATCCCGTGGGACTAGTTATGCTTACCTGGGGATTTCTGGGATGAGTGATAAACTATGGTCAATATACACAAGTTTCTAAGGCAATTGGAGTTAACTCACCTTGACGTGTCAACGTTTCCAAATGGTAATGCGTACCAAATGGAATCATTCCATGTGTGTTTTACAAGTCTTGAAAAATCTTTGTTGATTTACTATCTTCTACCTCCAAATTTCTGTGACTAACTTATTTTATATCCAGCATGTCTCGTCATCATGGAAAGCGTGGTAGCTCCGACCGCAAATTAGCCGCCATGATTGCCCGTCAAATGGCTGCCGTCATTCCGACCATGGTTGCCGAACTGAGTAGCACCTTGATGACCAACGCTAGTAACAACACTAATGGCAATGGGCAAGGAGAGAATAGTGCAAATCAAGGAAGAAACAACCAACCCTGCACGTTTAAGCACTTCAACTCGTGCAAACCCACTAGCTTTAGTGGGAAGGAAGGAGCCACTGGACTTCTCGAGTGGTTTGAAAGCATGGAGAACACCTTCATCAACTGTGAGTGTCCCGAGGCACTCAAAGTCCGTTATGCCACAAGTGTTCTTCAACAAAGAGCACTTACGTGGTGGAATAGTGAGAAGAGGAATCGTGGTGCTGATGCTGTGTTGGCACTCACTTGGGAAGAATTCAAGAACATTGCCATCCAAAAGTTCTGCCCGAGAAGTGAGTTGCAAAAGCTGGAGGAGGAGTTTTGGAATCTCAAGCAAGATGGTGGAGATCATTTGGCCTATTCAACTAGGCATCACGAGTTGAGCATCCTGTTGCCTCACATGGTTGACACTGTTCCTAGGAACATTGAGAAGTTCATCAAGGGGGTGCCACCTCAAATCCAAGATGCCGTGGTGGGAAGTAGACCCACAACTTTGGAAGATGCCATTACCATCACCGCTCAACTCACTGAAAACCATATTCGAGCGGGCACCTTGTCTGTCAAAGGGGCTAAAAAGACTGAAAAGGCGGTCCCTGAAGCAGCTAAGGAGAATAAGAATGAACCGTCTTACAACAACAAGAAACGCAAGTTCACACCGGCGCGTAATTTCGCTGTGGCTACACCCAAGGTACCTCAAAGACAACCCGCTCCTGGTACACAAGCACCTGCTGCTAGAACCTATGCTGGTCCTCTACCATTGTGCAATGTCTGTAAGTATCATCATGCGGGTAATACCCCGTGCCGTATCTGTACACTGTGTGGTAAGTATGGACACTTGGTGGCTACTTGTCACCGTGCACCAAACAATGCTGCGTTAGTTGCTAATCGTGCTTGCTACAACTGTGGGGAACCTGGTCATTTTCGCCCACAATGCCCTCGTCTTGCGGGTAACGTACCACAAGCCCGAGGACGTGCCTTCAACATCAATGCAAACCAAGCACAAGCAAACAACGATGTGGTGAACGGTATGTCAAATCCAACCCCAACTTTATGATCCAAGTTCTTTTGTTGCTTTACCTGTATCGTTAAACGTCTTTAAAACTGAACAGGTATGTTCCTTATTAATAATTCTTATGTCTACGTTCTGTTTGACTCTGGAGCCGATAAGAGTTTTGTCTCGATAGAATTTGAGCCTATACTTGCTAAGCCACATACGAAACTAGAAAGACCTCTTACTGTCGAAGTCGCCGATGGAGAACCCATCACCGTTGATGTCGTTATTCGTGATTGCATTTTGAGCCTAAACGAGCATGATTTCTTTATCGACCTTATTCCTATGAAACTTGGAAGCTTTGACGTTATCATTGGCATGGATTGGCTAGCCAAACATCATGCTGAAATTATTTGTTTCGAGAAATGCATTCGAATTCCTTTGCCTTCGGGGGATACATTGAAAGTATTCGGCGAAAAATCATCCAAAGGACTCAAACTCATGTCATGTACTCAAGCCCGAAAATGTCTAAGCAAGAATTACATGGCTTTCTTGGCTTACGTGGTCAACACGAAAGTCAAAGGGAATGATCTTAAGGATGTCCCGATTGTACGAGACTTTCCTGAAGTGTTTCCCGATGACCTTAGCGGTTTACCTCCCGTGCGTGAAGTCGAGTTTAAGATCGATTTAATTCCGGGAGCAAACCCTGTGGCTAAATCACCATATCGACTTGCACCGTCAGAATTGCAAGAGCTGGCTAGTCAACTTCAAGAACTGTCCGACAAGGGCTTTATCCGACCTAGCTCATCGCCTTGGGGTGCACCTATTCTGTTCGTGAAGAAGAAAGATGGATCATTTCGTATGTGCATCGATTATCGTGAGCTTAACAAACTTACCATCAAGAACCGCTACCCTCTTCCTCGCATCGATGATCTTTTTGACCAACTTCAAGGAGCTGCTATTTTCTCAAAGATTGACTTACGTTCTGGCTATCATCAATTACGAGTTCATGATGATGATATCCCAAAAACTGCGTTCCGTACCCGATATGGACACTATGAGTTCATGGTGATGCCCTTTGGTTTAACGAATGCTCCTGCTGTCTTTATGGATCTCATGAATCGAGTATGCAAGCCGTATCTAGACAAGTTCGTGATTGTCTTTATTGACGACATACTTATCTACTCCAAGTCCAAAACCGATCACGAACATCACCTGCGACAAGTTCTTGAGCTATTGAAGAAAGAACAACTATACGCAAAGTTCTCAAAGTGCGAATTTTGGCTTGAGGAGGTCCAATTTCTAGGACACGTGGTGAATAGTCAAGGAATTCACGTTGACCCTGCAAAGGTGGAAGCTGTGAAAAATTGGTGTGTTCCCACAACTCCAACCGAGGTTCGTTCTTTCCTTGGTCTTGCTGGGTATTATCGACGTTTCATTGCCAACTTCTCTCGAATCGCGAAACCGCTTACTTCCTTGACCCAAAAGAATAAACCATTCGAATGGGGGTCTGAACAAGAGGGAGCCTTTGAATCCTTAAAGCACAAGTTGTGTAATGCTCCTATCTTGACCCTTCCCGATGGAAACGATGATTTCACCGTATATTGTGATGCATCTAAACAAGGCCTTGGTTGTGTTCTCATGCAACGAGGAAAGGTCATAGCATATGCATCGAGACAATTGAAGGTCCATGAGGTGAATTATACGACACATGATCTTGAACTTGGTGCTGTGGTTTTTGCCTTAAAGATTTGGAGGCATTACCTTTATGGGACACAATGTATAGTCTACACCGATCACAAAAGCCTACAACACGTCTTCAATCAAAAGGATCTCAACATGAGACAACGACGTTGGGTCGAGTTGATTAGTGATTATGATTGTGACATTCGTTACCACCCTGGAAAGGCAAATGTCGTAGCCGATGCACTAAGTCGTAAGATTCATAATAAGATGGTCTCGTTTCAAGAAATTCGCGATCGACGACAATGGTTTGATATCTTGGGAGAATTTGATACTGAGATTCGTCTGGATGTTAACGAGACTACGGTGCTGCTACAAAATTTGAGGATTGAGAATGACATCGAGACTTGTATCATGGAGGCTCAACAAGCGGTTCAAGAAGGAGGAAAAATGGGAGAGGAATTGGAGTACAACCTTCGAGCTCAACTAGAAACGAAACCCAATGGGTTGATGTATTTCTTGAATCGAATTTGGGTTCCAAACCGTGATAATCTTCGTACCTTTATCATGAATGAAGCTCATCAAACTCGTTACTCAATTCATCCTGGTTCCGATAAGATGTATATGGATCTGCGTGGTCAATACTGGTGGCCTGGAATGAAGAAAGACATAGCAACTTACGTAGCTAAGTGTCTTACGTGTACAAAGGTTAAAGCTGAACATCAACGTCCTAGTGGATTGCTTGAACAACCCGAGATTCCCATGTGGAAATGGGAACACATATCCATGGACTTCATAACCAAACTACCTCGCACCTCTCGTGGTCATGATAGCATATGGGTGATCGTTGACCGATTGACCAAGTCGGCACATTTCATACCCATACGTGACACTTACAAAACGTCAAGGTTAGCTCGTATATACATTGATGAGATTGTGAGTCGTCATGGCGTACCTTTGCATATCATATCCGACCGAGACGCTCGTTTCACTTCGCACTTTTGGTCGTCTATGCAAGAACTTTTGGGTACTCAACTGGATTTAAGCACGGCTTACCATCCTCAAACGGACGGTCAAACCGAGCGAACCATTCAAACCCTAGAGGATTTGCTACGTCTTTGTGTCCTTGACTTTGGTGGTGACTGGGATACGCATTTACCTCTCGCGGAATTTTCGTATAATAATAGTTACCACTCGAGTATCAAAATGGCACCTTTTGAAGCACTTTATGGTCGTAAATGTCGTTCCCCGATCTGCTGGACTGACATTGGTGAAAATTTCATCACTGGTCCTGAGCTCATACAAGAAACAACCGATAAAGTCTCCATGATTCGCAAGAACCTTGAAGTGGCTAGAAGTCGACAAAAAAGTTATGCCGATAAACGACGCAAGCCGTTGGAATTCCAAGTTGGGGATATGGTTCTTCTTAAAGTCTCACCATGGAAGGGAGTCGTTCGCTTTGGGAAGAAGGGTAAATTAGCTCCACGATTTGTAGGACCTTTCAAGATCCTGAAAAGGATTGGGAAAGTGGCTTATAAACTGGAACTACCTTCCGATCTTAGCGGGGTTCATCCTGTTTTCCATGTCTCAAATTTGAGAAAATGTTTGGCTGATGAAAGTCTGTATGTCCCATTAGATGACATCCAGATCGACGAGTCATTACATTTTGTTGAGAAACCCGTTGAAGTCATGGACCGCATTATGAAGAAGACTAGGACCACTACTACCCCAATCGTCAAGGTTCGTTGGGAGAATAAGCGTGGACCTGAGTTTACTTGGGAGCGTGAGGAGCATATGAAGAGAGAATACCCGTATTTGTTCGTTTAGTTCATTCTTAATTTCGGGACGAAATTCTTAAAAGTTGGGGAGACTGTAACCTTTCGTGTTTTCGTTAATTATAGTTAACCCTGTTATGTTCTTGTAAGGACCATTTATGTCATTTATGAAATTTTGAAGGCTTGTTTCTTAGTTAATTTTGAAGTTAATAAATTATTTATTAAAAATAATAATAATAATAATAATAGTCAAAATTAAATAAAAAAAATAAAAAAAAAAAAAATAATAATAATTATAATAAAATTAATAATTTATAAAAGTTAAACATTTAATAAGTTAAAAACATTTAAAACTTAAAGTTAATTAAGTTCAGGGGGTATTTGTGACAAATTTGAAACTTTAAATGAAAGTTTTAAGCATAAAATATTAATTCGAAAACTGCAGGGACTAAAACTGCAATTAATCAAAACCCAAACCCCCTCCCGCATCTTTCCCCGTATTTCCGGCGACCACTTTCCGGCCACCCTCCGGCCGACTCCGGCAAGGTTCAAAACCCCAAATTCTTCGGATTTCAACCCAAAACCGTTCCAAATCGATTCGTGAACCCGTTTCGAACTTGAACACGCACCTTAATTGCGTTTAGACGTCGGTTATGAAACCAATCGGTTTGAATAACCGAAGCTTTTAATCATAGAGCCGTTCGAACATTAAAACTCAATAATAATCAAATTAAATGTATCATAATCGAACGTTTAACTAATCCTAAGCTGCTATCAATCTCAATTTCACCTGAAACTCACACGAACATCACATTCGATCATCCCCTTCATCGCGACCTGCAACATTAGTGTTCTTCAACCCTCGGTCATTATTAAGTGAAATTGATAAAGGGCTTTCAATCATCGAGACCAATAGAAGCTTTCTGTGCAACGAATTTGGTTATCATCATCATTTGCACATCGATTGATTATAGCTTCGGTCGCGGCCTGTTCTTCGTCTTCCTTATCATCAATTCGACTTCAACCGGGTAATTAACCCACCTACATACTCGATTTTTCATGGGGAACAAAAGCCCATGATCATTAGCGTTAACAGTAACGAATTGATCTTCAAATTGGTTCAAATCGTTCTAGGGTTCATATGGTTTGGGGGTTTTCTTTGTATTTGTGAATTAAAACCCATTTCTAACAGGCATAGGCGCCCCAGCCTAATGGTAACACATCACTTTCTATCCTTGAGGTCCCGGGTTCGAACCCGGGCACCCCCCATTTTTTGTAAAACTCGTTTTTTAACCTATTTAAGTCCAGAAAATTTATAAAAATTATAAAAATCATTTTTAATGACTAAAAATTATTTTTAGTTACCCCAATATTTTCTGTAATTTTAATATATTTTCTTAATAAAACAATATGACAAAAAAAAAATCATTTCTAGTTATTAGCTATAAAATGGACTTTAAAATGATAGTTTAAACCAATAAATTATTATTGATCCAAACGTTACCCTTAAATTATTGATTAAATCATGATTATTTTAAATAATTATAAAAGTTTATTTAAACTTTACTAGTTATTATAGATGATTTACATTTATTTCTTTTATTAAAATACTTAAATAGTATATTTATTTCTTTTCATTGAATCCAAAATATAAGCGGACCCTTTGTTAAAATTATTTATTTGTCAAAAACCCCAAACTCCACTTGAAACCCTAGTTCACGTATGAATCGTTAAACTTATCTTTAACTTAATCTTGGAATATATACGTTTAGGTATCTTGTAAAAGGAATCGTTGGCACTACTTAATTACTTGTTATTACCTTTAACACCAACTTATATCATGTGAGTTTTTCATGCCCCTTTTACTTTATTTCACACCTTTTGGGGTGAAACATGTTAACTTTATGAACTTGCACTTGTAAACATCTTGATACTTGTAAATGCACGAGCAATTCATTTATAAACTTTGTCATGGTTATTTGTAATATTGTGAGCTTATATGATGAATATTATATGTTGACAATCATTAACTATTGCTAGCCTGGCGACGTCATAGATCTATGGGCCTGACAAGCCTATTTGGTGCTAAAGCCGAGGTTATTGCCGGCTCCTAGTGTCGTATTCTTGAGCACTATGGGAACCAAGTACACTTAGCTAATCGTTAAACTTGTAAATGATATTCTTGGTCAAGGTTTGATTGTAGCTATATGTATCTATAAACTTGCTTATTTCGTAACCATTGACATGAATTGCTACTTGTAAACTTTTATATATATATATATATATATATATATATATATATATATATATATATATATATATATATATATATGTATGCTTAACCCATGGAAACTCACCAACTTTTAAAGTTGACTCTTTTATTTTTAACATGTTTCAGGAAATGCACAAGGTTGATGATTATCTTTTGAAGCATGCTTACACCTAGGATTTGGACCTAGGAAAAATAAATAAAATAACTTGAGACTTGAAGTTGAACTTTGTTTATTTTTGTTTGTTGAGACATTTGGTTGTAATGTTTATTTCAACTTATGAATTTTATATTTACAATTTATGGTAGTGTTATGTGGCTGTGAACAATCTTAACCCTCACATCTCGACGTTTCCGCCGTTAAGGTTGGGGTGTGACACCACAGATGCAGAATCATCTGCATGACCTGATGCACTTCCTCCACTACTGCCTCCTTCACAGAGCTCTCCGTTAGCACTCTCACCCTCCCTTCATGGTGATGAAGCTTGGCTCTGCAGGAGTCGTCTCAGCAGTCTTAGCCTTGTTCCTTGTGCACGTGGTCCAGCACCACGACCACCCTGTACTCCACCTCGAGAAGCCTTCAAAGTCTACCACCAGCCATCCTCTAAACACTATAGATTCAAACACCAACACTGTCAGTCAAGGAATATCTCAGATTATGTCAAGTATAGTAAGTCCCTAATTACAGTGGCCAGTTGTGATTAGCCACTTACTTTACTCTTCATCCCCCAAGCATTTCCTACCCTGACTACATCAGTATCCAAATCTACTAAGAGCACATAAATCACGTAGCACACGCACATAATACCGGTTCACTTTAAGAAAATAAATTACCTGATGGCACGTTGCTACTTGGGCTGGGATCCTTCTATTCGGTCCCATTCTCAGTTTAATTTTAAGTTTTTGAAAATGATTTACCTATTTCTCTTAAACTTTGGCTCTGATACCAACTTGTAAGGCCCCGTTCCCAGGAAACCCCACAGTTGGCCATTCATAGAACTTTTCATATTAAAACACATTTAGATTCATCCAAAACAAGAAAACTTTGTAGCGGAATAAATTAATAAAAACCATATCGTGCACTAACCATTACTTTTGCCAAGTAATACATCGTTGATTGAAGTTACAAAAGAATACTTAGTTGCATTACAAAACAACAATATTATTTTTGCGTGAGATGGATGCCAGGCTGTGCTCCCCAAGTAGCTTCAACTCCATGCCATCCTCAACAACAACATTACCTGCCAACTGAAAATATGTATAAAAAGTCAGCATTGCTAAGTGAGTTCTAGTTTATATAATAAAATACTTTACTTTTAATAAAAACCTTTCTTTTCTTTTAATAAAAACATTTCCTTTACTTTCGTTCGTCATTACACATCATACATACATCTTGATAATAATCATTTATCATCTTTATCATTGTTCATAATCGTTCATTTCGTACTTTATTATCTTTCACTTCTATCTAGATCTTGCCATGCCCCATCTTCAGTGCACAAAGCGACTAAAGTCTTGTGGGCAAGTGGCAAGGACCCCGTTTCGCACGTTTCTATCAGTCACAAAGACTGACCATTAGGTGTGCACTCGGCACACTGTCAAGGTGGCAACCCATAAAGAGTTGTGAACCCCTTTTTATATGCTTGTGTTGGACTCAACAAGTGCATTAATGGATTAATGCTTTAAAGTATGATGCTTGCCATAATCAAACATATATCAAATATAATGTGTTCTAACATCCAAACAATCATTTACTAACACATTATCATCATTATCATTCATAACAAACACTAATATTTGTTTAAATTTATTTTTTAGAATTGTAGATAAAAGAAAATTTTGACAAGTATCCATAGCGGATGAGAAGCAGTTCACAGCGGATGAAGGTCAACATCCTGCGGATGAAGATTTAAGTCTAAGTGTGTGCAGCGGATGAATCCCACAGCGGATGAACAATAGACAGCGGATACAAGTCCACAGCGGATGTTCATCCATAGCGGATGAACATTCCATAGCGGATGTTCAACCACAGAGGATGAACATTCCACAGCAGATGTTCATCCACAGCGGATGAACATTCCATAGCTGAAAACAATCAACACTCCACAGTGGATGTTCATCCACAGCAGATGAACATCCCACAGCGCACAACAAACAATGCAAACACTTCACAGCGGACAGCATCCAAAGCATAGCAGACAAGTCATCTTCTTCCACAGCGGATGACCAAAACATCCATAGCGGACGACCAATCATCTCAGGGGATAGCTTGTAGACTTGGGATTATTTTTTATGTAATTTTCATTTACATAAGGGTAGTTTAGTAATTGTATATAGTTATGTGTATAGGCCATAAATAGCGTTCTACCATAATCCTTTGCAAGCTTTTGAACAATCAATCAATCAAACAATTATTATCATCCAAGCACTCAAAATCACACAATCACACAGAATCACTCACACACACTGATTTCATAGCATCTATCATGGGTTTTCGCGCCATAGTTCATGTTTGTTGATTATTGAGAGATTTTGAAAAGATCCTTAGGAGAATCAACCTATTCATGTTGAATATTGTTCTAATATGTTCATGTTCAACATGTGTCTAAGTTGATTTCATCAGGTGGTATCAGAGCTTTGGCTCAAATCATCATTGATTTTCGATCCTCTCAGTCAACAACTTGAGTTCAGTGGTTCATTAGCTTTAAACATACATTTTCAAATTGAAAAATCATCAAAACCATCTTCTTCTAATCTCAACATTCATTAAATGCTACAAACATGATTTGATAATCTGTTTTTATGCATTTTGAAGAAGTGTTTGTGATTTTTAAGCTTAAACATCATTCATACACAAGTTTTCACTGAGTTCATCATCAAATATTCTCTGAAAACCCAATAGAATACACGGGTATTCTCTAATATAACAATACATGGGTATTGTTCTATCTGTTTTCAACATTCAACAACAGTTTTTAACACAAAAATCATCTCATTACCTTAAGACCTTATCGGTGATAAAAAGTGTTCA
This sequence comes from Flaveria sonorensis, assembly GCA_025506505.1. Taxonomy (NCBI): domain Eukaryota; kingdom Viridiplantae; phylum Streptophyta; class Magnoliopsida; order Asterales; family Asteraceae; genus Flaveria; species Flaveria sonorensis. The sequence continues at coordinate 35,983,182 of CM046432.1, read as the reverse complement.
AGTACTATTTCATTCAATTTTCATCAAAACATACATTGTTTTGAACATTTTGAATCGTTCAAAGTGTTTAAGATCATCATATTCTAGTGAAAAACTCACTTGAATCAGGTTTTTGTTCTTCAATCAACAAACCGATTGTTGATTCTATGAAGAACAGCATAGCCGCCACCAAAAACCCTAGAATAAACCCACCCTAGGTTTGATCATTCATAACCTTCATAATCTAAGGTGATTGTGTTGGTTCATCAGGAAAATCAAAGAAGAAATATAATATTCTTTTGAAATTTTTGAAAAAATTACTTTTTGATCCAAAAAGTAATCTATTAAAAACATTTTTTGTGTTTTTAGGGTTTTGACTTTCTATTGACCGCATTAATTAGAAAGTTGACATTACTTTCATAGAATATTCGTTTCTTGTCATTGGATTTGAAAGTGACATATCATTGAATTTTAATTAATTAATTAATTTCCTTTATTTGGTAAATCTAATTAAGGGTTTATCAACAACAAACAAATCCTAGAGACCTTAGGATTAAACAAATTTAGCACCAGACTAAAATCAAACAAAAAATTTAACTTAAATATTAAGTTAAAATTTTTAATCATGGCTAATGAAATTTCAGGAACAAACAGTGGTCTAAAACCACCAAGACTAAAGAACAAGTCAGACTTCAAACAATGGAAGATCATGTTCAGGAACTGGATAATTTTTCAAGACCTTGATTTATCGACTTCTGTAATCGAGGGTCCTTTCATTCCTTTGACTCTTGGACCAGATTACAACATACAGAAGCCAGTTAGCTTGAAAAACATAGCTGGTGATGACCTCAAGAGGGTCAAAACAGACATGAAGGCATACAGTATACTAGCAATGACATTGCCTTTTGAAATTTTAACTCGTGTTGAAAATTTCAAAAAAGTTCTTCACACAATGTGTGAAGGAAGTGAAGAAATACGGGAAATCAAGAAAGAAAAACTAAGAACCCAATATGAAACTTTCCATCACATCCAGAGAGAATCTATCACACAACAGCTACATAGATATGTCCAGTTAGTAAATAAAATGATTGTGTATGGACTGAAATATGAAGCTGTTGAAATCAACAAAAAGATGTTGCACACACTGCTTGAGAGCTGGACTCAGTCAGTATCCTTGATGAAGGCAACATTAGATTTGGAAGCCCTATCCCTTGACTCTCTGGTAGCCAAGGTTGAAGCTCTGGAAATCGATGAAAAATCCAGAAATAACAATCACATCAGACATGTAAAAGCTTACAAATTCAAAGAACCATAACAAACAGACAGTGCATTTCTGACAAGCACTGGAGAAGAAGAAGATGGAGAATTTTTGGACTCCAGTGATACATCATTCTTCTCACCACCTGAATCATCCAGCAATAAACATAAGTCTAAAAAGACTGGTGTGCATGCTTCACATGAAGCAACACCTCAAAGTAAACAACATCCACATACCTCTAGTTCAAACAACCAGCCAAAACCTCAAACCAACATACATAGACTTGAAAAGCCAATAGATGCCCTTACTATAATCCTGCAAAGTGAAGAGCAAAATACAGCTTATGCAGCCTTTTCTAAAAGCTTTGAAGCATTTTTTGGTGCAAGTCTAACACCATCACAGATCATTCGGCAAGATTTGGATGAACTTCCACCAGATATGGTAGAAGAAATGGATCTTCAATGGTCCATGGCTATGATTGCATACAAATCTAAAAGGTTTCTGCAAAGAAATTGGGGATTAAACATGGACATGAAAACCAGGACTGGTTTTGATAAGACAAAAGTAAGGTGCTATAATTGTCAACTCTATGGACACTTTTCAAGGGAATGTCAACATCCAAGAGTTGACAGAAACACACATAAGGCGTAAACATCCAGGGCTTATCATTCTAACAGACAGGTGCCACCTCCAATCAGCATTCCAGCTGCACCAACCCCACCACAAATGTCACAGTACAGTCCAAATCAACATTCAAAATCTTCTGCAATGATAATCAAACAAGATGGTGAATGTGACTGGAGCCTGTATGAGGCTGTAATTCCATCTCCAGATCATGCCCTTACGGCAGATATTGAAGATAAAATATCAGACATCTCGAAAGAGGTAAAGGAGCACCTCTGCACACAGGCATGTATTGATGAGGTCAACAAATATAGAGAGCATGTAGACAAACTTTCGAAGAAATTTATAGAAACAAACATTTTAAATGAAAGTTTAAAATCAGAACATAAATAATATGCAACCAAAATACTTTCATTACAAAATGACTTAGATAAACTAATGTTTGAGAAATTAACACTAGCAGCTCAAGTTTAGCACCTCTCTGCATCATTGACTGAATCAAAAGAATTGCATGCTAAAACTGAAGTAAAACTTAAGAAGTTTCAAGGAAGCAACAAGAAGTTCGAAGAACTTCTTGCTCAACAAAGGGTATTCAAAGACCCGTCAGGTTTAGGATATAACAAGGTCAGCCCACCTTACAATGATAATTATATTCCTTTACCTGACTCAATGACCAACAAACAGGATGAATCTCCTTACACTCATGAAAAGACTAATGATTCCAAACAATCATCATCATTATCATCAAAATCACCATTAACATCAAAATCATCTTTCATAAAATTTGTTAAAAGTTCAGTATTACCACAAATTAAATCAACTGACTTTTATCAAGGAGAGAATAATGAATTTGATAAACAAACAACAGATGACGATGAAGATGATTTATTGGATGATGAGCCAACTCCCAGGTTAAGAACTGGTTGAGTCATACAAGAATCCCATACAGGTCATATGCAGGAAGATCTCTATCACAGATGAAAGACATGGCTAGAGAGATCTACAAAAACATGCTCTCAAATGTTCTAAAGCTATAGATTTTTAGACCACATCCTGCTTCTTCTCTATCTACTTACCACCAAGCACCACCAGAACCACACCCCATTGAAGAACCAAGAGAGTTTATGCCACACAGACTATGGCCTGAAGGCAATGAAGTTAGAGAAATGATCAGTGAGAAAACAAAATTTGCCAAGTTGTATGACAGAATATCTCTAACTGCTAGGGCTAATGAAATCAAGATTGTGGCATGGAAATATGATGAAGTCTAGGATGTTGTACTTTTCAAGAGAGTTTCTGGACTTGTCAAGTACTTATCATACATCTCCCAGCTAGGATCCCTATGTTATGAAGATAGATTAGACCTTCTGCAACTCAGAATGGTCAATCATACCAACAACCCAATGGGAGCAGACTTCTATCATATATTAAGATCATACATGCATAAACATCACAATGAGCTGAGAGCAAAAGACAACAAAGAAGACAAATTGCACATTGAAAAGCTCAGAAGAGGGCAAAAAGCAGCAGACAAAGGCAAACCACCTCAAGCAGAACAGACAGAGCAAATTGATAGTGAATTGCTTGAAAGAGTGGGATATCCACTAAGACCTTCAGATTTAAAGTTAATTATGAAACAGATTGAACGCAATCAGTACAACCATCCAATCACCAAAAGGTATTATGATGAAAATCATTTTGAAGTGGTATTAGAAAGAAAGTTGGAAGGAAAAGAGGCTGAAGACATAAGATTATTTGATCCGGTAGAGATTAAATTGCTACACCCATCTTATGTATCATTTCTGTAAACCAAAACATTCCCAGCCATAGAAGATGTTTTGTGAAAGGAGACTGTTACTACTTCATACACATGCTGAGAATTCTAGGGACAGTCTATATGAAAGCAACTCTCAAACAAAGATTAGAAACCAAGCAGCAACCCCTAACACACATAGAAGGAATCACTGGCATGAGAATCTCAGAAAACAACAATTTGGAGATATTAAAGGGTAAACAGGTTGTCACCACTCTGGTGAGCAACATAGATGTTCAAAGCCTGGATCAGTCAACATTCGAACAGCTAGTGCATCTTACCTTTGAAAGAAAATATGACAACCAGAGAAGTGCAGTAGACTACCTTGTTGAACACATAATCAACTGTAGAAATGCCTTAAAGATCACAGCCTTCACTGACCAAGTAAAAGAAATTGAAACAGATCAAGCCATAGAACAAGATATAGAAGACACTTTGAAGGCTACAAAAGATGTCCAGAAACAGGTAGAAGAAGCTGGTTCATCATATTTGTAAAGGTTTATAACAGACAAATGAACAAAAACTAACAATCAATTAAGTGTAATCTTACAAACAAACAAACAAATATACATACAAACATGTGTTATTATACAAATTCACATGTAATCACACAAACATACAGGTTATCATACAATCATACTTGTAAAACATTCAAACAGTCAATCATGCATAATATACAATTCAAACTTTCAAACAATACAAGTGTAACACACAAACAATACAATCATGCATAACAAAACACATACACATACATACTAACAAACAAAACAATAACAAGCAAATATAAAAGAGTTGGCATCATCATCCATAGGGGGAGTATTGTTGGACTCAACAAGTGCATTAATGGATTAATTCTTTAAAGGATGATGCTTGCCATAGTCAAACAAATAACAAACATAATGTGTTCTAACATCCAAACAATCATTTACTAACACATTAGCATCATTATCATTCATAACAAACACTAATATTTCTTTAAATTTCTTTTTCAGAACTGTAGATAAAAGAAATTTTTGACAAGTATCCACAACGGATGAGAAGCAGTTCACAACGGATGAAGGTCAACATGCAGCGGATAAAGATTTAAGTCTAAGTGTGTGCAGCGGATGAAGACATCCCACAGCGGATGAACAACAGACAGGGATACAAGTCCACAGTGGATGTTCATCCATAGTAGATGTTCATCCATAGCGGATGAACATTCCACAGTGGATGAACATTCCATAGCTGACAACAATCAACACTCCGCAGCGGATGAACATCCCACAGCGCATAATAAACAATGCAAACACTTCACGGCGGACAACATCCTAAGCACAGTGGACAAGTCATCTTCTTCCACAACGGATGACCAAAACATCCACAGCGGACGACCAATCATCACAGCGGATAGCTTGTAGACTTGGGATTATTTTTTATGTAATTTTCATTTACATAAGGGTAGTTTAGTAATTGTATATAACTATGTGTATAGGCTATAAATAGCATTCTATCCTAATCCTTTGTAAGCTTTTGAACAATCAATCAATCAAACAGATATTATCATCCAAGCACCCGCAATCACACAATCACACACTATCACTCACACACACTGATTTCATAGGATCTATCATGGGTTTCCGCACCATGGTTCATGTTTCCACACCATGGTTCATGTTTGTTGATCTATCATGGGGGAATAAACCTGTTCATATTAAATATTGTTCTGTTCATATTAAATATTGTTCTAATATGTTCATGTTCAACATGTGTTTAAGTTGATTTCATCAACTTGCAAGACTTTAATTTATTCATTAAATTCCACTTTTCATTATCTTTATCTTCTACTTTCATTACAATAATACATAAGCCAACGCGGCTGAATGTTCAGCAATTGCGGATGAAAATCTCAGAAAATATTCAAAGTGTCTAAAGATGTGCGAGTGAACCAAATACGGATGAACAAGTCCAAATGCGGATGAACAACACTAAATGCGGATGAATAAAATGCAAATGCAGATGAACACATTACTTATGCTATTCCACCGGTTCCAAATCCTTGTTCTAACATATCCTTAGCACAGATCTAACATTCTAAACACTTTGAACAGAGCTTACAACTATGCAACATCAAAGAAGGCATTTAAAACACACACATTGCATACACATCAGATGCAAAAAACGTAGAAAACTCATGCTTCGGTTGTAAAAATTCAGTTAATATGCATTTCATCCCCAAACAAGTTTAAAACAAGTAAAATAGGGGAATCTAGAACTCACCTCTAGCAGCTTTCGAGTAAGACTTCTTCAGACCGAGAGAATTTGGGAGTTCTAGTACCTAAACACACCGAAACAAGCAGCCAAACACAAAAGAACACAAAAAAATCAGTCCAGTAACTCAAATCCAACTGAAACCAAATAGAAAATGCAAGAAAACCTCACCTCTAAGAGAATTTTAGCTTCTCACACTAAAAATCCGATTGAAACTTCTTCTTCTCTCTTCTTGCAGCCAAAAGCAAAAGTGAAATGGGTGTGGGGGAGGCCATCCCCTGCTTTTTGAACCCATAATAGACAAGTTTCCCACTTGCACACTTTAACCCCCTTTACTTTGAAATATTTCACTTTTCCTTCTTTTTACTCTTCTTTTCTTTTCCTTTTAATAAATTTCCGGGTGTTACACAACAAAGTATCAAACTGACCAAACAGTCTCAATGCGTTCCAGTAGTTGCAAAACGCCTATTCTAAAAATGACTTAACAATGATGAAATTCCTAAACAGTTGCAAAGCATCTGATCACTTAGCAAATTTTAGCATTTTTCACAACTCAAGCACCAAATCATCATCTTCAACAAACTCAGATCTTATGAAATTTTTCAACACTTGTTGAATTGATCTAAAAACTTCTAACTAGGTAGTAAATAGATCGATTAACAATCATCAATCAACATTTTGATTAAACAACAACAACAAATCTGTTTTCTGATTGAATTACAGTCCAGAAATGAAGAACACAATTCGAACACAAATCTGATCAATACTCAGATCTTAATGGATTAAACACCAAATTATGATTCAAATGATGTTTCTATGGATGAAACACAATAGAAATCAACAATTAATCGATCAAATTGCATTCAACACAGATTTCAAGTGATTCAAAGAACTCAATAATGCCGATAAGCTCTGATTATTGAACCGAAAGCTCTGATACCAGGCGATAGGTTCAAAATGGGTCGATCTGTGATGATATTGTAATGCAATGATCGATTCAAACATAAAGTAATCAAACACAAGCAATTACTTCAAATATTCATAGATTTTATTTATAGCAAATGCTTAGGATACAAAGTGTAAGAGTGATTTACAGTTGTTCAATCTGTTCTGACTGTTTTGTTTATTAGGTCTACCCTGCACAATACATAAAATATCCCATTTATACTCTCAAAGAAAAACATGGAACATATATTTACAAAATAAGTCGCTATACTATGACAAAACGCAAAAGACAAAATGTTAATCTTTTAAGAGTTCTAACAAGATACTTGTATGATTGAGCAATTTATAAACCATTTCACTTGGCGTATTGTAGTTACTTTACAAGTAACCTATATTGGATAAGTTAATACTTACCATAAACGAAGATGTGTGATGACAACACAATCATGAGAATTTAGTGCTTCACAGTTGTATATGTTGTTAGGTGTCCCATGCTAAGCCTATCCATAGATCAAACAAAGTATTGTCAATCTTTATTTGTGGAAAATGACTCAAGTGAAGAACTAAGCTAGTGTACTATCATTTCTAAAGAGTGGTATGTATGATTCAAGGTGTTTTTCAATTAGAAAATATGAATGATTGTATGATATCTTGATTTAGAAAGATGCATGTTGAAGTTGAACTTGAACTTTGACAAATTCAAGCTTGTTTAAAATTAATGTTTTGAAAACATTACTTGTTTGATTCATAGTTGATCATACCAAATGACTAAACCAAAAATTCAAATCTTGTTGAATCAAATGGTTTGGTAAACAGGTCAGCCAATTGATTGTCTGTATGGACTTTGATAAACTTTATCAGACCCTTTTCTGAGCAATCTCTTAGAAAGTGAAATTTGATATCTATGTGTTTTGTTTTTGAATGTTGAACTGGATTATCAGTGATAAACATGGCAATAGAATTGTCAATGTGTATGGGTGTTTTAAGAAACATAAAGCCGTAATCAAACATTTGGTTTTGAATCCAAAGCACTTGGGAACAGCATGCAGAAGCAGCTATGTATTCTGCTTTAGCTGTTGACACAGAGACATTTGTTTGTTTCTTGCACTGCCAGGAGATCAATCTTGATCCAAGAAACTGACAACCTCCTGTAGTGGTTTTACTATTGCTGTTACATCCACCATAATCACTATCTATGTATGCATATAAAAAGAAACCTCCACCTTTTGGATACCATAGTCCAAGTCCTGGTTTGCCTAATAAGTATCTACAGATTCTCTTTACAACATTTATGTGTGATTCTTTTGGATCTGCTTGGTATCCGGCACACATGCAATCTGCATACATGATGTCTGGTCTGCTTACTGTTAGATACATCAGAGAACCTATCATTGATCTGTAGAGTTTCTGATCAACTAATGTACCTTCTAGATCAGGTCCATACTTTAATCCAGTTGCAAATGGTGTTTTCCTTGATATGCAATCAGACATGTTGTATTTCTTTAATATCTGATACACATACTTGCTTTGGTTGATAAAAATTCCTTCAACAGATTATTGAACTTGAAGACCAAGGAAGAATGTAAGTTCTCCCATTGAGCTCATTTGGAATTTTGATTGCATAAGAGTTTCAAACTCTTTGCAAAGTTGGATGTTTGTGGAGCCAAAAATGATGTCATCCACATAGACTTGAACCACTAACAAGTCTTGTTCTTTTCTCTTTAAGAATAATGTCCGATCTATTTTCCCTTGGGTATACCCATTCTATAGTAAAAACTTAGATAAAGTTTCATACCACTTCGAGGTGCTTGATGAAGATCGTAAAGAGCTTTATCTAACTTGTAGACTCTATGAGGGAATTCTGGTTCTTCAAACCCTGGTGGTTGAGCAACATATACCTTTTCATCTATCTTTCCATAGAGGAATGCACAGTTGACATCCATTTGAAAGACAGTGAAGTTTTTGGATGAGGCATATTCAAGGAACACTCGGACGGCTTCTGGTCTAGCTACTGGAGCAATGACATTATCATAATCAATGCCTTCCTCTTGAGTATATTCTTGGACAATTAGCCTTGCTTTGTTTTTAATGACATTCCTCTGTCATCTGCTTTGTTTCTGAAGTGCCATCTTGTGCCAATGGCAAATTGACCTTAAAGAAGATCAACCAACTTCCATAGCTCTTGCTTTTTGAATTGTTGTAATTCCTCTTACATTGCTTCTATCCAACTGTTGTCTTTGAGTGCTTCTGTGATGTTTTTCGGTACAGTTAGAGATAGGAGGTAGGAATACAAGCAAATGTTCGCTGTGTCTGATTGACTTCGTGTCAATCTGGTATTGAGGTCACCTATGATGTTTTCTAAAGGATGATTATTATGTACTCTGGTTGTTGTAATCTGATCAACATGGATGGTTGAATCAAAATTGGTGATTGTTTGGTAGGGTGATGATGGATGAGCAAGGATATTTATTATTGTTTGATTGTCTGGTTGTGTGCTTTCAGTGAATGTTTGTGGTGAATCATGAAAGAAATCTAAGATTTCTTCTTCATGATGTGTATCAGGTAATGAATGATAATCATCATCTTCTTCAACTGTGGTTGGTTGTTGTTGTTTTGTTTGGTTGTTCGGTTGTGGTTGGGTGGTCACATGTGTTGATGAAGATGGTGTGTCTGATGACATTCATTTTAATGTGTTTGTTTGTTCTGGAGGAGTTGAAACTGTGCTACTGGAAGGAGTGATGTTTGTTCTCCTTGGAGGATCGGTAGTTAAAGGAATATCTATGGTTGTTGGTTGAACCATTGGATATTCATTATCATCCTTGGTACCTGAAACATCAAAGTAATATATGTCAAATGATTTTGTTAATAAGTCAGTATCAAACAACCAGTCTCATCCAATGACTTTCTTAGTGAAAGAGTGTTCATTAAAAACAACATTTGTTGTTTCTTCACTATGTTTAGTCTTAGATTGTACACTCGGTAAGCTTTTGAGCTTTCGGAGTATCCAACCAAAAATCCATCATATGCTTTGGGAGCAAATTTAGATAATGGTTCTCTGGTGTTTAATATTGAAAAAGAACATCCAAAAGCTTTAAGAAATCCAATGAAAGGTTTTCTTTTAAACCTTAAATCATATGGTGTTTTGGAATGTTCTTTGATTATTAATGTTTTGTTTTGAATGTAGCAAGCTGTGTTGATTGCTTCAACCCAAAAAGATATGGGTAATTAAGAATTAGCTATAATAGATCTAGCAGCTTCTATTAATGATCTGTTCCTCCTTTTAGCAACACCATTTTACTGAGAAGTCCTTGCTACATTGAATTGATGACTAATTCCTCTCTCTGCACAAAAACAAGAAATAGAGTCATTTTTAAATTCAGTACCCATATCCCTTCTTAAAGATTTAACAATAAGATCCAATTGATTCTCAATCTTAGTGATAAACGATTTGATGATATCTGATGTTTCTGTCTTGTGTAGTAGAAAGAAAACCCATCTGAATCTTGAGTAATCATCTACTATAACAAGATAGTATTTCTTCTTTCCTATGCTAAGGATGTTTGTTGGGCCAAAAAGGTCCATGTGAAGCAATTTGAGTGGTGTGTTGTTTGAGTTGATTCATCTGTTACTAAGTCACCTTTTACAAGTTGATTCATTCTGTTATAATTTGAGTGTCCCAAACGTCTGTTCCATAATTGGGAACATCTTCTGATGCTTTTGATAGTAAACATGTTTTAGGGGTTGATGCTGAAAACATTGTTCATATCAACAATGTATGTGTTGTTATGACGGGGTGTTTTCAAAAGGATACAATCTTCTGGTATTTGAAAACCCGTTTTGAGGATGTAGCAGTTATTATAGTCAAATAAGATTGCATATCCTTTATAATAGATTTGGGATACGCTGAGAAGATTGAACTGGAGGTTCGAGCAGTAGTTGATATTTTCAAAGCTAATCAACCTATTTGATACTGTTCATTCACCAGTTATCCTTCCACCTATCTTATCTCCTCCAAAGGCTAAATTTCCTCCATGTTTGCTTTTAAAATCCCGAAAGAGGGAACAATTGCCAGTCATGTGTCGGGAACATCCACTGTCAACATACCAGATGTTGTCAGGCATTCTTTGATGTCCCTGCAAAAGCAAAGAAATCAGTTAGATGATGCAACCCAAGCCAAGATGGTCTTGGGTTTTCCGTATTTTCCCATAACGCATATTTCTTCTAAAGTGGCATTGTTTGATGGTTTGGAAATTCTAGTGACACTAGATTTCCTTTGATTATTTTTAGCTTCATCAGGAGAAGTACTTTGAGCTCTTCTCCTTTGAAAGTTTGTCTGAGCATTCTTCTCCTTTGAAAGTTTGTCTGAGCATTCTTCTCCTTTAAAATGTTTGTTTCAATTACTTTCTTTGAAAGTTTGTCTGCATGTTCTTTGTATCGATTGACTTCGTCAATACATGCTTGTGTACAGAGGTTTTCCCGTACCTCTTTTGGGATTTCTAAAATCTTATCTTCATTATTTGCCATGAGGGCATGATCAGGAGATTGGATTTCAGCGTCGTACAGGCTCAAATCACACTCACCATCCTATTTTATAATCATTGCTGATGATTTGGAGTGTTGATTTGGGCTGTATTATGTGATTTGAGGTGGAGTTGGTGCCACAGGAATACTGATTGGAGGTGGAATTTGTCTGTTTGGATGGTAGGTGCTTGATGCTTGTCTTTGGTTGTTGTTTCTGTCAACTCTTGGTTGTTGGTATTCTCTTAAGAAATGTCTATACAGTTGACAGTTATAGCATCTTACCTTTGTTTTGTCAAAACCAATTTTGGTTTTCTTGTCCATGCTCAAACCTCTGTTTCTTTAGAGAAACCTTTTTGATCTATAGGCAATCATTGCCATAGACCACTGAAGATCCATTTCTTCAACCATGTCTGGTGGCAATTCATCCAAATCTTGTTGAATGATTTGAGATGGTGTGAGATTAGCACCCAAGTATGCTTCAAAGCTAGTTGAGAAGGCTGCATAGGCTGCCTTCTACTCTTCTCTTTGTAGAATGATTATAAGAGCATCCATGGGTTTCTCAAATTTATGTATGTTTTGATTCTTTAGCTATTCTTGTTTGCTGGAACTGGAGGTGTGAGAATTATGATTTCTTTGCGGTGTTACTTCATGAGAAGCATGAACACCATTCTTTTTAGACTTTTGTTTGGTATTGGATGATTTAGGAGCAGAGAAGAATGAAGTTTCACTTGAATCAAAAAATTCCTCATCTTCATCTTCTCCAGTGCATGTCAGGAATGCACTGTAAGTTTGTTGGAGTTCTTTGAACTTTTATGATTCCACATGTCTTATTGTACTGATATTTCTGGATCTTTCATCTAGTTCTAGTGCTTCAACTTTAGCAACTAGAGCATGTAGAGATAATGCTTCAAGATCCAATGTTGCTTTCATCAATGACACTGACTAAGTCCAGATCTCAGGTAGTGTATGCAACATCTTTTTGTTGATCTCCATAGATTCATACTTGAGACCTTAGACTACTATCTCATTGACTAGTTGAACGAATCTGTGAAGCTGTTATGGAATGGATTCTCCGTGAACGTGGTGAAAGTTTTCGTATTAGATCCTTAATTTCTCCTTTTTAATTTCCTGTATCTCATCACTTCCTTCACACATGGTATGAAGTACCTTCCATAGTTCATGTGCAGTTTTGAAATTTTCAACCCGTGTCAAAATTTCAAATGGCAAGGTCATTGCCAATATACTATATGCTTTCATGTCTATTTGACCTTCTTTAGGTCATCACCAGCTACACTTTTCAAGCTTACTGGCTTCTGTATGTTGTAGTCAGGCTCAAAGTCAAGGGTATGTATGGTCCCTGAGTTATGGAAGTCCATAGGTCCGGGTCTTGGAAAATGATCCAATTTCTAAACATTATTTTCCATTGTTTGAAATCAGCTTTGTTCTTGAGTCTTGGTGGTTTTAGACCACTGTTTGTTCCTGAAATTTCATTAGACATGTTTGTTAAAAAAAAATTAAACTTAAAGGTTTAAGCAAAATTTGATTAATTATTTAGCTTGGTGCTAAATTTGTTTTTTCCTAACATCACTAGGATTCGTCTATTAGTGTTTTTTTTGTTTACTGAATAAATGATATTAATTAATTTTATTTTCAAATTACTTAAAGTCCAATGATGTTACTTTCAAATCTTGGTGAAAAAAGAGGAATATTCTGTTAAGAATGTCAGTCAGCATTCAAAATCTTTAATGATGTCAGGTCAACAAAAGTCAAAACCCTAAAAACAAATATTTTGTTTTCAAAAGTTAACTTCTCAGATCAAAAAGTAACTTTTTCAAAAGTTCAAAAGAAGATTATGTTTTTTCTTTGATTTTGATGATGAGCCAAGAAAAATCATTCGTAGATTTTTGAAGGATATGTATGAACAAAAACTAGGCTTTATCCTAGGGTTTGTTGGCGGCTGTAAAAACTTCACCAAAATAACAATCGGTTTATTATTTGAAGAAGATTAATAGCCTGATTTAAGTGTAGAACAACTCAGATATGATGTTTAAATACAACAAATGATTTCAAAGTATTCAAATGAGTGTTTGTTTGATGAAAACTGGATAGAACAATACGCTTGTACTGTTTGTCCAAAAACCCTTAGAAACCAATGAGGTTATTTGATAGTTTTGTGATGAACACGTTGGAAAATCATGGATGAATGATGTTTAGATTTTTAAACACACAAAATCTTCTACACAATCTACAAAAAACAGATTATTCAACATTTGACGAATGTTTAAAGTAGAAGAAGGTTGTTATGATGATTTTCAGCTCGAAATGTATGATTTGAAGCTAATGAATCATGGATATCATGTTGCTGAATGAGAGGATCAAAAATCAATGTTTGATTTGAGCCAAGGCTCTAATACCACCTAATGGAATCAAAATCTAAACAATGTGACAGATTATGAACTTAGACAACTATAAGAACATAAACAGGTTGATGTTGATTCCCTAAAGGATCTTTTCAAATCCCTTAAATAAATATAACAACAAATTGTTATACTAAATTTCAACAAACAATAATCATGGTGCGGAAACCGATGATTAATGCTATGATATCAGTGTGTGAATGTGTGTGTGTGATTGCTAGTGATTGAATGCTTGTATGATAATAAACTGCTTGATTGTATTGATTGTTCAAAAGCTTACAAAGGATTAGGGTATTATGTTATTATAGCCTATACAGATAGCTATTTACAATTACAAAAATACCCTTATGTAAACAAAAATTACATAAAAATCCTAAGTCTAAGTCGTCCGCTGTGGATGTTAGACTATCTGCTGTGGATGCTAAGTCATACGGTGTGGATGTTGTATAAGCTGTCCGTTGTTTCTTGGATGATGTCCACTGCGAACACTTGTTGTATGTTTGACTTGTTAGTTGTCCGCTATGGAGTGTTAATCCGGTGTGGATTGAACATCCGCTGTGGACTGTTCGTCAGCTGTGGACTTTTGATCATCCGCTGTGTGTTTTATTCATTCGCTGTATGTTTTGTTCATCTGCTGTAGACACTTGGACTTCGTTTTCATCCACTGCATGGACTTGGTCATCCACTATGGGCACTTCTTCATCTGCTGCTGACACTTGTCAAAATTTCTATAATCTACAAACCTGAAAAAGAAATTTAAACAATAATTAGTGTATGTTATGAATGTTAATAATGCTAATGTGTTATTTAATAATTGTTGGGATGTTAAAACACTTTATGTTTGATTATGACAAGCATTATCCTTTTAATGCACTTGTTGAGTCCAACAACACTGATGTTGATTGCTTGATTGAAAGCTTGAATTGGATTTAGATGATGGCTGACCATATGATGTTTTTTGGTAATTGTTATTACTTCTTCTGGGAGCATTGTATTCCCTAGAGAAGTGGCCATTCACACCATAATTTAAACACTTTACCTTGGATTTTTCATATCCAAGTTTTGTGTTCTCATTTAGGCTCAACTTCTTCCCTTTTCGGAAGAATTTCTTGGCTCTCATCGCAATCATGGCTATCTGCCATTGCAAGTCCATTTCTTCAACATCATCTGGATACATTTCTTCTAGATCTTCCTGAATCAGATGTGCTGAAGTAAGCCTTCTTCCTAGATAAGCCTCAAAGCTAGTAACAAAGGCATTGTAAGTTGCCTTTTGTTCTTCAGCTTTTTGGTCGCTAGGCATGCATGTGGGTGTTACAGTATGTAAGTGCCGGTTCATGGAAACCCCACAGTTGGTCATTCATAGCACTTTTCATAATAAAACACATTCAGATTCATCAAAACAAGAGTACTTTGCAGTGGAATAATTTAATAAAAACCATAACATTCATTATCCATTACTTTTGTCAAGAAATACATTGTTATTGCAAGTTACAAAAGAACATCTATTTGCATTTCAAAACAAAAGTAACTTTTTAGCGTGTCATGGATGCCAGTCTTTATTTGCCAGGTAGCTTCAACCTCATGCCATCCCCAGCAACACCATTACCTGCCAACTGATAAGCATATAAAAAGTTAGCATTGCTGAGTGAGTTCTAGTTTAATAATATAGAAAAAAATACACTGTTGTAAACTTCAGTTGGTGAACATTCATCAATATACATAATCAATCATTAAGAGATTCATTATCTTTCTTTCTTTAATTATTTTTCTCTTTCATTAACTAGGATTGCACAAAGCAAGAGCCTACATTGTTGGTTGGCAACAGATGTCGAACCCTGTCGGCAAACATTTATCATGGTAGCTAACCTATCGACAGTTGACCCACACTGCTAGGCACGAAGCCAGCTCATGAATACGGGTCCCGTTATTTATACATTGGTCAATCACAAGGATTAGACCCCAGATGTGCGTCCTCATGGGCTATACAGCCCCAGATCAGTTGAGCTAACGAAAACAAGGTCGTGCACCTCCATTCATTATGCTTGCAAGTGTGACAACCAGTCAAAATCAGGTCAACGCCAATTCTGTCTGATAATAATAACGTTTAATTATTATTTCTAACACGTTTGACTACCCGAAACTTTGAACAATATTTCATACGAACCTTGTTGTCGGTTAACCGTTCGAGAGAAAATCTGATAATAATAATAATTAATAATGATAATAATAAAATAAAAATAAATGATGATGTTATATGTGGAGATATGCATGCATGAAAACTCAAACTATAACCTACACACACACTCTACTTAAACACACTACACACACTCATTACACACACACAAACACACACTCAAACTCTTCCCATTCTATTTTTTTCTCAAAACCTTTCCCCTCCCATCGGCCCACCTCAACCGAACCACCATCCACCACCACTTTCACCTCCCAGCTGAGAACCACCATCCACCACCACCCTCACCTCCAGCCGTGAACCACCATTCAACCACAACCACCAACCATCCCTCATCACCACCTGCCATCACCAACTGAACCACCATCGACCACCGACCGACACTTCCACCATCAACACCGCGACCGCAAACTGCAACCTGCCACCGCACCTCTTCGTGACCGCGGCAACCACCTGCCGCCACCCCACCATTCGCGAACATAGCCCCACCGCGACATCAACCCGTCACCTCACTACATCCTTAAGAGAACTCTCATTTTCTTCTAAATTAGAGGCAAGAACGAGTGGAAATTTTCGTATCAACATCAAGAAATCGTTGATATAGGCTCATGGTATACTCGTTTTGGATTAGATTGCTCTTATTTCTTCATGCATGGATGATCAAGATGGAGATCTTGATGAAACACAGTTCACCCGCTTAATTGTTCTTGGAAAAATTTATGTTTTGTTGAATAATGGGCTTTTGATTTGGTTTATAATCTGAAATGTTTAGTTAGGTAGTTTTAGTTGATGAAATCCTATCATTTGTATGTTTTGGGTTTGAAAGAATGTATATAGATGCATGTATATGGTACGTACGTATGTACGTGTAGATGAAATGGTTTATTGATTATGATTCATAAGGATTATTAGTTAGAACCTTGATGAATGGATAACATTGACATTTTAAGAACTCTTGGATGATGAGGACTTTTGGACAAATAAAAGATGATTAAACTAGGAGGAATGAGGATATTGTTGGATGTAACATCTCTAGGATAAGCGACTAAGTTGAAGTGTTACCATAATGATCCAATCACGATTAGAAAAATTTAACGAAAGGTTTGATTAAATTAAGTAGAGACTATACTTAAGATTGACGGAACATTGTAAAAGATAACTTGACTAAAATGACATTTTAAAACTCCAAGACCTTTTTAATAAAATAAATAATATATTTTACGGGTAATTTACGGTTAATAAAAATAAACACATATGAATATATATATATTTTTAAAAGAATATATATATGTAAAATATATATTTACAAAGGAAAAACACAATATGTTAAAATAAAATACTCAAATCATAGTGAGAACTAACAAGTAATTAAGTATAGTTGCATAACATAGATCGTTAGTTGGAAATTATAATAGTCTGCATAAGAAACGATTATAGATATAAGAAATGGCTAGTATAATTGTAAGACATAAGTGTATTAATAACAACCCGCACCAAATAAAATGACTTCTTAAAAACACCTGTAACAGTTTTAAAAAGCGTTTTATGTTAAGAAGGGTCAAATAAGTTGGGTGAACAGCATTCTTAAAAACAAGCTTTTCGATTATTAAAGTAAGTCTTTCACGTTTAGGATCTTGATAAAATCGATGCAAGACGCTTAAATCTGAGATTTGATCGCAAGCGAAGGTGAGTTCTTCGGCCTTATTTTAAATATTGTTTATTTAAACTGTTTTGGGGGAAAACATGTATGATTAATTATTTTATATATGATGGGTAAACGAGCATAATAAATGTTATGACGGTATAAGTTGAGGCAATAGTATCGGTGAATACTATTGGTCTCTAAATCCCCTCATAATCATTAACCTCGAGGAGGCCGCAGACTATATTGGTAGATCTATCAGGTTAGAAGGGCCCGCTCTCACGACTAGTCGCGCTGGTCAGGTTGTAGCAAGGGAGTTTATATGTCTGGATAGTTGTGGGGCAACGACGTGTTTCTTGGCTTCATTATGGACTTATGACCTGAATTAATCATAGTACCTATCTAGTCTATGTTGAGTATATTATCTCGCTACATCATATAACTTTTCTTGGAAAAATCGAATGTTTTAAATTATGAAAACCCGAATGCTCACCAACTTTTAAAAGTTTTTAAGATTCCAAAGACATTTCCACCTTTCGAGCATTACGCTAGGCTAAGGCATAGTGCTAACCTAGTTATAACTAATGCTAAGACTTTAATTATTCATTTGGTATAGATTAAGTTAGCATATTATGTTAGATTAATAAGTGCAGGTGTATTATTCTTCTGTAGATGTCTGATCGGGTGAACAAGGAGGATATACCAGATGTTAGTAGCAGCACCGAGGGTCCGTCATCACCTATATCCACCATGCCATGGTATCACCCATCTCAGCCATCATTTGCGGCTACCTTTACCCGGGCATGGGGGAGTCGGGAAACGGATGGATTTTTGAGTCTGATATGAGGATCGTGCACCTGTTACAGCCGCACTTGAGCCGATTCCTAAGGTTCGGACTGAGGATGAGCTTAAGGATCAGGCTCAAGGGGATGATCAGCCAGTCGAGGAGAGGAGAGATATTATGGAGCCAGTTGGTTTGGCTCAGGGGAATGAGATCCCGACAGCAGTGACACCCGTTGCACCTACTCCTCCTATGCGACATCCATCGAAGATTCGGTTGGTGTATGAATGGAGAAAGTGAAGGGAGTCGAATCTAGTGATTGCTGATGATGAGTGCATGTATGGAGTGCCTACGCCCAAATGGGCAAGATTGTTTGATGAGCAGTGGGGCTAGATTATGGACACCATGCAAGGGTGGGCCTCGAGAGATGGGATTCCTTCTACCTTTGAGGTGGGGGAATCAGCTACTACTCCATGTGGGATTTCTATTGATGGTGAGCCTATTGAGAGTGTGGTGGCTACCCTGCCAGCTCAATGCATTCGTTACGAGAAGGAGCTACTTGGGATGAAGAAGAAGCTGAGAATTCAAGACGAAGTGGGCCAGGCTATGGATGGGAGATTGATGACGATTGAGGAAGACAGAGTGTTAGAGGATAGTGAACTGAGTTAGATCCATTTCAGAGTATCAAATCTGGAGACTAGTCTTTTAAAGACTAGAAACAGATTGACTCTGGCGGAGCAGAGGGCTGATGCTGCAGAAGCAGCGTTAGTGGTGGCCCAGCAGCAGACGATAGTGATGGGAGAGAGAGTTGAGACTGCCATGGTAGTGGCCACATTCTGCATGATGATGATTTCTTACTTGATGCACATGAGCAGTGGAGCACCATTTTTAGGTTAAAGGACGGGATCAAGTCGGAGTGCTTGAGTATTTTGATCAAAACTTAAAACTCATTTGATGTTATTTTGTGTTGGCCCTTAAACTAATTATTCTTTTGATGGTTGACTTGGCTTATGATTTGGGCACTTGATGTATGAATGATCAACATGTTATTTTGAAATTATTATAATATTATTATTAAAATTATCATTACTGAATTGAGAAAATGATGTTACATGTGTGACTTGGAATAATGAACTAATCAACTATTATAAGTCTCAAACGTTAAATGATTTTCCCTACCTTGATAGCAGAACTTTAAACATGCAACCTAGAACACAAAATATGTCATCAAGCAGAAACCCTAATTTACCAACAACTGCTGAAGAATTAGCTCAGATATAGCACAACATGTCAAGTCAGCTTTGGAGCAACATGATGCTAACATAGCAGCTAGATCAAGAGGTGGACATGGAATGGCTGGTAATGGAAAGGGAAACAGCTCCAACATTGGTTCAGGTGTTGGTGCAAACAATGGTTTAGTTTTGAATGGAAATCCAGGCAGTTCATCTGGCGGAGAACTTCAAGGATGTTCGTATAAGACATTCCAAGGGTGCAATCCAAGAACTTTTACTGGTGCTGAAGGATCGCTAGATATTGTCCGATGGATAGAAAAGATGGAAGCTGCTATAGCTATAAGCAACTATTCTCATGATCAAAAGGTCAAGTACGTAACCTGTTCTTTCCAAGATGCAGCATTGTCTTGGTGGAACTCCCAACGTCAAATCTTGGGGGATGCGAATGCTTATGAACTCACATGGGAACAACTGAAGGAGATGTTGCTTCATGAATATTGCCTCCGAAATGAATTACAGAAAATCAAGACAGAATTCTGGAACCTCACAATGGAAGGTGTTGAGATACGATCCTACACTTCTAGATTCAACGATCTTGCCAGATTGGTACCATGAATGGTTGCACCGGAATATGTTCGAATCGAGAGGTATATTTGGGGATTAGCACCTCAAATAAGAAGCAATGTTACAGCCTCAAACCCTACCACCATTCAGAGTGCTATAGCTATTGCTCATTCACTAACTGATGATGCGGTGCGTAGTGGGACACTGACCAAGAAAGACGACCATGGAAAAGGAGTAGTGGGAATTGAAAAGAAGACTGTCAAGTTTGAGAGAAGGTCATTTGATGGGAAAAGAAAGTGGTTCGGAAGTTCCAGAAAGCAAGCGAATATCAAGAAAGGTTTCAATCAGGGGTCTGAACGAGTGTATGTCGCGACTTCTAGCAATAGCAGGCAAAACAAAGAATTTCAACAGAAATGTAGCAAGTGTGGATATCTTCATGGTGGTGAATGTAAAGTCTGCACTCGTTGTCATAAATTTGGACACCTAGGTCAAAATTACCAGACTAAACCTGATGTTAAAATAACGGGAAATGATCGTGCTTGTTTTGAATGCGGAATCGTGGGACATTTCAAGAGAGATTGCCCGAAATTGAATGGGCCGAAGGCCAGAGGAAGAGCCTTTGAGATGAATACTAGAATTGCGCGTCAGGAACCGACAGTGGTCAATGGTACGTTTCTTGTTAACAATCAGTATGCTTCTATTTTGTTTGACACTGGTGCCGATTTAAGTTTCATATCCAAAGAATTTGAGCCATCATTAGGTGTAAAACCTTGTAAGTTAAATAAGAAATACTTCATTGAATTAGCTAAAGGGAAGAAAATGGAATCAAGTGAAGTAATTAATAATTGCACCATACAACTTAATGATCATCCCTTTAGCATGGATCTATTACCTGACAAACTTGGGAGTTTCGATGTAGTCATCGAAATGGATTGGCTTTCTCGAAACCATGCTGAAGTAGTATGCTACGAGAAGATTATACGCATACCAACACTCGACAATGAAGTATTAATTATTCAAGGAGACAAAGGGAAGCCTTCCTTAAAAATTGTTAACGTTATGAAAGCTTATGGATATTTAAGTAAGAGACATCCAGCTTTCTTAGTAAAAGTTGTTGACATCAAGAATGAGGAGCGGAAGATTGAAGATATTCCGATTGTACGAGAGTATCCAAAAGTATTTGCTGAAGACTTACCGGGTTTACCTCCACGGAGGCAGATTAAGTTTCAAATTGATCTGGTGCCTGGAGCTGCACCTGTGGCCCGATCGCCATATCGGTTAGCGCCTTCTAAGATGCAAGAATTGTCAAAATAGCTGCAGGAATTATTAGATAAAGGATTTATCCAACCAAACTTTTCTCCTTGGGGAGCACTGGTTCTGTTTGTTAAAAAGAAGGACGGATCATTTAGAATGTGTATTGATTACCGAGAATTGAATAAACTTACCATTAGGAATCGGTACCCATTACCAAGAATTGATGATCTGTTTGATCAACTGCAAGGATCCAGTTACTATTCAAAAATTGATTTACGATCCAGTTACCATCAGTTACTGATAGCAGAAGAAGATGTTCTGAAGACAGACTTTCGAACGCGCTATGGTCATTATGAATTTCTAGTAATGTCGTTTGGTCTGACCAACGCACCTGCTGTGTTCATGGATCTCATGAATAGGGTTTGCAAACCTTACTTGGATAGGTTTGTGATAGTGTTTATTAACGACATTTTATTATATTCACAATCCAAGGAAGAACATGAGAAACATCTTCGACTTATTTTAAGCATACTAAGAGAAGAAAAGTTGTATGCAAAATTCTCCAAGTGTGAGTTTTGGCTTCGAGAAGTTTGATTTCTCAGACATGTTATTAACGAAAAAGGTATCCACGTGGATCCGACTAAGATCAAAGCAATCAAAAATTGGGAAGCACCCAAGTCCCCAACGGAAGTACGACAATTTCTAGGATTGGCCGGCTACTATCGTAGATTTATTGAAAATTTTTCAAAAATAGCACAACCACTGACTCTACTAACTCATAAGGATAGAAGATACGAGTGGAGTGCCGACCAGGAAGAAGCATTTCAACTACTAAAACAAAAGTTGTGTAGTGCACCTATTTTGTCACTCCCTGACGGAACTGACGGATTCGTAGTATATTGTGATGCTTCACGATTAGGTCTGGGATGTGTATTAACTTAAAAAGATAAAGAGATTGCCTACGCGACAAGACAATTAAAAGTGCATGAAAATAATTACACTACCCATGATCTAGAATTAGGAGCGGTAATTTTTGCTCTAAAAACTGCAGACATTACCTCTACGGAACCAAGTGTGTTGTATATACCGATCATAAGAGTTTACAACACATCTTCAATCAGAAGGATCTAAATATGAGACAACGATGACGGATTGAATTATTGAATGATTATGATTGTGATATTAGATATCACCCAGGAAAGGCTAACATGGTTGCAGATGCTCTCAGCAGAAATGAAATAGAAAAACCTCTATGTGTGCGAGCGCTAGAATTAACCATATATTCAGATCTTATTACTCAGATTCATGACAAAAATTTGGAAAATGAAGGTCTACAAGGAATGATCAAAGAGTTGATACCTAACTCCAATGACTTGATGCAGTTTGCAAATAGAGTATGGGTCCCAAAGTGTGGAGACTTGCGTAGAAAGATTTTAAATAAAGCGCATAAATCAAGATATTCAATCCACCCAGGATAGGACAAGATGTATCATGATATAAAGAATTTTACTAGTGGCCTAATATGAAAGGTGATATAGCTTCATATGTAAACAAATGTATGACATGCTCTAAGGTGAAGGCGGAATACAAGAAGCCATCTGGACTCTTACAGCAACCTATGATCCCAAAATAGAAATGGGAGTGTATCGCCATGGATTTTGTGACAAAATTACACCGAACATTGAGTGGCTACGACACTATTTGGTTAATAATTGACCGTTTAACAAAATCTGCACATTTCCTACCTACAAAGGAGACATATGGCATGAATAAGCTAGCCAAGTTGTACATCAAAGAGGTGGTATCTCGCCATGGAGTACCAATCTCGATTATTTTTGATAGAGATAGTCGATTTACCTCAAGATTTTGGCAATCTTTGCATGAAGCCATGGGTACTCGCATAGACGTGAGTACAGCCTATCATCCACAGACAGACGGTCAAAGTGAAAGGACTATTCAGACACTAGAGGATCTATTGATAGCATGTGTGATAGATTTTGGCGGGAATTGGGATACTCATCTACCATTAGCTGAGTTCTCATATAATAATAGTTATCACACTAGTATTAAAGCTGCCCCATTTGAAGCTTTGTATGGAAGAAAGTGTCATTCACCTCTGTGTTGGGCAGATATTGCTGAAAGACAAATAACTGGACTAGAAATCATTCAAGAGAAAACTGACAAGATTGGTCAGATCAGAAAGTGACTTGAAGCAGCAAGAAGCAGACAAAAGAGCTAAGCAGATAACCGAAGAAAACCACTGGAATTCCAAGTCGGTGACAGAGTATTTCTGAAGGTATCTCCTTGGAAGGGCATTGTAAGATTCGGAAAACGAGGAAAGCTCAATCCTCGATTCATTGGGCCATTTGAGATTATAGGACGTATTGGACCAGTTGCATACCGTCTTAACCTACCAAGTGAACTTGGAAATGTGCATAACATATTTCATGTGTCCAATCTTAAGAAATGTATGTCATATGAATCATTAGTTATTCTACCAGACGAAGTTTGCATTGATGACAAACTTCACTTTATCAAAGAACCTATAGAAGTTTTGGATTGGAAGGTTCAGAAGCTAAGATGAAGTCGAATCAAATTAGTCAAGGTAAGATGGAGTTCCAAGAGAGGGCCTAAATTTACATGGGAACGTGAAAACCAAATGCAACAGAAGTATCCCCATCTTTTTAAATCCGAGCCTAATGCAGATTTAGCAACGTAAATTTCGGGACGAAATTTCTTAAACAAGGGGAGACTGTGACAACCAGTCAAAATCAGGTCAACGCCAATTCTGTCTGATAATAATAACGTTTAATTATTATTTCTGACACGTTTGACAACACACACACTCTACTTAAAACACAGACTCTACTTAAAACACACTACACACACTCATTACACACACACTAACACACACTCAAACTCTTCACATTCTATTTTTCTCTTAAAACCTTTCCCCTCCGATCGACCAACCTCAACCGAACCACCATCCAATGCCACTTTCACCTCCCAGCCGAGAACCACCATCCAAGCCACCCTCACCTCCAGCCGTGAACCACCATTCAACCGCAACCACCAACCATCCCGCATCACCACCTGCCATCACCAACCGAACCACCATCGACCACCGACCGACACTTCCACCAACTCCACCACGACCGCCAACTGCCACCTGCCACCGCACCTTTTCGTGACCACCGGCAACCACCTGCCGCCACCCAACCATTCGCGAACATAGCCCCTCCTTAAGGGAACTCTCATTTTCTTCTAAATTCGAGGCAAGAACGAGTGGAAATCTTCGTATCAACATCAAGAAATCATTGATATAGGCTCAAGGTATACTCGTTTTGGATTAGATTGCTTTTATTTCTTCATGCATGGATGATCAAGATGGAGATCTTGATGAAACACAGTTCACCCGCTTAATTGTTCTTGGAAAAATTTAAGTTTTGTTGAATAATGGGCTTTTGATTTGGTTTATAATCTGAAATGTTTAGTTAGGTAGTTTTAATTGATGAAATCCTATCATTTGTATGTTTTGGGTTTGAAAGAATGTGTATAGATGCATGTATATGGTACGTACGTATGAACGTGTAGGTGAAATAGTTTATTGATTATGATTCATTAGGATTATTAGTTAGAGCCTTGATGAATGGATAACATTGACATTTTAAGAACTCTTGGATGATGAGGACTTTTGGACAAATAAAAGATGATTAAACTAGGAGGAATGAGGATATTGTTGGATGTAACATCTCTAGGATAAGCGACTAAGTTGAAGTGTTAACATAATAATCCAATCATGATTAGAAAACTTTAACGAAAGGTTTGATTAAATTAAGTAGAGACTATACTTAAGATTGACGAAACATTATAAAAGATAACTTGACTAAAATGATATTTTAAAACTGCAAGACCTTTTTAATAAATAAATAATATATTTTACGGGTAATTAACGGTTAGTAAAAATAAACGAATATGAATATATCTATATTTTTAAAAGAATATATATATATGTAAAATATATATTTAAAAAGGAAAAACACAATATTTTGAAATAAAATACTCAAATCATAGTGAGAACTAACGAGTAATTAAGTATAGTTGCATAACATAGATCGTTAGTTGGAAATTATAATAGTCTTCATAAGAAACGATTATAGATATAAGAAATGGCTAGTATAATTGTTAGATATAAGTGTATTACTAGCAAACCGCACCAAATAAAATGACTTCTTAAAAACTCCTGTAACAGTTTTAAAAAGCATTCTTAAAAACAAGCTTTTCGATTATTAAAGTAAGTCTTTCACGTTTAGGATCTAGATAAGATCGGTGCAAGACGCTTAAATCTGAGATTTGATCGCAAGCGAAGGTGAGTTCTTCGGCTCCATTTTAAATATTGTTTATTTAAACTGTTTTGGGGGAAAAGCATGTATGATTAATTATTTTATATATGATGGGTAAACGAGCATAATATATGTTATGACGGTATAAGTTGACGCAATAGTATCGGTGGATACTATTGGTCTCTAAATCCACTCATAATCATTAATCTCGGGAAGGCCGCAGACTATATTGGTAGATCTATCGGGTTAGAAGGGCCCGCTCTCGTGACCAGTCTCGCTGGTGAGGTTGTAGCGAGGGAGTTTATATGTGTGGATAGTTGTGGGGCAACGACGTGTTTCTTGGCTTGATTATGGACTTATGACCTGAATTAATCATAGTACCTAGCTAGTCTATGTTGAGTATATTATCTCGCTACATCATATAACTTTTCTTGGAAAATCGAATGTTTTAAATTATGAAAACCCGAATGCTCACCAACTTTATGTTGACTAGTATTTTCTCATGCTTTTTAGGGTCATAGGTATGCTCGATGTGGGAATAATGGGAATGTGTCTTTGGAAAGGCCAAACGTTTTTATGATTGACTACTGTCAAGATTGTTAATAATAAACTTGTTGTTTCGCAAACTAAACATGTTATTGTAAAAATGTTTTGAATTTCTTATTATGTAAAGGTAGTCAACTTATTAAATATTAACGTTTGACTACGACCGTTGGAATAATTCCAACTTCCGTTATCACCACGTCACGAGACTTTTCGCTGCGATATTCGGGGTGTGACAATAAGGGCCCGGGGGTAACATTCATTTGGTTACACTGTCTCTTTTATTTCGTTGTGCCCACTTGGTTAGGAATAATATTTTGAAAATATTCAATGTTTTTTTTATAATCACATACCATGAAAGATAATAAATATCATCCATAATCGCAGGCCATAAGAAGAGAAATAAACATAAGAGACATTAAACAAGCATAATCTTTCCTTATTCATCAATACTTAATACTTAGATTCTATTACCAAAATTTCTAAAATAATTCTGTCCCCAAAGAAATGCGGATGGAACTAGTGCGGATGAACTGTAGCTAATGCGGGTGAAAGTCTTAAGAAAATATCCTATGTGTCCAAAGAAATGCTGGTGGAACAAATGCGGATGAGCATAAACAAATGTAGATGAGTACTTAGTTTATGCGGATGAACACTTAGCAAATGCAAATGAACACCTGGCAAATGCGGATGAAGACATAGCAAATGCGGATGAACAAAAGACTTAACTGTTAAATGCGGATGAACACAAAAACTAATCCTGCAATGCAACTTATGCGATTACCAGTTCCTAATTATCATTCTAACATGAACACAACTTAGATCTATTAGTCTAACACTTAGAACATCATAAACATTAAATGATCACCAAGAGAATCATATAACATATCTATTTCATCATAAACAACCGTTCCATACATGGAAAACCATTATTTGCTTCGAAAACATTAGTTAAATATGCATACCAGCCCCAAATCAGCAGGAAACATTCAAAAGAGGGGATCTAGAACTCACCTCTAACTGCTTTCGAACAATACTCCTCCAAACCCGAGAGCAACCTGGAGTTATAGCACTCAAACACACAAAACAAGCTGCCAAACACAAAGAACACGTAAGATCAGTTCAGAAGCTCAACCTAACTGAAAACCGAACAAAAAACACAAGAAAACCTCACCTTAAGGAGGATTCAGCTTCTCACGCACAAAAACCCAGTTAAAGTTTCTGTTCTTCCTCTTGCAGCCGAATTCAGTTGGTGAAATGGGGTGTGGGCGACCATGCTTCTTTCTAAATCCCATAATAGGCAAGTTTGCCACTTGTACAACTTTAACCCCTTGACTTAGAATATTTCACCTTTCTTTCTTTTTCTTTTCTTTTGCTGAAATTTTCCGGGTGTTACAAGTCCACCCCCCTTAAATGGGTTTCGTCCCCGAAACCTGTCACTCCTCGAACAGATGCAGGTAATGTTATCTCATCTCTTCTTCAGTCTCCCACGTAGACTCGGATCCCTTCCTGTGTCTCCACTGTACTCGCACAAGTGGAACCACTTTATTCCGTAGCCTTTTCTCTTTTCTATCAATGATGGCCACTGACTGCTCCACATAATTGAGCCGTTCATCCATCTCGATATCCTCCAATGGCACGATCATATCTTCATCGATTAAGCACTTCCTTAGGTGAGATACATGGAATGTCGGCTAAACCGGATGATCCCTTTCCAAGGCGATACCTTCAGCATGACTCTATCACCCACCTGGAATTCAATCGGTCTACGTCTCTTGTTGGCGTACGACTTCTGTCTATCTTTTGCTGCCTTCATAAAGGCCTTAATCTTTTCCAACTTTTCGGTCGTAGCCTCAATCACCTCAATGCTCCCTATCTCCTACTGCCCGATGTCACCCCAACATACATGCATCCTACACTTCCTACCATATAGCATTTGATATGGAGGCATACTAATGGTGACATGATAACTGTTGTTATATGAGAATTTGGCTAACGGTAAGTGTTTGTCCCAATTTCCTTCGAAATCAATGATCCATGCTCATAGCATATCCTCCAGCATCTAAATTTTCCTCTTCAACTGACTGTCTGTCTGAGGATGGTAACCCGTACTGATATGTAACCTCGGCCCCATCGCATCATGAAATCTTTTCCAATACATAAATGTAAACCGAGTGTCACGGTCAGGCACAATAGACAATGGTACACCATGACGAGTCACTATCTCTTTGATGAATAGATCCGCTAATCTCTCAAATGAATACGTCTAGCGGATCGGTAGAAAGTGAGCACTCTTCGTCAGACGATCAATTATCACCCATATGGCATCACATCCCCTTGCCATACGCGGTAACTTCGTAACGAAGTCCATGGTGATGTGCTCCTATTTCCACTCGGGTATATCCATGGGTTAGATCTTCCCGTATGGCTTCTGGTGCTCCGCCTTCACTTGTAAACACGTAAGGCACTTACTCACATACCCTGCCACATCGCGCTTCATTCCTGGCCACCAGTAATCTTTCTTCATATCATGATACATCTTTGTAGCACCGGGATGAATTGAGTATCGAGTCTTGTGAGCCTCATCCATGATCTTCTCACGCAGACCCCCATAACGAGGAATCCACATCCGCCCCAATCGAGTACGGACACCAAGAGTGTTCTCCCCCAACTCGGCGACCAGACTTTTGAAGGGTTTTCACAAGTTAAACAGATCTATTTTATCCTTATAAAATAGAAGAACGCAGCAGAATATATATATATAATTTTAAACTTGGTACAGTGAGCTAATTTATATATAAAACATTTTTATATAAAATCAGTCAAAACCCATATGGATCGATATATGAAATCATGCTTACAAACAACCATAGAAGGTACGAAGAACTACCTTCAACTATGAGGTCGGGAGGAGGTGAACGAGGATGGCAGCTCCTAAAGCAAGAAGCCTCAAGCTGGTCTACCCACGAGCCACCAACAAGAACACCGGTTGCTAGGATTTTCACTTATACAACTCCCTTTTATGTTTCTCTAGACCGATCGTGAGAAAAATATTTCTTACACTTTTCGTGTTCTCAAATCGTAAGTTTAGAGAGATCTGCAAGCCATCTTATATTGCATGTCCTTGAAAACATAAAGTTCAGGAAAGAAAAGTGGGTGGGGCCCAACCCCTTAACCCATCCCCATTTCTCAGAACAACATCCGCGTTAGTTAATGCGGATGAAGTTGTCCTCCCGCATTTGTAAATGTGGGTGAAGTAATTCGTTCGCATTTGCAAATGGTCATCCGCATTGCTAATGCGGATGTATGTTTCCATCAGCATTTCCAGAAATGCTCATCCGCATTTGTTCCAAAACAAATGCGGATAGGGTTTGTTCACCCGCATTTGTAAATGCGGATGAGTAAACATCATCCGCATTTGTTCAACCACATCAAATGCGGTTGTGTTAAACGAATGCGGATGAGTAAACATCATCCGCATTTGTTCAACTACATCAAATGCGGCTGTGTTAAACGAATGCGGATGAGTAAACATTCCTCTCTCTTTGAAATAAATTATCCATATAATTTATATACAACACAAGTGTAAATGTTTGGAAACCCAATTTCCAAATATTCTAAGTGTTAATATTTATTTATATGATCATATCATAAAACAAATATCTTTGGTGTTTATCTAGCTCGTTATTAGGTATGACCCGACTTGGATCATGACATACTAGCCACATCAATTCAATATGTATTTTGGGTAGATCATTTCCATCAATCTCCCACTTGCACAAGATACATAAAGGACTGATGCAAGTAGCAAATACCGCCTAACAATGGTTTACTACCCCTAATATGCATGACTAAGTGCCATTCAATAACATCATTCTTTTCAAGTCCCTTACTTGAACTGATTTAGGTGAATCCAATCATATATCCTTTTGTTTCAGATGTCATGTTCAATCCAGGGACACAAAATGATCATTCCCTGTTGATTTAACTTTATCAGGCGTTAGACATCATACTCTCAACGAATAAGAGGAACAAATCCCATCTTAACTACATACGTTTATCACAATCACCTTGTATAACACCTGAACATAGCCTTGTGTATTGTCCATTATTTCAGAACAGTGAAGAACTAGATCAAGGTATAATATTTGGTGAATATCAAAACCCAATATGTATCTCAGGTCAGAGGACACTATGATATTCTCCTTTACTCAAATTTACCTATGATCAATTATAAAATTCCATGCAGTAACATTTGAGAGCGGGTCAGTCCAATATTTGTATCCCACAAATATCTATGAACCTTGGTAGCAACCTTTTGCTCTTAATTCATACCTTATGAATATCTACCAATCCATGTTCATAATAGTCTTACATTCATATTTGTTCCCACAAATATAACCGACTACGGAAATTTAGAATAATAAACATAGTCATGGATGTAAACATGCTAAAATGGAACATAACTCAAATTGTCATAATTTATACAAAGAGTTAGTATTACATTCGTTCCAAAGTAAAATACAAAACAGGTCAAATCCAACCACTAGAATATCGAAGTCCTAAGGCACAAGTATGACTCTCATGCTTCACCCTTTCAAGGAGCTTCATGAGTGGATCCGCAATATTTTGATCTGTGTGAACTTTGCGAATACATATCTTTCCCTTTTCAACTTCATCCCTTATGTAGTTGAATCTCCGCTCAATGTGCCTTGTCTTTTGATATGCACGGGGTTCCTTGATTTGAGCAATCGCACCCTCGTTATCACAAAAGATCTCTAGGGGGTCATGAATGGTAAAGACTACCCCCAGATCGGCAATAAATTTCTTTAACCATGCAGCCTCTTAAGCTGCCAATGAAGCGGCGATGTATTCGGATTCTGTAATGGACAATGCTACCATGTCCTGCTTCGAGCTCTTCCAAGACACTGCCCCTCCATTCATAATGAAGAGATACCCCGATTGTGAACGAGAATCATCTCGATCAGTCTGGAAGCTCACATCCGTGTAACCTTTTACAACGAGCTCCTCCTACCAAATCCATATATTAGTCACATATCCTTAGTCCTCCTAAGGTACTTCAATATACTTTTAACAGCCATCCAATGGCTATTACCTGGACTCTGTTGATATCTACTTGTCATGCTTAATGCGCATGACACGTTTGGTCTAGTGCATATCGTTGCATACATGATGGATCCTATAGCAGATGCATATGGGATTTCCTTCATTATTTCTTGCTCATCCTTTGAGTTCGGACATTGAGATGTACTCAATATTGTCCCTCTTTGAATAGGTACCATACCTTGCTTAGAGTTTTCCATCTTGAACCTTTTCAATATTTTATCAATGTATGCACTTTAGTTTAAACCTATCAACCGTCTTGATCTATCCCTATAGATCTTTATTCCCAAAATATAGGCGGCTTCACCAAGATCTTTTATGGAAAAGAATCTTCCAAGCCAGGCTTTAACACCTTCCATGGTTGGAACATCATTTTCAAATAGTAGTATGTCATCAACATACAATACTAAGAATGTGATAATGCTCCCACTTGCCTTCTTATACACACAAGCTTCATCAGCGTTCTTCATGAATCCAAATTTCTTGATCTCTTCATCAAAACGTTGATTCCAACTTCTCGATGCTTGTTTCAATCCGTAGATTGATTTCTTTAACTTGCATACTTTATTAGGATGTTTTGGATCGACAAAACCATCAGGCTGAACCATATAGACAGTCTCTTCGAGATGTCCATTAAGGAAAGCGGTTTTGACATCCATTTTCCAAATCTCATAGTCATAATATACAGCTATGGCAAATAATATCCTAATTGACTTTAGCATTGCCACAGGCGAGAATGTTTCATCATAATCAACCCCTTGAGTTTGAGTGAAACCCTTTGCTACAAGTCTTGCTTTATAAGTATCCAAGTTTCCATGCATATCGGTTTTCTTCTTGAAAACCCAATTACATCTAATCAGATTGGAGTTAAGTGGTGGTTCAACCAATTCCCATACTTGGTTGTCATACATGGATTGCATCTCAACATTCATGGCTTCTAGCCATTTGTCACAATCCGAATTGGACATTGCATCATGGTATGTAATTGGCTCATCCGAGTCAACCACATAGCATCCATTCATGAAAAATCCATATCTTTCAGGTGGAATGCTAATTCTACCAGATCTGCGAACGTTTTGTGTGTATTGATCAACCATTTGATCATTATTAACAACCTCTTGTTGATCGCTAATTTCAACCAAACGTGTATTGGCTTGTGGTTCTTGATCCTCATCAATTTCCACTGTTCTATACATCGTTTCTTCCATAAGAAACTTAGTTTCTAAGAACTCAGCCTTTCTAGCAATAAATACCTTTTGCTCGGTTGGATTAAAGAAGTAATATCCCATACAGTCTTTGGGATATCCAACAAATATACACTTAATGGATCGACTTTCTAACTTGTTTTGGGTGTTCTGCTTCACATAAGCTTCACAACCTCATACATTTAAATATGATGTTGATGGAACTCTTCCATGCCATATTTCAAAAGGTGCCGTATCCACTTTCTTGGTTGGGCCCATATTCAAAATACGAGCCGCGGAGAGCAATACTAAACTCCAAAATGATAGAGGTAGTGAGCTTCTAGCCATCATAGATCGAACCATATCCAATAAGTTTTGGTTTCACCTTTCAGACACACCCTTATGTTGCGGTGTTCCAGGTGGAGTAAGTTGTGAGACAATCCCACAACTCATAAGATGATCTTGAAAAGCATCACTCAGGTATTCACCTCCTCTATCTGAACGAAGAACTTTCACTGTTTTATTGAGTTGATTTTATACTTCATTCTTAAAGATTTTGAACATTTCAAAAGCTTCATGATTGTGTGTCAACAAGTACACATAACCATAACGACTATAATCGACGATAAAGGTAATGAAGTATCTCTCACCATTCCTTGTCATTGTCTTAAAAGGACCACATACATCCGAATGTATGATTCCTAATAAATCCTTTGCCCTTTCGTTAGTACCACTAAAGGGCAACTTGGTCATCTTTCCTTGTAAACAAGATTCACACTTATTAAATGAACCATTTTCATTTGTTTCCAAAAGACCATTCTTTTGATGTGTTTGAATCGGATTCTTGTTTATATGCCCAAGACGACAATGCCAATGATATAAATCACTTAAACCCATTTTAAGTTTCTTGGTGATTGTTTGGTATAACGAGTTATTAAAAGATGAGTTATCATGAACCAATTCATAGATACCATTTTAAGGCGTAGCCTCAAAATAAAATACATCATCCATAAAAACACAAATACCATTGTTTACAAACTTTAATACATAACCATATTGTTTTAAAAGGGAAACAGAAATTATGTTCCTAGTCAAACTAGGAGCATACAAGATGTTTTTCAAGACAACTTCCAAACCATTTGGAAGCTTCAAAACATAGTCTCCTTGGGCTTCAACATCAACTTTTGCTCCGTTTCCCATGTAGAGACTTGTGTCTCCCTTCTTGAAATGCTTATTTCTTTTGAACCCCTGCAACAAATTACAAATATGAGTTCCACATCCGGTATCCAATACCCATGTATTTGAAGAAATAACATTCAATTCAATATGAATCATGAAAGTTGTACCTGAGGTCTGCCCAGCATCCCTCTTGTTTCTCAACTCTTTGAGATAGTTTAAACAATTCCTCTTCCAATGTCCTATCTCACCACACTCAAAGCATGGATCGTTCTCCGTTACCTTAGGCTTCTTAAGCTTTGGTTTTGGAGGTTCAGTTCTTGCCTTTCCCTTACCCTTTCCTTTGATATATCCCTTTCCTTTAGCAACATTTGCCTTGGGATTGGGGTGTTGTCTTTTCTTGTTGCCTCCCTCATTGATCATGGGGACGGGTAAAACCCTTTTACCCATCCCCGCCTTGGCCGTTTTGAGCATTCCGTGAAGCTCACCAATGCTCTTGTCCCACCCGTTCATGTTATAATTCATGATGAACGTCTCAAACCTTTTAGTTTGGCCATTAAGGATCAAATTCATGGCCAACTCTTTTGAGATGGGACAATTTAGCCTTTCAAGGCGATCAATATTGCTCTTCATCTTAAGTACATAAGATGAAACCGATTGAGTTTCTTCCATGCGACATGCATGAAGCGCTCGAAACGTTTCGAAGCGTTCTACCCTTGCTTGTTGAAGGAACATTTCCTTCAACTGGGTAATCATGTCGTATGCCCCATGATGCTCTAAATCCTTTTGGAGCTCGGGAATCATAGTTCCCAACGTTATAGGCCTCTACATCATTATCCTCGGGTTCGTCGGGAATGGGATCTTCTATTACGTAAGATTTCTTTTCTTGCTTGAGAACAATTCTCATGTTACCAAACCAAATCATAAAATTATTATGGTTAAGACGATCCCTTTCTAATATAGTTCTTAGTGATAGGTAATGGACGGTCGGGGTTGGAGCGTTGTTGTTGGCGGCCATTTCTACAAACAAAGTTCATTTTTAGTATTTCCGAAAATAAAACTTTAATTATTAATACCCCTTTCACGTCTCATAGAAAATAATTAAAATCTAGAATCCAACGTTACATTCAAATAATGGTTAGGTGACCTTTATCCCATCATTTAAATTAACAAGGTAGTCAACACTTAACAATTGCAACCCTTTGCAACTTCTAGTTTTATGGGATCGGTTAAACATCTTTATGTTTAGTTGGCATGTTAATCCCATCAACACCATTGTACACCATGCTTCGGTGACCCTATTCACATGGTTTCCAACTCAAGTTGTCCTACTTACACACACGTGTGAGTTTACACATACAAGTGGTTAGGTGACCTTTATTCCACAAATATGTTAACCCCACCTCAAACACACAAGTTCCCTAAGAGTGGTTAGGTGACCTTTATCCCACAAATAGTTCCCAAGTGATTTGAGTGTTGTGTAAAAGGATGGTGTTAAACTTGTTTCAAAAGGGATTTTAGTTTTCATTAATTCTAGTTTTGAAAACTATTTTGCACCTAACATTTGCATGCATTCAAATGTGTGGTACCAGTGTGAAACAATTTTCAAGGTTCTTTCAATAAAACCAATTTTATTGTGAATACATTAACTTTTAATAAACCCTTTTATTACCCATGTTAATGTTTTATAAGAACCAATTTTTTGCTTGTTGTTGATTTTAAATTGTTTAAACATGCATATCCATATATCACAAAACAATAATAAAACAACAACACAAGCATCACATGAGTCC
This sequence comes from Flaveria sonorensis, assembly GCA_025506505.1. Lineage (NCBI taxonomy): Eukaryota > Viridiplantae > Streptophyta > Magnoliopsida > Asterales > Asteraceae > Flaveria > Flaveria sonorensis. Next base: position 35,947,548 of record CM046432.1, on the reverse strand, counting down.
ATAACCGTAGCCATCTAAGCTTAACATCACTTGTTGACCGAAACAAGTGAGTTAATAAAGTCGTTTCTAAGGGTGAAAATGACCTAACATTTGTGTCGGTGAACTCCCACTTTATCCCGCATCCAAATGCTTCAAGTATCCACCTTGTGTTGTGACTCTTCCAATCCATTTGGGTCTCCATTTAGGCTTTGACTTCAGCACCAAACTCCTTTGGGCCTTCATCTTCTCCTTTCGGTTAAAACCGAGAAAGATAGTCTTGTTGCATCTTCTTTTACAAAACATATTCTAAATACAATTTTTCTAGTAAAAGTGAAGTGCAGCTAGCCTATTTATTTACATACCAAATGAAAAATAAATAAAATACATACCTAATAGGAAGAATAAACATGTTTAATTAATACAAACCATTTGAATAATTAAAACAAATCACAACACATTCATCCATAGGTCTTGGCTTTGGTTATGAACAAATAAAATACATATCCACATATGTAAGCAAAATCCAAAAGCATCCCCTTGAACCATAGATTCTCAGCTGAAGCATAAACAGCCGAGAACCATGATTTTGTTTCCAAAAAAAAATCATCCAAATGATATAAATTTTCCAAGATTCCTATATGCATGTCTAAATAGATCTTGAAAAATAGGGGATACTAGGGCTGAAGCCTCTCGGCTTTTGGTGAATCATCACCAAGAAACTGAATTTTCAGTTCAAATGAAGCATGTATCCATATAACCTGCTCTTGATGCCATTGAAGGGTTTTCACAAGTTAAATAGATCTATTTTATCCTTATAAAATAGAAGAACGCAGCGGAATATATATATATATGTATATATAATTTTAAACTTGTTACAGTGAGCTAATTTATATATAAAACATTTTTATATAAAATCAGTCAAAACCCATATGGATCGATATATGAAATCATGCTTACAAACAACCATAGAAAGTACGAAGAACTACCTTCAACTATGAGGTCGGGAGGAGGTGAACGAGGATGGCAGCTCCTAAAGCAAGAAGCCTCAAGCTGGTCTACCCACGAGCCACCAACAAGAACACCGGTTGCTAGTATTTTCACTTATACAACTACCTTTTATGTTTCTCTAGACCGATCGAGAGAAAAGGGGTTCTTACAATTTTCGTGTTCTCAAATCGTAAGTTTAGAGAGATCTGCAAGCCATCTCATATTGTATGTCCTTGGAAACATAAAGTTTAAGAGAGAGAAAAGTGGGTGGGGCCCAGCCTCTTAACCCATTCGCATTTCTAAGAACAACATCCGCATTAGTTAATGCGGATAAAGTTGTTCTCCTGCATTTGTAAATGCGGGTGAAGTAATTCGTCCGCATTTGCAAATGGTCATTCGCATTTGCTAATGCGGATGTATGTTTCCATCAGCATTTCCAGAAATGCTCATCCGCATTTGTTCCAAAACAAATGCGAACAGGGTTTGTTCACCCGCATTTGTAAATGCGAATGAGTAAACATCATGACTGGGTTTGAGAATGATATTCTCTGTTGATGTGAATCAACAAGGACCAAATATGATGATTGAGTCAATGATTGTAAGACGGAATCAAACAATCACAGAACATTGAATGCTGAATAATACTCATAAATGCTCTTTGTATTAAAGAAGGTGAAAAACGGTTACAATGAATGCTAGGGTTTTCAGCATGAACAGTAACAGTACACCTTGAACATATTACAAAGCAAAATATTCTGATTGTCTAATGTCTAACAACAGTCAGTCTCGGTCACCTCTCATACGAGGTTTTCTATTCTATTTATAGGCTGACACATGCCTGAACAAAAGACTAAACTAACCGTGACCTATACATCAGAACTAGTCTAAGTACAAAAGTCTTCATCAGCATTTCTTCTGTACATCCGCATTGACTAATGCGGATGTTCTAATCTTGTCAGCATTTCTTCTTGGTCATCCGCATTAATAAATGCGGATGTTGAGTTGTTCATCAGAATTGGTGTTTGGTCATCAGCGTTGACAAATGCGGATGAACAAACACTGCGCATTTGTTGCTGAACATCCGCATTTGTTAATGCTGAAGAACTAACACTTAGGCGCATTTGTTCTATGGACATCCGCATATACAAATGCGGATAGCCGACACTTGGTTTCTATTGTTGATGCAGATTCTTCATCCGCATTAGATCTTGGACTTGGGGAGATTTTAGTAGAACAACTATCAATCCACCACTTGAATTGGCATGTATGATCCTTTCAGGGTCCAACAATACTCCCCTTAAGGATTATACAGCCTATGTACTTCAAGGTTTTGATGGTGGATGAGGTTGTGAGGATTCTACTGGGTCTTGAGCAGCTTGAGGAGGGATGAGTGGTTCTGCCTGTGAGGGATCCAAAATTTCCTTTATCATGTTGACAAAGTCATTGGCTTCAGTCATCTTTTCTCTGTTTAGCACATGGATCTTCATTTGGCTCATTGTGTAGATGGCTTCCATAGGCAGCTTCTTCAAAGAAATGGGTTCCCATATTGACACAGTGGACAACCCATCTCTATGGATCAACAAAGCTCCATCAACATCCACTTCTAGCTTCACTATGTTCCCCAATTGCAAGGGAGTCTTCTTCTTTCTTCTTTGCTCTCTTTTAGCTTTGATTCTGTCAAAGGCCATCTTCAGAATCTTTATGCATTTTAAGAAAAAGTACATGTCTTCCTCACCCACCTTATTGTTTAACTCTCTAAAGTGCCTTGTGTATATGTAGTGGATATAAGACTCATCTAGCAATCTCACTTCATATCCACTAAACAATCTAATTTCTGCACCTTCTTTTCCTCCCCATTTTCTTTTAATAACCAACTCATATGTCTTTTCATCATAATAGACATTTGAGATTGGTTTGGAGGAATGAGTTCCAGCTACCATCTTTCTCTTTAAAGATTCAGTTGGCTTCACCTTGAGCTCAGGAAACACAACCTCTTTAGCTGGTTTTGTCTTTTTCTTCTCTAGAGGGTTAACAAAGGATCTATCTTTCCTCATATAGATAGCCTTGAGAGATTTGAAGTTGTTTGTTCTTTTGAACATTCTCAGAATGTCTTCAAACTCATAACCCCTGAACATAGCCTGATGATTGATGAGCTCCAATTCGGCTAGTTCTTTCAGCTTATGAATCTGCAGGGAGTTCACTAAAGCAGTATACTCAGTGAAGAATTGAACTAACCCTGAGATCTGTTTGACCATAAACATATTCCAGTCACTATCATACTTCCAGGCAATAGTTTTCTGATCAGTCTTGCCATTTGGAGTAGATACACCTTTGATCATCTCAGCAGTGGTGAGCCCCTCTTGAAGTGTTAACTGGGAAGGCTCAGCAAACCACTCTAGATTTCTGTGTAGAACAGGTGCCAAAGAGTCATGATCTCTATGGGTGAGCTGGATATCTTGTGCAGATAATCATGTTCTAGGCTTTTTGATGATCTTTTCTTCCATTTTCTTCAGCCTTTCTTTCTTTTCATTTATCATCCTAAGGATGGCAGCCCTTAGGAATTAGTCTTCATATTGGCCAATTTTCTTTTAGTATACCCATGAGCAGACAGATAATCCTTCATTTCCCTGTCAGTCATGGAATAGGGATCAGGATATAATGATTGAGAAGCTTCAGTCTGCTTGGCCTTTGAAGTGGGTTTATCAGCTTGAGTTTTGGGAGAATGAGTCTTTTCATACTCAGTTTCAACAGTAGGGTCTAGCAGTTTGTTTAGCTTTTCTTCTTTTGCTATCATCCTCTCATATGTCATCCCAAAGACTTCATCTGGATCACAGCCATGATTGATGAGAAACAAGGCTTTGGTCATCAAATCATCTGTTTGGGCTTTATCCACCATTTCTTGGATAGAGGGTTCAAGCTTTTCAAGGCTTTCTCTGACTATGTGTTCATCAATCACATATCCACCCTCTATCTCTCCTTCTTCGAGGTCTATTCCCACTGACCTCATTTTCAGTTGTTCCTCAGCCTTTTCATGTTCTTCTAAAAATTGAGCAATAGCTGCTAGGCTTCGAGTATCATCTTGTTGCTTTTTCTTTGGTGGATCATCTTCTATAGGCCTTTTACCCTTTGCCTTTTTAGACAGGTATTTTTCTTTCTGGTATATGTTTGTACTCTTGGACCAGAAGAGGGTTCAGCTATTTCAGCTTCTTTAGGCAATGTTTTAGCTTCCTTTTCTTCAGCTGTTGATGGGATTTTCTCTATTGACTCTAGTTCTGATTCTTTCTTTTGTTGTTGGTCTTCACAGAGCTTTTTGATCAAATCTTTTTGCTCCTCAGTGAGAGACATAACAGGTACAAGCTGAAGGCTCAATTCCTTCTCAAAAGGGACAAGAGATTGAGTATCACTACAATGGGCTTAGAAACTTGACCTTGATCTCCAATAAATTCCTAGAATTCATCATCAATGCTGAAATCTTCAGCAATGAAGATATCAAGAGCCTTGATCATATCACTGAACTTTGATTCTTCAGTGTGTGTTTCTTCATGATCTTTGCTGGTGTATAGTACCATAGCCAAACTTTATTCTTGTGGCTTGGTTCTACTTTATTCAGCTTATTTTTCAGGCTCAGAAGATCTCATTTTCTTAGTAGGAGGAGAGTCATCATCACTCTCTCATGAGGAACTTTCACCTCCTTCTTCTTTGTCATCATCTTTCTTCTTGTCACCCTCATCTTTATCACCTTCATCATCCTTTCTTTTCTTTTCAACCTCTTGATTTATCATGATTATCAGCTCCAACTCAGAAACTCTTTTGTTCAAAGTTTCTATCTGTTTTTGCATAGTCATGATTATATCAGTTTAGTCTTCCAGCAGGCTTTCTTGTTCCTCCATTGCAATGGTTTGGATGGTCAAAGTGTCCACATAACTACTGACTTCATCCCTTGAATGTTGAAGAGCAGCCTTTAGGCTTTCTATCTCCTTATCTTTCTCTTTCTTTTCAGTCTCATACTTCTCTTTCATCTCTTTTAACTCCTTTTCCTTTTCATCTAACTCTAGAAGTCTGTCTTGAATGATACCAGATCTTCTATTTAGGAGTTTCTCCATCTTGGCTACTTTTTGCAACAGTTCTGATATCATCTCATCTTTTGCATCAGGCCTGATTGCCTCTGACTCAGCATAACTCTCAGAGGGAGCAGCCTCAGAAGTAACTTGCCTCACAGGCATCTTCATTCGATGATCCTCCTCATCAGATGATGATTTGGATTCCTCTGAAGAGCTGGCAGAATCACCAAACTCAACAGGCTCAGTAGAGACTGGGGATGCATGAACAGGAGATGTAGGAGAAAGATGAATTGGTGAAATATGGGGTGAGTGTATGGGTGATATGTGTGAAGAGATGATGGGCTGTGTTTGTGGAAAGGGAATTGGTGATCTTTGTGGTGAGGGGATGGGATATGGAGTGGATGGAGAGGATATCTCAGCTGCATGAACGAAGGCCCAGTGTGAGGATCACCACCTACATCAACCTGTGGTGACACTGGCCTCTGTCCTTCTTCAGCTACATCAGCTTGCTCATCAACATTGTGTTGACTAGGAGCAGCTTGCTCTTCTTCATGAACAGGCTCAGCATCAGGAACCTCTTGAGCTTGTTCCTCAATATGCTCATCTTGGTTGATCTGTTCCAGCATCCAGGGTAATAGAGGAGCAAATGTGCCACTGTAGAAATTCCTGGGGTCTCTCTTCTTCATGTACTGATAGGACTTTGCATTGTAGTGAGGAATATCCATCACTGGTCCTTCAGGTATAATCTCAGGGAAAGCTTTATTGATGAGACACTACAGAAATCTAGGATACATGAGGAACTTGTATCTTCTACCCTCCTGAATGTTTGACACCAGACCATTAAACACATAAGCAGACATGTTGAATGGCCTGTTTGTGCACAGAGCACATATAGCAGAAGAGGTGGTCACTGATATGTCATTCCATCCAGTCTTTCTTTGACAGGCAATGTTGGTAGAGATGAATGAGGAATCTCCATTGCAAGTCAACCAACCCCTTGACGATCTTCTTTCCTTCATAACCTCCCTCATAACCAATGTTTGCAAAGAAAGTTATGATTTCATCATCTTCTAATTCCAGAGGAGAATTGGCATCATCACCAAACTGCAGACACTGTCTCACAGTCTGTTCAGTAATGGCCAAAGTATGATCAGGAGTTATTCTTCTAGACAGAGTCCTTACACCATCTATCTCTATCACCTCAGCAGTGCTCCAGAATGACCTTATGAATCTCTCATAGATGATAGGCCTAACTGTAATAGCATGAGCAACTCTGGTAGTTAAGATGAATTTGATCATGTCTCTCAAACCCTCTGCCTTAGTAACATCAGGATCAAGATGGCCACTAAAATTATGGAGCTTGCTCCATGTAAGACTAGCCATTGAAACCTACATTAGAGGCATATGAATTAGAAGATGCAATTGTAATTGACAAATTGTAATACATAAATCAAGTGCTGTGTTCTCAGTTTGACTTTTAATGGTCAAAATTGAGTGAACATGTGTACAGTTTCATAGAAACCATACACAACTTGATTTTGTCATGAATAATCACTCTTATATGTTTTGCAAGTTTATATAGATTATTCATATGGTTTTAACCTCTTTTAATCATTAACATCTGGTTTTGACATTCACTTTTTCAGAATTGATTGTCCCCTGTTCTTAACATGAACTAGGTTTTGTAACCCGATTGTAGGAGGTTAAATTCTTGTTATTGATTAACATTGCTTTCGAAAATGTCATTTAAACCTTGGTTTGATGATACTTTTGGTGATTGATTCTTAACCTAGAGTTCTATGTTCAAAATTAGTTTTTGACTGTTCGATGTTTTAGGTTAAGAACTTTGAAGAAATTCAACTTTTCTTTGATAATACTATTGTAATGAATCAAAGATGAGGATGATAGGGATGATGATGGATGAACAAATGTGAAGACCGCTCGTCGCACTGTAAAGTCTCTCAATTTGAAAAGTATTAAATGACCTTTTAAATTCGGGTTTAAATAGATGATTTAATGACTTTTACAAATATTAAGTGTTGAAAACAAATGCGAATGACCTTTGAAAAACACTGTAGCAAGTGCGATAAGAATTTGTTCATCCGCATTAGTGTACTGTTGCAAATGCGGAAGAGTAAATTTCTTGCCTCACAACTTCAACAAATGCGGTAGACCAGAAGTTTATTCGCATTTCTTGACTTGCATCCATCATCATAACAGAAGAGATTAAGAACAAGATTTGATCATTTTGATACACAAGATAGTTTTTAGTGTTAAATTCAACCACATTCAGGAAATGCGGATGAGTAAAAAAAAGAAATGCGGTAGAACAAAAGTTTACCCGCATAGACAAATGCTGTTGAACACTTTTGTCCGCATAGGTTTTTGATAAACTTTGTGCACTTCTTTGACACAAATGCGGTAGAGTTAACTTGTCCGCATTAGTTTCACTTTTTTTTAACTGGTATGAAAACAATTACCCGCATTGGTTATATGCCTGGGTTACCTTCACCCGCATTAACCAATGCACTTACACGCATTAATATTTGAACTTAATCAAAAATTAATGTTTTTATAGATTGAATTCTTTTCTGTTTTCTGATGAACTGATGGCTGTTATGAAGAACTGTCTTTGCTTTTCACTTGTTTCTTATGAAGTTTTGACTGATGTTGGGATTGTCAATTCTTGCTTGGATTGACTTGTATATCAGGTGTGATACATACAAGTTTCCCAGAGTTTGACTGATCTTGGACTTTTGTGCATCCAAATGTCTACATAAGCTGAGATACTATAGTATAACTTCTGCACCAACACAGTCAGATTCTTTTTGTTTTGAGTTTATAAAAATTAAGAAATAAACTACCTGTACAAACTAATCAAAATTTTAAATTACTCCCCATAAAGTTTATATCCTTATTTAGATAGAAACTTTAAGGATTTAAAAATTTTGGATCATAAAATCTTTTTTTTTTTTTATTATTTTGCATGAAAAGGAAGTATACTTTTGTTAGGATCATAACAATCCTACATTACACAAGTGCAATCTTTTGATCGTAAAATAGACATGTTTATGAACTTATTGATTGAAGGTATGTTTGTCCTCTTAAACTCATACTTGGTAAATATTATACTGTATGTGACATTTATCATGTTTTGATTGATTTGAATATTCAACATGTACCTCACACACAGAAACATGGTTTGATCAACCATCCTCATGTAATGCATGGTAGACTACTTTCACATCTTACATGACCAGGTTACTTAAAATATGAGATCTCAATTTCACTGATCCTCATTGGGATTTTTTACTTTGATCCTTTTGATATTTTGATCCACATTGGGATTCTTTTGCACTTCACTTTGGAAGGTGATCCATAATGGGATTCTTTTTGCATACTCTTTTGTTAATTCATCCAAGGTGAATGTGTTCCATATTGGGAATCTTTTGGATCATGACATCAGCACTATGTGCTTGTTTCTTCAGGTCTTTGCTCAGCAAAACAAAGAAGAAACTGATGCAGTGAATGAGATTCATAGTTCATCATTACCTGGTGTGTTTAAGTTGCTACACACACATACACTTGAATAAGCTGATACAGTACTCTGAGATGAGTGTTTCACAGTTGAATATGATTATTTAGTTCATCACAGCATGTATCTTCCTTTCCAAGTTGAGCCTACCTACATATCAGGTAAGTCATGACAGTCTTTTAAATTTTGAATTAAGCACAGTGAATGATATAACGACTGTAATTATATCATTTCCCAAAAGTATAAGACACAAACTTCAAGAAAAAGACTTCTTTTTGTGATTTTTGATAATTTCTGAATGTTTTTATAATTTTTTTTAATTTTTACTCTAGGTTAACTAGTAATTCAAACCTATTAGGTTCAAATGCCTTGGTAAATAGATCAACCAATTGATTGTCGGTATGAACTTGAATTAATTTGATTAACCCTTTTTCAGCACAATCTCTCAAAAAGTGATATCTGATTTCAATGTGTTTTGTTTTTGAGTGTTGAACTGGATTATTAGTAATAAACATTACAGGTAGGTTGTCAATGTGAATTGGGGTGTGCAGGAAGTTAAAACTATAGTCAAGCATCTGGTTTTGAATCCAGAGGACTTGAGAGCAACAAGCTGATGCTGCTATATACTCAGCTTCTGCTGTTGAGACCAGTCTGGGACCAAGAAATTGACAACCGCCAGAAGTGGACTTCCGATTGAAGTTGCATCCCCCATAATCACTATCAGTGTAGGCATAGAGATTGAAATCTCCTTCCTTAGGATACCACAATCCAAGAGCAGGTTTTCCCTTAAGATATTTGAATATCCTCTTGACAGCATTTACATGTGACTCTTTGGGATCAGCTTGATACCTGGCACACACACAAACACCAAACATGATATTAGGCCTACTGGCTGTTAGATACATAGGTGAACCTATCATAGATTGATAGAGAGTCTGATCCATTGATTTGCCTTCTGGATCTAGACCAATCTTCACTTTAGTGTCAACAAAAGTTCTGATGGACTGACAATCAGCAAACTTGAATTTCTTCAACATTGATTCCACATATTTGGATTGATTGATGAAGATACCATCTGTTGTCTGTTGGACTTGTACCCCTAGAAAGAATGTGAGTTCCCCCATAGCACTCATTTGGAATTTTGAATGCATAAGGTCTTCAAAGTCTTTGTAGAGTTGTTTGTTTGTTGAGCCAAAAATGATATCATCCACATATATCTGAATCAGCAGCATGTCTTTGCCTTTTCTCTTTCTGAATAAAGTCTGATCAATCTTTCCTCTTTCATACCCGTTTTCAAGGAGAAAAGATGATAGAGTCTTGTACCACTTCCTTGGTGCTTGATGAAGACCATACAAGGCTTTGTTGAGCTTGTATACTCTGTGCGGGTAATCAGGGTCTTCAAATCCAGGAGCCTGACTCACATAGACTTCTTCTGTAATTTTGCCATACAGAAAAACACAATTTACATCCATTTGATAAACAGTAAAATTCATGGATGCTGAATATGCTAGAAAGAGTCTTATTGCTTCTAATCTTGCTACAGGAGCAAACACCTCATCATAATCAATTCCTTCTTCTTGTGTATACCCCTGAGCCACTAGTCTTGCTTTATTTCTGATGATGATTCCCCTGTCATCATTCTTGTTTCTGTATAACCACCTGGTACCTATAGGATATTGTCCTTCGGGAAGGTCTACCAGTTTCCATACTTCTTGTTTCTTGAATTGTAGCAACTCTTCCTGCATTGCCTCAATCCAACTATTGTCTTGAAGAGCCTCTTTGATGTTTTTAGGTACTGTTTGACAAAGAAAGCAAGAGAACAAACAGATGTTTGTTATGCTTGACTTGCTTCTTGTCACCCGTTCATTGAGATCACCAATGATGCTTTCAACTGGATGATTCTTGTGTGTTCTGGTGGTTGGAATTGATTCACCAGCAATGGTTACATCAAGATTGGAGACATTCAGATCATCTTGGAGAGAGGCCAATTCATCTTGAACTGTGGGATAGTTATGAAAATAATCAAAACCGGTTTCAGTTCCTGCTTCAACATCAGCAGCACTTTGATTACTTCCATCATTTGAGGTTCTTTCAGTTTCAACTGGAGGAGTAGCTTGATTTTGATCTCTGACTTCAGTTGAAGGATCTTCTGAAGGAGATGGTAGTGTGCTAGGATCAACTTCAGTTGAAACACATTGATTTTGAGATGGTTGTCTGACAGGATCAGCTTGTAGTGGAACATCTTCAGGTAGTTGATCAGTAGAAGTTGGAGGAATCATTGGAAATTCATCTCTTCTTTCTACTCCTGAAGAGGATTCTGCTGAATGTAGATTTCCTGCATCAGACAAATGAAATTGATCAAAAGATTTTGTAAAAGAGTCAATATCAAACAACCAGTCAGGACCATTTGTAGATTTGGGAAATGAATGTTCCTTGAATTGAACATTTGTTGATTCATCAATAATATTTAATCTAGGATTAAATACTCTGTAAGCCTTTGAAACAGAAGAATAACCTACAAAGAATCCTTCATCAGACTTAGATGAAAATTTTCCCAAATAGTCTCGGGTGTTTAATATCGAGACAGGACAACCAAATGACTTTAAAAATCCAATAAATGGTTTTCTGTGAAAGAGAAGTTCATAAGGTGTCTTGTTGGTTTCTTTTACAATCAAAGTTTGATTTTGCACAAAGCACGATGTATTAACTGCTTCTGCCCAAAAGGTGATTGGCAGTTTAGCATCAGCTAGCATGGTTCGTGCTGCATCAATCAGTGTTCTATTTCTTCTTTCAGCTACCCCATTTTGTTGAGGAGTTCTAGCTGCACTAAATTGATGAGCAATGCCTTTGGTTTTACAAAATGAACTTAGATCTTCATTCTTAAATTCAGTCCCATTATCACTTCTAATTGTTTTGACCTTATGATCAAGTTGGTTTTCAATTTTTGTGATAAAATCTTTTATCAATTGGGATACTTCGTTTTTATGAAGTAGGAAGAAGATCCATGTAAATCTGGAAAAGTCACCAATGATCACCAAACAATACTATTTCTTTCCAATACTCATAACATGAGTTGGTCCAAAAAGATCCATATGAAGCAGCTTCAATGGAGAGTTGTTTGTGTTCATTAGTTTTGGCTTGTGGGAAGACTTATGTTGTTTCCCTTTGAGACACGCTGAACAGTGATCAATAAAATGGAATTCTTTTTGAGGTAAACCAATGACATGGTTTTCCTTGACTAATCTGTTCATGTTTTTGAAATTTGTGTGTCCCAACCATCTGTGCCAAAGCTGTGACTCATCAAAGGATGCTTTAGACAGAAGACATGTTTCTTCTTTTGGTGTGGCAGAATTGAGCTTTAAGACATAGGTGTTATTCTTCCTTGGGGTTTTTAAGACAACCCATTCTTCAGGAACTTGAAATCCTGGTTTAGAATATAGGAATGAGTGTCAGTAAAGTGAGTAGAATATTTCTTGTCACATATCTGAGACACACTGAGCAGATTGAAATTCAGTTGTTCACAGTAGTTCACTCGATCAAAGCTCAACATCCCATTTGTCACAGATCCTTCACCAGTGATTCTGCCACCTTGTGAATCTCCACCGAATGCCACAGAAGTTCCTTGAATATGCTTGAAATCATGAAGGAGGGAACGATCTCCAGTCATGTGTCGGGAGCATCCACTGTCCACGTACCATAAACTATTGGACCTGTATGGATGACCCTACAAGCACAACAGAACTAGTTAGAATGTGGAACCCAAGCCATGATGGTCTTGGGATTCCCTTTCCTATCCATGATAGTAACTTCTTGGTACTTTTCCCTAAATAGTGACTTTGAGTGAGCTGTTCTGGGAGATTTTTGATGATATTTTGCATGTTTCATCTTATCAATTTCAGTTGAAGAGTCAGAAGAATAATGAAACCTTTGATCCCTGTTTCTTTTAAAAAACCTGACCCGTTTTTGATTATCAAACATCATTTTTGAATTATGAAGATCATGTGTTTGGTTGATGTTATGATATTTGTTTCTTTGAATTTTCCTTGACTCTTTTATGTTACCCTTATCACGATCAGAAATGGCAGTCCTGAATTGAGTATTATGAAAGTGATTTCTGATTTTGGGTCTCACAGATGAGATTGGTGAGATGGGCTTGTGTTGAGGAATTCTCAACCCTTTTTGTTTGAAGAAACAATCAGATGTATTGTGGTTGGTCATATCACAGACTGAACAATATTTATTAAAATAGCAGTTTTTGGTGGAATGATTGTTCATGTCACAGATTGAGCAATATTGATTGAAAAAGCATTTATCTGTACTGTGATTTGACATTTCACACACATCACAATACATGTGTTTGTCTCTTGAAGCTGATCATGATGTTGAAAACTCAGTAGATTTACTAGTTTTTGACTGAGTTTCAACCTTTGACTTTGGTAAGGAAGCAGAATCAGCCTTTTTAGTAGTTTGTTTCACAACTCTACTAGGTTTGTTCTTTCTAGATTGTTTCTGCTTTCTTACCATTTGCTTTAATTCCCTTTCGAATTGATCTACATGTTCTTTATTAAAAATATCAAAACCAACTCCTTGCTTTGGTTTTGACGATTGAGGGTCAACCTTGAATTTGGTTTTGATGCTTTTGGAGTTTTGGTGTTCTTTGGAAGTGAAACTGTGTCTGATTTGATAGAATTGTTTGGAGATTTGATCTCACTATCAGAACTGCTTTCAGCAGAAGGTTTCACTGAAATCTCAGCTTTTTGCTTTTCTTTCGAAATTGCAGGAACAAATTTCACAAAAGGCACTATGGCTTTGACAGGGCTTCTTGGTTTAATGACATTCATTGTCTTGTCTGAGTACTCTTTGATTTTGATAGGATGACCTAACTTAATTTTCTCCTCATTTGTTTCAATGTAAACATTTGGTTTATTTTGAGGATTAGTGATTTGTGTTATTATTGTTTTAGCTTCTCTAGTTTTAGGTTCAATTTTATCAGACAAAGTGACAGATTCAGGCATGACAGTGTAATTGTCATTATATGGTGGAGGACATGAATTGTATCCAATCCCAGTCAAATCATTGTGCTCCTTCTGTGAATCAAGCATCTCTTGCAGCTTAGCTGAAGACAATTGAAACTTTTCAAGTTTCACTTCAGCTCTTGATTGTGCTAATTTTTCAGTTCACTCTTCATTCTCAGCTGAAAGAGTGTACTTTTCACCATGTAGTTTTTCAATATCAGAAATGAGTGATTTGATTTTTATTTCGAAACTTTTGATTTCTCTTTTAAGCATCTTAGATTTTACCTTTTCTTCTTTGATTTTATCAGCCAATTTGTGATTGTGCTCACGATATCCTTGCAGTTCAGCTATACATTTATCACTACAAAGATTTGATTTTTCCTCAGATGGCATTGGATTTGGGCCATCATTGATGTGAGCCATAAGAGCATGATTCTGAAATTGAGGCTTTACTTCTTCAGCATATAGGCTCCAATCACATACTCCATCTTGTCTGATGACAAGTGCATTTGAAGTAGTTTGGCTGCTTCCATGAGCTTGGTTAGTCAGTGGTGACTGACTTTGATAGGGTTATTGATAGTGATGCTGCTGTTGATGATTGCTGGAGTGGTAGCTTGCGCTTGGTTGTGAGGATGATTGGCCTTGTGAATTTCTTTGAATACTGTGGTTGTTCCTTTTTGGAGCATTACATTCCCTTGAGAAGTGGCCAGTCATACCACAATTGAAACATTTGACTTTGGATTTTCGTATCCAAGTTTTGTATTTTCATTCAGACTCAGCTTTCTCCCTTTTTGAAAAACTTCTTGGCTCTCATTGCAATCATAGCCATTTGCCACTGCAGATCCATTTCTTCCACATCATTGGATCCATTTCTTCCAAGTCTTCTTGAATCAAATGAGCAGAAGTGAGTCTTCCTCCAAGATAAGCTTCAAAACTTGCAACAAAGGCATTGTAAGTAGCCTTTTGCTCTTCAGTTCTCTTATCTTCAGATATACTTGTAGGAGTGGCAGCAAATCCAGTTGACTGAATTGAAGGAGATGGCTTGGTTGTTGAGGGTGTGGCAATGAATCCTGTTGTTTTTAATTGATCTCTTGATGAGAGGAAGTCATCATCTTCAGTGATGAATGCATTTTCCACAGAATGAGTTTCTGATGGAAATTTGTATGCCTCAATGACTTTAGGTCCACCTAGATTTCTGCTCTTTTCATCAAGTTCAAGAGCTTCAATTTTAGCAATCATAATATCCAAGGTGGTGCTCTCCAAATCAAGAGTGTTTTTCAGCATGGTTACATTTTGTTTCCAACTTTCTGGAAGACTGTGAAGCATCTTTTTGTTCAGTTCTTTGACTTTATATGTAACCCCCATAATCTCTAAATCATTCACGAGCTGCACAAATCTATGCAGTTGTTTAGAGATTGACTCCCCCTTAAAGTGATGAAAGGTTTCATATTGATTAACAAGCTTATCCTTGTTAATTTCAGCTACTTCACTGCTTCCTTCACACATTATTAACAGTGCATCCCACACAGCTTTAGCTGTTCCATACTTCTCAAGTCTTTTCAGCACATCCATCTTCAATGCTTGTGTTAGAATGGAATAAGCTTTGAGATCAATTTTGATCTTCTTGTAGTCATCATCATCAAGAGTGAGATCCTCAATAGGTATTCTTGAGGTTTTGTACAGTGCAGCCTGATCAGCAGAGAGTGTCACTGGGATGTGAGGCCCTTTACATATGGATATCCAATAGTCCGGATCTACACCTGTAATGTAATTCATGAACTTGATTTTCCATTGCTTAAACTCAGATTTGTGTTTAAGCATAGGGGGTTTAGGAGTGTGACCAAGTTCAGAAAAATTATGTGAATCCATGTTAATAAGCTGTTTTTAACTGGTTTAAATATGGATTAAATTGATTATTATGTTCAACAAGTCCAAGTAGTCCAAATAGTCCAAAACAGGATTATGTAGATAGATCTGTTTATGTTACAGGTCTGATTTTATGGATGAGAAACTGTTCACATATTAGTTTTTAGATGGAGAATACGGATGAACAGTGACTGTCGACGAGTTTCAGCAGATATTCAGTTTGTATACTGAATAGAGGTAGTCGAACACTCTATCAGCAACTCAATAACTAGATCTATCGAGTTCAGCTCAGATCTGAGCAGATCTGAAGAAGAATCGAGAGCCAAAGCTCTGATACCAATTGACTGGGTTTGAGAATGATATTCTCTATTGATGTGAATCAACAAGGACCGAATATGATGATTGATTCAGTGATTGTAAGGCGGAATCAAACAATCATAGAACATTGAATGCTGAATAATACTCATAAATGCTCTTTGTATTAAAGAATGTGAAAAACGTTTACAATGAATGCTAGGGTTTTCAACATGAACAGTAACAGTACACCTTGAACATATTACAAAGCAAAATATTCTGATTGTCTAATGTCTAACAACAGTTAGTCTCGATCACCTCTCATACGAGGTTTTCAATTCTATTTATAGGCTGACACATGCCTGAACAAAAGACTAAACTAACCCTTACCTATACATCAAAACTAGTCTAAGTACAAAAGTCTTCATCAGCATTTCTTCTGTACATCCGCATTGACTAATGCGGATGTTCTAATCTTGTCAGAATTTCTTCTTGGTCATCCGCATTGACAAATGCGGATGAACAAACACTGCGCATTTGTTGTTGAACATCCGCATTTGTTAATGCGGAAGAACAAACACTTAGGCGCATTTGTTCTATGGTCATCCGCATATACAAATGCGGATAGCCGACACTTGGTTTCTATTGTTGATGCAGATTCTTCATCCGCATTAGATCTTGGACTTGGGGAGATTTCAGCAGAACAACTATCAATCCACCACTTGAATTGGCATGTATGATCCTTTCAGGGTCCAACACATCATCCGCATTTGTTCAACCACATCAAATATGGCTATGTTAAACGAATGCGGATGAGTAAACATCATCCGCATTTGTTCAACCACATCAAATGCGGTTGTGTTAAACGAATGCGGATGAGTAAACATTCCTCTCTCTTTGAAATAAATTATCCATATAATTTATATACAACACAAGTGTAAATGTTTGGAAACCCAATTTCCAAATATTCTAAGTGTTAATATTTATTTATATGATCATATCATAAAAAAATATCTTTGGTGTTTGTCTAGCTCGTTATTGGGTATGACCCGACTTGGATCAAGACATACTAGCCACATCAATTCAATATGTATTTTGGGCAGATCATTTCCATCACCTTTGTCCTTTCGGAGTTAATCTTATCTTCTTTCAGTGCTTCATCACATCGGAGGTCATAACCAACTGATAAGCTTTCACGCGAAATGGCTTGGATTTCTCCTTTCGACTAAGGGCATCTGCCACCACGTTGGCCTTGCTCGGATGGTAATGGATCTCATAATCATAGTCTTTGATAAACTCTAACCATCTCCTCTACCTCATGTTGAGATCCTTCTGCTAGAAGAAGTACTTCAAACTTTTGTGATTAGTGAAGACGGTGCACTTCGTCGCGTACAGGTAGTGCCTCCAAATCTTCAATGCAAAGACCACAGCTGCCAAATCCAAGTCATGGGTAGGGTAGTTAGCCTCATGGATCTTCAACTGTCAGGATGCATAGGGTATAACCCTTCCCCGTTGCATCAACACACAGTCGAATCCAAAATAAGAAGCATCTGAATACACCACCAAGTCTTGATTCCCTTTGGGTAACATCAAGACAGGAGCTTGAGTCAGTTTTGTCTTGAACTCTTCAAAAGCATTCTCCTTCTCTTGACCCCATACGAACTTTACATCCTTACAGGTCAATTTGGTTAGTGGTGAAGCTATGTTGGAGAAGTCTTGGATGAACCTTCTGTAGTAGCCCGCCAAACCCAAGAAACTAAAGATCTCGGATGGCATCTTTGGAGTCTTCCCGTTGCATAACCGCCTCCACCTTTGTCGGGTCCACCATAATCCCTTCAAAATTAACCACATGACCCAAAAACTAAACTTCCCGTAACTAGAACGCGCATTTGGAGAACTTAGCATAAAACTTCTCTCTTCTAAGCGTCTCCAATACCTCATGAATGTGACCGGCATGCTCTTCTTCACTCTTCGAATAAATCAGGATATCATCGATAAACACAATCACTGATTTATCCAACATCGGCCGACACACCCGATTCATCAAATCCACAAAAGCAGCTGGCACATTGGTTAAACCGAAAGACATAACGACAAATTCATAATGCTTGTATCGTGTTTGAAATGCGGTCTTCGAGATATCCTGTTCTTTAACTTTTAGCTGATGATAACCAGATCAGAGGTCTATTCTTGAGAACCAGCTGGCGCCTTGGAGTTGATCAAACAAGTCATCAATCCTTGGTAGTGGGTACCTGATCTTCACCGTAAACTTGTTCAACTCACGGTAGTCGATGCACATGCTCATGCTACTGTGCTTCTTCTTTACAAACAAGACCGGAGCACCCAGGGAGAGATTCTCGGTCGGATGAACCCCTTATCAAACAACTCTTGCAACTGGGTCATTAATTCCTTCATCTTAGAGGGAGCGAGACGATACGGTTCCTTTACAATAGGTTGGGCACCAGGTATCAGATCAATCTGGAACTCGATCTCGCGGTCAGGTGGTACCCCTGGTAGGTCTTTGGGAGACACATCAGGGAAATCGCATGTCATAGTTACTAGTGAAAAGGTAATCTACCTTTTAACTCTACATTGATCTTATTATCTAGATTAGTGTTTCCAGATGGCCTTCAAAGTATGGCCGACTATAGGATGTAGTATAAAGTATCTCAAGTACTTGTAACTTTAAGAGATAAGCTTTGTAACACTTTGTAATAACTTGACAGCAATATACAACATTTTTGAAAACCATATTATCTTGTTCTTGTTCTTGTTCTTGTTCTTGTTCTTATTTGTTACTTTTGTTCTTTGTTTCATCTTAAGTCGGTTCCCTATTTGATCTGCTAAGTGTTCTAAACACTCTCCTAACAACTTTGAAACTGTTACATTGACCCCCTTCACCGGTCCTACAATTGGTATCAGAGCATTTTGGGCTCTTGATTGTAAGATCTCACCATCTTAGATCACTTTAATTTCACAAACAACTTATCAGCTCAAATGATAGCTCTCTCAAAGGATGATATGGAAACCGATACAATGACAAAGTCTCCCTTGATCAAACCTGATGACTTTGAAACTTGGTGCCAATGTATGGAAGGGTTCATCAAGTCTCAAGATAGCAGGATGTGGAGATCTGTTATTAAAGGACCTCACATCCCAAGCACCTCTTCAGCCACTGTTGGAGTTGGGATGATTCCAAAGGAAATGGCTAACTATTCTGATGAAGATTGGAAGAAAATTGATGTAGATCAGAAAGCCATGACCGCTCTCCAAACTGCTCTTCCAAACTCCATATACAGAGGCTTCAAGAAGTGCAAAACTGCTAAGCAGCCCTAGGATGCACTTAAGCTTATGTATGAGGGGTCTGAGGAAGCCATGGAAAACAAGAAAGACATCATGAAGAAGCAGTTTGAAAACTTCACCTACAAGACAAGTGAAACCATGACTTAACAATACTTCAGGTATGTTGAGATTGTGGATACTCTAATGGATGTTGGAGAAAAACTTGAGAATAGAGACATTATGAGGAAGTTCATGTTCTCTCTTCCCAGACAATGTAGTCACTGCTATGTGGCCATTAATAGAACTAAAAACCTCTCTACCAATACTTTTACAAAGCTATATGGTATCCTTAGCGGCTACCAGATGGAGATGAACTTGCAAAATCCATCAAGCAGCTCTTCCAACAGTCAGCTGAGTTAGACCCTTCATGTGGTTGAAAGGGATAGTAGAGAACCATATCATCATCTTATCTGCTATCCTGACGACTCAAAAAAGGGTCCTTTCATCACCTTCCCTGAGACACCAAGGGAGAGCTACATCTAAGGAAGTCTATTCTAAGAGACAAGCTCTCAAGCCGTTGTGTCTACTGATGAAAGCTGTGGAAACATTCTCTTCACTCCTAAAGACTTGGATTGCATCCATTTAGATGACCTGGAGTACATGGAGATAGTCCAGCAGATGGCTCTTCTCACTCATACAGCCAAGAAGTTCTACAAGAGAATAGGAAGGAAGTTCCCAAGCAATGTGGCTAATGGATAGGTTTGGCCTGGATAAAAGCAAGGTGAAGTGTTATAACTATAACCAAATAGGACACTTTGCTAGGGAGTGCAAGGTAGCAAGGACAAATGGTGGATAATCACAATCCAGACAAAACTATACTAATGCAACTCTCAGAATTGAAAAGCCAAGCCAACAAAAACAACATGCTGTTGTTGCAGTTGAAGAAGGAGGCTTTAACTAGAGCTTTCAAGTAGAAGATAGTTCTCCAAACCAAGCACTGATGGCTGATCATGAAGAAGCCAAGGTATTAGAACATCTTTGTACTCCTCAATGCATTGCTAAAGTTAATATGTAAAGTTCCTACAACTTGGAAGTGAGATCTGATCTTGAGTCCTTAAACATTTTCAAAGATGATTTTAAAAAAGAAGAAAATGATTATAAACTTAAAATTGAATATTTAGAGAAAACCATTTCTACTCTTAAGCATGGGCATACAAACTACAGGACTCAAATCAAAGATCTCATAACCAAGTTAACTGATTGCCAAGCTGAGCTTGTGATTAGCAAAGCCAAGGCAGAAAAATGTGTTCTTGAAGAGGAAACCTTCAAGAACATAATATCCTCATTCTTTCATGCAAAGATTTATTATCAGAACAGGCAGGGACTAGGGTCATGAGATAGCTCCTCCATACACAATATTATCTGTAAAATCTCCAAGGTGTGGAACTTGTCAACATGAGGTGCCTCTTATTGATCCTATCCAAGAGAAGGATGAAGATGTAGAGGAGATAGTGAAGGATGAACTTGAAGTGATTGACAAGGGTTATCCTAAGAAGGGTTACTATTCTCTTGGAGAGAAGAAGGAACCAAGGATGACCAAGTCTTTAAGGAAGAACTTGATAAGAGAAGCCAAAAGAAAATCAAAGAAAGACCAAGAGATCAATTCCACTTTCAACTCCAAGCAAAAAAAAGTTTTCATTTCTACTGGATTTGAAGTCGTGAAAACTAAAGACTCAACCATGGACTCTAGTACCAGGAGCCCAAGTTTATGTCCAAATCATCCTGGTTAAGAGAAGAAGGCTAATCAAATATGCACCATTGTTGCACAGCCTGAACCATCCAGCTCCAAGAGCAAGCCTCAACCTAAGAAGCCTGCTGCATTATCTAAGAAGATGAAGAAGCAAGTGGAAAGAAATCAAGCTCCGCCTCCTACTCAGAAGAAGACTCTCAGAAGCATGCCAATTGAATGCATCAAATGTGAAAGTACTTCTCACTTTGCTAAGGCTTGCATCTATAATCCTAAAGGTACTATCCATATGACCAAGAAGAAAACTTCTGAGAAGAAGAAGAAGAAGAAAGTTTCAGAAGGAAAATCTCTTCTTTTCGGAAGCTCCAAGGTGAAGAAGAAGATAAGTGAAAACTTACCTTCAAAAGAAAATTTGGTCTTAGAAGAAATGATGTCTTCCAAAGTACTTAAGTCTACTGCAATAGATGCAAAAGCTTTCAAAGATCCGGTCTCCAAAACTTCTGAATTCATCAAAACTTCCAAAGTCTTGAAGGCCAAGTCTAGTCTTCCAAAGATGGTGTGGAAGATGAACGAAGGCCATGTGACTGAAAGTTCTTCATCAACAATAGCAAATGATCCTTCGAGCTTGCATATAGGATTAATTACTATTACATTATCTTTATTTCACTTTGACAAGCCCAAGACCAATGAGGCTTGGGTTTCCAAATGTAACTAACCATCTCTTTATATGTAGGAACAACTAAAGATCAAACTAAATGTATGGATCATTAATAATGGTTGTTCCAGGCACATGACAGGCAATGGCTATTTCCTTCAAACTTTGAAAGAATTGATGGAGGGCCAGTTGCTGTTGGAGGAGAATTAGGTGGTTACATTACTTGAAAGGGCAGGGTCATAAATGGTAAGCTCAACATTAAGAAGGTAAACTATGTTAAGGATCTTGGGTACAATCACTTGAGTGTAACCCAATTTTATGATCAGAGACATAACATGCTCTTTGCTAAGCATAAGTGTGTTGTTCTCAAGCCTGGAGTGATCATTCCTCAAGAGCATATCCTGCTTAGAGCCCCCAAGAAAGGGTACATGGACGAGATGGATTTGAAGGAAACATCCACTTCAGGAGAAGTTTCTTGCTTTCTATCTAAAGCCAATAGTGATGAGTCTTTCCTCTAGCATAAAAGAATGTACCATGTAAACTTTAAGAACATGAATCAATTAATTAAGAATGAGTTGGTAACTGGAATGCCAAAGAAAGAGTTTACAAGTGATGACCGTTGTGTTGCATGTTTGAAAAGGAAGCAACACAAAGTGTCTCACAAGCCAAAGGAAAGGTGTTGGGTCTGAAAAGGATAGTCTATATTATCAACACAGTCAAAGTCAACAAATGTCAACGTCACTGTCAAAGTCATCAAAAAAGTCAAACAGACGCGTTCGAGATGAAGAACCGAGACGAGATGTTGAAGATATAAATGACTAGGAGTTTATTGTTAATAAATGTATTTTGTGTCAACAAAATATATTTATTTATGTTTAAGTCATTTTTATGTTTTAATGATAGTCTAGGGGGCCAATTGTCATTAAGTCTAATTGGCATTAGACTATATATAGCTGGAGTCATTAGTGTGTTGAGGGAGCTTGAATGAGCTAGATTTGAGGGTTTTCATGTAAACAATATCTTATGCAAATCAATATAGATCAAACAAGGGTTTTATTGAATGTTCTTGAGGTGTTCATCTTGTTCATCCTTATTTTATAGTGTTTGATCTATTTTGTACATAAATATCATTGATATTTGTGTTTTTCAGAGGGATTTGTTTATGTTTATCAATCAATTACACTGTATTATCGATAGAGTGGACCAACAATTTGGTATCAGAGCCTTTGTGCTCTTGATTGATTGAGTTTTTGGGTATTTCCGGGTTCAAGTAATTGTTTCAATCATTTTCGATGTAATCTACATGTTTTGGATATGGCAATTGATTGAGGATTGCTCGATTTTGGTGTGGGAAGCTTTACAAATCATCAGATCTGAAATTCATTGTGATTTGAATGAGTTTGAGCTGATTTCGTGTTAAAAAAACTTTCTCAGACTCGTCGGGCGAATTTACAGCTCGTCCAGCGAAATTACAGCATCATTCAGCGAAACTACATAGTTTCGCCTGGCAAAACTAGGGTTCCTTCAATGAAACTAAGCTGTTCTTGGTTTTTGGATCTGGTTTCTTCGTTCCAGCGAAAGTACATGTGTTGAACGAAAGTTCATAGTTTTTGTGTGCCAATCCCAGCAAAACTGCTGCCGAAATTACCGGCGAAATTAGGAGTGAAATTACCAGCGAAATTAGTGAAAATTCAAAGAATTTGTCAACGAATTTAGTGAAATTTCAGCGAAATTAGCCTCTGATCATTTCTAAAACAAAAAAAAAAAAAGCTGACCTGGTAGCTTGACCCCAGTTGCTTACAAACCATTTAGTTCGCATGAAAAGTATTTTTCTCGGGGGAGAATTGATCAACAATTTTTGGGAAACATATTTTTCGGGCGTGAAAGTGAATTTAATATTTTAAATGAAAATTTCATTTTCTGACGATCTCAAATCAGACAATGCCATAATGGCACAAAGTCGGTTTGATTCTTTTGCAGCTATGAAAGATGAAAAGATATCTCATTTGGTTGATCGATCTGTGATGGTGGCAAGCAACCTTAAGAAGTATGATGACCAGTTGGTAAACCATGAACAAGTCACAAAACTTTTGGACTCTCTTCCTCCATAGTGGAATCCACAAGTTAGATTGTTAAAGCAGGAAAGAAACTTTGCTCACTACAAACTCATGGATGTTATCAACAAGCTGAAGTCATTTGATTTGGATATGAAAAGAAAAGAGTACAGTCAATTCATGTATGGTGGTGTATCTTCAAGTATTGAGATCAAAGAAACTAAAGAAGAAGTCAACCATGTATTGATGGCTGAGGTGGTAAACAGTGATCAGGATTTTGTTGAGGATTTTGATTCTTTCAAAGAACTCAGGTGTGACACTCAAGGTGAGAGTTTTGGTGATGTTGGTGATTGTGCAAGACGGTGTAACGCTCAAGATGAAGGAAAGCAAGAGGATGGTGAAGCTAAAGAAGCTAAGAAGAGAGTTGCTGAGGAGGAAGAGTACAGAAAGAACACTCCTGTCTGTCAATGTGGAAAAGCCCTAGTTGCTGAAAAGATAGTTCTGAGACTTCCCTATGAGATAGTTCAAGACATGTGTTCTCCTCCCTACAAAATTCGTTTATTCGGGGTTTATAAAGCTAACAGATTATTGTTAGAAAATGAAAAAGAATTAAAACGAATAAACAAAGATCTTAAAATTAATGAGTCCAAATATTTTATTAAACTAAGAGAAGCTTTAAAAGAAAATGATCTTTTGAAAAGAAATCTTTTAGAAAAGAATGTCGAGATTAATGTTTTGAGCGAACGAGTCACATTAGCAGAATTTGAGACTAGCAAGCTTAAAACTAAACTTGATGGATGATATCAGGGATGAAACAGGAAGAACTATTCTCTAAGCAAAGGGGAGCTAGAATCAAAACGGGTGTCGCATGTGGTGAAACTTCATATGTTTATCCTCCTCCTAGCACTTACTGTTACTCTCCTATGCCTCAACCTCATCCATCTAATGATTTAATTGAAGCTACAGATACTAAAAGTTTACATGCAGGTTTAAGCAGCGTTAATCACAAAGAGGTTCAAGATGAATATGATTTTCCTGCAGGTTTGGGGCTCACAAAGCAAGGATCTGATCTGCAAAATGATAATTCCACCTCTGATGCTTCAAAAACAGTATCAATTGTTTCCGGTATCTTCTTTAACAAATTCAAGACAGGTAACATCCCTTCATTTGTTCCTGTCATGTTTGTCAAAGATGGAACAGCTATGGAATCGTTAAGCAATCAGAACTCAACAACACAAACTGACACAACAAGAGTCATCAATCAAGATCCATTGGAAGCTAATTTGTGTATACAAGACTGGACAAGCTCTGATGATGAATCAGAGATCATCAAGTCACCTAAAGTTATCAAGTGTCAAAAGCCTCCAATAGTTGAATCAAGACCTATACGGATCTCATCTCCAACTGCTAAGCAAATCAGCAGTTCCTCCAAAGCTCAGCAGAAGCACTCACCATCTTCATCTGCTATCCATCAAGCTCACCACAAATCTGCCTCCAAGTCTACCAAATCACCAGTCATACAAAAGTGTACTCAGAAGAATGTTCAGATCTTAGCTCCCGGAACATCACAAATTAAATCACCACCCAGTTTGAAATCCATATTGACAAAGCCTCAAAAGGTTCAATTTCCATATATCCAAAAGAAGAAGCATCAAGGTTGTCAACAAGTTGCATCAACCTCAAAGTAGGCTCCACCCTCTCCTATTCTCCACGGGACAACAAATAACCAAAAGCCTTTCAAGGCTTGCTTCAGATGTGGAAAAGAAGGTCATGTGCTAAAGAAGAGCCCTCAGGTTCAAAGGCAAGCTTTGGGAGGTAAAGATAACATAGGTTGATTCTCGGGTTCAAAAGGTAAAAAGCACATATCTTTGAATGGTTAGATAAAGAACAATCTATCCAAACCTTCTCATGTGAAGCCGGTTTCACATGATTCAAAGATGAAAAGGACCAATGTTTCAAAATCAAAATCTCTTCCTTCGGGTCTTAAACAGAAATGATTTCCAAATTTAGTTCTTTCAAATTAAAAGTAATTAAACAGAAACAAATTTGGAAAGTAAACCAAAATGAAAAGGATAAAGAAATAAATGGTTTTTCAAAAGAGTTTGTGCTTAAACGGGTTACATACACTGATGAAAAAGGAACTCCCAGGACCACGATGGCCTAGGTCCCCCTCTCTAACTAATCTGTTTATGAGTGTAGGAACAATTCGGGAGGCCTATCAGTAATCCGGTTTACTGTCTGGGATTGTTCCTAATTCAAATTTAAGGTGGAACAAATAGGTTATGGTATCTCATCCACATGTTTTTGCTAGTATAATTTGGAAGACTTTCTTTAGTAAAATTCTTTATTCAATTCCATTTATTATATACTTAAAAAAAATAAAAATAAAAAAAATTAAAAAAGGGGTAATTTCTTTTTTTGTTTCATGGCAGTTAAAAAGAAATTTCGGGGGAGAATAAAAAAATTTCACGGGAACTAAGAACTTGATTTGGGATGACTGAGAAATGATAGTATGTCTTCTTGGTATGCTTATTTGCATGACTTGTACTTTGTGAGAAATGATAGTAACTGACTTAGATGTCTGTATCACTTAATATTCTAAAATCTGAAAAAGACAGTTTCATTATATGATATGCTTGGTAGGCTCAGCCTGAAAAAGAAGTAAACAGTGATTATGTAGCCTAACTAAAGCTTTAGAACTCGGTGATAAGGATTATTCTCCTGACATTTCGGCTTGCACAAAGTTCTAAGTCTCGTCAAAAATGGGTTGAGACTATCTGACTTCTGCCTTGATTACTTCTATTCTCAAATTCCCTTACCCTTGCTTCTGAATTGATGCTTCTTGTAAGCTCTTCCGAATCCTTTTCGTGCTTATCTCCTCTGCTATGCGGAAGCTTTGACCTGGAGTGATGATCTTCTCTGTTATACGTGAGTATTGACCTGAAGCTCTTATCAGCACGCTCAGATGAACATCTCATCTGTTATACGTAAGTATAGACCTGGGGCTCTCATCATCTGTTCCCCAAATAAAGGCATAGTGATTCTTAAATTAAGATCATTGTTGAAAGCTTAAAAGAAAATCAAGCAGAGTTAATCATATTACTCAATAAGCCCTGATGATGGGATACATTCTTTGCCAGATGTCTATGGGAACTAAATCACCTAAGCTTCTCTAGTTAAATCTAAAACATGATAAAATTAGTTTCAGATCACTTGCTAAAAAGGATAAGGCATGGGTTTAAATTGGTCAAATATACCAACAATCATTTTTGAACTGTTTTTGGCTATCAAAAAATTTAATTATGACCAGACTCTGTATCAGTGTGATCTCACTAACTTGTTGATGTTCAAATACCTCTTTGTGATTTGGTATATCCTGAGGATGTGATCTCATGATCAAATTAGTTCTTGGTGTAATATGACAAAACAAAATAAAAAAACATATTCATTTTAAATCATTTTTCAAGTCTTCCATATTATGCTATTTAAATGTTATCATTTTCACATGCATATCACGGGAAATTGCACATTCAGATAAAACAGGTTTATTTGTATTGTTGAAATGATCTAACAAAAATTGTGTAGAATGTGTTTGTAATTGTGTTACAGATTCTTGCTGCAATTGATGGCCGATCATCAACTGAGCAAAGTACCATACCAGAGAACCTGTTCCTCAAGTTTGAAGAGGATACCGAGCTAGGATTCCTTCTCCTACATCTTCTGAAGCACTCAAGAATAAAGGGTTGGAGATAATGTTCCTGATCATTCTCATGATGCACACAAAAGGAAGGAGTATTCAAAAAGGGGGAGCCAATTAGATAAAAGATTGTCGGTACCAGATCATCAATCTAGGGGGAGATTGAAGATCATTATATAGTTGACTTATCGGTGATGATCACGATAAAAGACGTTGATAATAATAGACTAAGGGGGAGTATTGTTGGGTCTGAAAAGGATAGTCTATATTATCAACACAATCAAAGTCAACAAATGTCAACGTTGCTGTCAAAGTCATCAGAAAAGTCAAACAGACGCGTTCGAAATAAAGAACCGAGACGAGACGTTGAAGATATAAATGACTAGGAGTTTATTGTTAATAAATATATTTTGTGTCAACAAAATATATTTATTTATGTTTAAGTCATTTTTATGTTTTAATGATAGTCTAGGGGGCTAATTGTCATTAAGTCTAATTGTCATTAGACTATATATAGCTAGAGTCGTTAGTGTGTTGAGGGAGCTTGAATGAGCTAGATTTGAGGGTTTTCATGTAAACAAGGGTTTTATTGAATGTTCTTGAGGTGTTCATCTTGTTCATCCTTATTTTATAGTGTTTGATCTATTTTGTACACAAATATCATTGATATTTATGTTTTTCAGTGGGATTTGTTGGTGTTTATCAATCAATTGCAATGTATTATCGATCGAGTGGACCAACAAAAGGAACTCTATCACTACTCCCCTACACTTGTTACATATGGATCTCATTGGCCCCACCAGTGTAATGAGTTTAGGAAGGACCTCATATTGTTTGGTGAACACAGATGACTTTACAAGATACACTTAGGTCTTCTTTCTTAGAACTAAGGATGAGACCCCTAAGATCTTGAAGTGTTTCATTTTGAAAATTAAGAATCAATATGATCACAAGGTCAAAATCATAAGATATGATCAAAGAACTAAATTCAAGAACCAAATCCTTGATACATTTTGTCATCAGAAAGGTATTACAAGGCAATATAGTGCTCCCAGGACTCCTCAGCAAAACAGTGTTGCTGAGAGAAGAAACAAGACATTTATTGAAGCTACAAGAACTATGCTGTCTGACTCTAAACTACCTATCACCTTCTGGGCAGAGGCAGTCAACACTACCTGCTATATGCAAAACATAGTTTTAGTGGTTAAGACTCATGGTAAAGCTCCTTAGGAACCGTGGCACAAAAGGAGACCCTTCCTTGGTTTCCTCAGATCATTTGGATGTCCTTGCATCATCTTGAATACCAAAGATCAGATAGCCAAATCTGCTGAGAAATCAGATGATGGACATTTTATTGGATACTCTTCCCAAGCTAAGGCTTATAGAGTATACAATCTCAGAACGAGAATAGTTAAGGAGTCAGCCAATGTGACCTTTAATGAGCACACACCTAGTGTGAAAGGTTCTAGTCCTGATTGGCTATTTGATCTTGATTTACTTACCAACTATTTTAACAAATCTTGTAAAGTTGTTTCAGGATCTACAAGTGGCTTATCAATAGGAGATTATGATCTAAGATTTGAGCTGAGAAGACCAAGTGATCAAACTACTTTAGCTCCAGTGGTAACTAGCCCTGCAATTGGAAAATCCTGTCAGCACCACGATGACAAACTCTTCAGCTGATACATCTGAGGTGCCTATAAATTCCAATACAGAGGCACAAAACTCAAATGAAGAAGTTTCCAATGTAGGAGGAGATGGAAGTGCTAAAAGTGATCAAGAATTTCTTGATGATGACAACCATTCCATAGAAGACAACATCAAAGATTTCATACACTTATTGGATCAAGATTCTCTTGATAAGTGTGCTGACGTTATGGGTGATACTCAATCACTAGATTTGAATTTAACAAATATAGATCTCTCCAACCAACTTACTATGATTCCTCAATGAGAATCCACAAGTCATATCCCACCATGAATATCATTGGAAATTTTGAGACAGGGGTTAGAACAAGAGGACAAACCCATGACAAAAATGTTTGTCTTCATTCTTATTTCTTGTCCTAGATTATGCCTAAGAAGATTGATGAGGCTCTGAAGGATGGAAATTGGGTTGAAGAATCGTAGGGGGAGCTACTTCAATTCAAGAGACAAAAGGTTTGCAACCTATGCCCTCTTCCTCAATAGAAGACACCAATAGGTACCAAGTGGTTATTTAGGAATAAGAAAGTTGATAGAGGACTTGTCATCAAGAATTAGGCAAGACTAGTTGTTCAAGGGTACACATAAGAAGAAGGGATTAACTACACAGATGTTTTTGATCCTGTATCAACACTTGAAGCTGTTAGGATATTCCTTGCTTTTGCTGCATCCAAGGATTTCAAGGTCTACCAACTTGATGTCAAGTGTGCCTTCTTATATGGGGTGATTGATAAGGAAGTGTATGTTAAACAACCACCTGGCTTTGTAGATCCAGATCATCCAGATTTTGTCTGTAAGCTTGACAAAGCTCTCTATGGGCTGCATTAGGCTCCAAGGAAGTGGTACGAGACACTATCACAGTACCTATGGATACAAGAGGGGTACTATTGATAGAACACTCTTCATTAAAGGAACAAGATATGACATGATGCTGGTTCAAGTTTATGTAGATAACATTATCTTTGGGTCAACTAATCCAAAGCTCTGCAAATACTTTGAGAAGCTGATGAAAAATAGATTTGAAATGAGTGCCATGGGGGAACTCAATTTCTTTCTAGGAATTCAAGTGAAGCAGGTTGAAAATGGCATCTTCATAAACCAGTCAGACTATGTGCAAGACATACTTACTAGATTTCATCTGACTGAGTGCAAGGTTGCTAAGACACCCATAGTGAGAAACCACTCCCTAGGACCTGATCTTGAGGGGGAGTGTGGTTATGAATATCTCTATAGAGCTATGGTTGGATCTCTTATGTACCTCACAGCCAGCAGGCTGAATATCATGTTTGCTACATGTATTTATGCAAGATATCAAGCCAACCCCAAGATGTCACACCTGGTCCTGTCAAAAGGATTCTCAGATATCTCTAAGGTGCTCCCAAACATGGCTTTTGGTATCCAAAGAATTTTGACTTCCATCTGTATGCCTATATAGATAGTGACTATGGTGGTTGCAACATGACTACAAAGTCTACATCTGGGGTTGTTAATTTCTTGGTGGAAGGATAATCTCATGGCAATGCATGAATCAATCTTGTATGTCTACATTAACTACTGAAGCTAAATACATTGCTGCTGCAAGCTGCTATGCTCAAGTGCTTTGGATTCAGAATCCGATGCTAGACTATGGATTCAACTTCAAAGAGACTCACATCCATATAGACAACAACAGTGCTGTCATCAGGTATCACTTGATTAGAGATAATTTTGAAATAGGATTGATAAAACTAGTTAAAGTTTACACACATGAACAATATGCTGATCTGTTCACAAAAGCTTTTGATGAACAGAGATTTATAATATATTGTATCAGTTATTGGGATGATTAACTTTGAGTAGACTTTCTTAAACAAAATTCAAGATTACTTTTTCAAATATTTATGCCTTAAGTTATCTATATAATCACTTATATAAGCCTAGTTTACTTTGGAAGAAACTTTTCAAAATGATATTCCTTAGATTTTTGAGAATTTTAGGTATGTTTTCTTTCAGAAGACATCAAGTTGTCTTCGGAAGAAAATTATGTCTTCACAAAAAAACTACTTCAGAGAAATTTACCTTCGGAAAATATTCTGATATATCTTCTAAAGTTTAAATCTGTCTTTGAGTACTTATATGTCTTGAAGGACTTTTTTCTTCCGAAAGCAATTTAGTCTCAGAAGCTTTATTCTCTCTTTGAATAAATTTTCTAATATTTGATATCTTTCGAAACAAAATTTGTCTAAGAAGTAAAATTACTGTAAGTATTTTTCTTCCGAAGAAAATTCTTGTATAGCTAAGGAATATCTTCCAAAGTCAAATTGCTTCCGAAGTTTTCTCAAAACTTCCAAAAACAAATTACCTTCAGAAGATTTTAGACTTCCAAGAAAACTAGCTTTTTTGCACTTTTTGAGAGGTGGGACCGACATCCATATTTCAAAGTTTATCGTTTTGCATTAACATTGTCTCAAATCATTATCTTATATATATTTGTACAACGGTTCCCCATCTTTCATATTCCTCTTCATCTACAAACGTTCAAACCCTAAGTTCACCCACAAACCAACTTTGTTCTTAGCTTTCTTCACTTTTAAGCTACTCAAAATGGCCAACCCTGATCCCCGAAACCAACCAGCTTTTTCCATGCATTTACACAGGTAACACAATCAGGTTGCTTTGTTATCATCAAAGAAAGATCCAGGTTTCTCAGTTGTTTGCCGCTTCTTATCTCTATCAAACTACCTCACCACCCTCACAATAAACCCTCCATTATATAAAGATCAACTCCTAGAGTTCTGGTGGACCTGCGAAGAGGTCATCTTGGATGGTGGAAGGCACTGTCTGCCACAGTGCAAGGGAGGACAATTTTCATTACTCCAGCCAGCATCAACTCTCACCTGAGGCTGGATGATGAAGAAGGCGAATTGTCCTTCCCAAAATCTGCTGTAAATGACTCATTTCAACAGATGGGCTATGAAGGGGACTACACAGTCAGAAGCTTCAATAAGGGTAATATTTCCTTTCAATGGAAGTACCTCCTCCATGTTATAATCCACTCATTGTTTAACAAACATGGAAGTTGGGACCAGATTGCTGAGGACTTATCCTATATAGTCCATGGGATGGTTCAAGGAGTCAAGTTCAAGTACTCCTAGTTTGTTTATACAAACTTGCTTGCTAACTTGGACTCTTTAGAGTACTATATGTTCCCTAGATATGTTCAACACATTCTTAACTATGAATTGGGCTCACAGTTAAGGGGAGCAGGTAATACTCTAAAATTGGGATAGATGAATCCCGACATCTTCAAAACAATAAAAAAGTCCAATGTTGGCTTCTTAGGGTTAGAAACAGCCTTGGTCCTAAAAATGTTAGAGCTCATTGCTCAAGGTGACAACTTGGCAACATAAGCCAATGTTGAACCCACACCTTTTACCTTTGCACCACCCACACAGCCATAAATAACCATCACCTACATCAGAATATCCAAACGAACCCCTACTTAGTCTACTCAGGTTGAGTAGGCCCCCATATCACTACCTATACAAGAAGAAGTGGACATAAGAGCTCTCACTTTTCCTGAGGAGCAAACCGCTCTTATCATTTCTTTGATCAGTGCTAAGGTTCCTCATGCTCGGCCGGATGAGCTCATTAACCCAACCTTAAGCTATCATTTTGAGTCTCAAAACTCAAGTGATCAACCTTCAGGGGAAATTTACCATCCCAAGCCTTAGATCTCAACTAACCAATCCCCAACCTAGAATTCTATGATGTTGATGATATGGGATTCAGTGAGTACCATAGAGTCTCTCTTCTCTACCTCTACTCAAGGAGAGATTAGTGCTCCTGAATCACGCATATCTAGCCCACATCATCCAACCCCAACTATGGTGGACCTCTCTGAACATGTTTAGGAGGCCTATACAGAAGAGGCTTTAAATTATGCAAGTGACTACATCATTAAGACCTCAACCATGGCCACCAAGCCCATAGACACTTCTCTTGAAGCTGTCATGGTGTAGGGGAATCTAGTAGCCAAGAAACCCAAGCTGGTGATAAGGAAGAAGACTTTTGTCCTATTCTCTCATACCCTTATGATTCTTCTGATGAAGATGAGGGAAGTATGCAAATAAAGGTGCAAAAACTGTCAAAACTCTGCACCTATTTTGTTTCTTAGGTAAGTCATTTGGAATTTTAGGTGACTACCTTACAAAGACAGGTTAGTGACCAGCAACTTAAGATCACCGATCTCAAAGGAAAGTTAGCTAATAGACCTGTAAGGCAAAAACATCCAGGTCCATAAGAACCTATGGATGTGGTGGACCTAACCCTTAGCTCCCCTGTGCTAAAGGGTGATGCTACCAAAAAGGAGGACAAAGTCCTATCTAAAATCACAGAACCTAGGAGTTCTACCTAAAGACATAGAGGATTCACCACCCTCACTTGAAAATGCCCATACTCAATAACCTCCTCAGGCCCACATTGATGTGGACTCACTCATTCAAAGCCTGCTTGAGGAGGCCATACCAAGGGCAATGTCTAGCCCATCCTATCGTGCTGCAAATCCAAATATGGGATGGAGGTATGATGATGATAGGGAATCCCTAGTACTCTCTAGATCTTGGGGACAACAAGAAATATTCAATTTCCAAAACCTGAGATACTATAAGAGCTTCTCTCTAGTTAAATTGCTACTTGCCAACCTAAGTCAATCCAGGCACGCTATATGGTTAGCTGAGAGAATTCAAGAAAGCGTGATTGAAGAGTTCAAGAAGAGATCCAAACTATATAGACAGAGGCTAGCATGAAAGACTGTTGGTCTACTGGTTATGGTGTTGGACCCTAAGACTAGGTTCGAAGGGGAAACCTTGGTTGAAGGCCTAGTAGTTGAACCTGTGAACCTTGAGACGGGAACTGCTTCAACACTCATTATCGTCAGTGTGGCACCAGGTAGTGAAGGTGTCGCACAGCCTCTCTAATGCCAGAGCTCAAGTGCAATACCAAGTAATGAATGCCAAAGCTATACCATGTGTCACACAGGCCAGTTACTAACAAAGGGAAGAGGAAAATGACCTCTAGGGAGATCGAGGAGGAGAAGAGAGAGAGCAAAAGGAAGGCAAGGGGAGAGAGTTCAAGTGGGACCCCTGGCTATATGGAAGCTATAATCAGGGCTATCCCTAGGCCAAGCACTCAAGAAGATGAGTTGAGGGTAGCCAGATTGAACTATCTGGGTCGAGGAACTACAAGGTTGATGAACTCGTCTCTTTTCCCATGGATGAACTAAATGAACTGGCTGACATAGAAGTGTCAAAGTAGAGAAAGGAAGATAAGGATGCAGAATTGTTCCTAAAAATCAAAGAAGAAAGAAGGAGAAAAAGACTCTACAAGGCTCCTACCCTCTCCCTAGTTTAGGAAAGCCATAAGGCGGAGGTTATGGCAACTGAGCAAGAAACTTAGGTAGGTAGGGAACAAGATAGGCAAAACATGATCACCTACCTGAGTGCCACGGGCCTCTATCAGGCAGTAGTCCTACTTCCCTTTTCTTATGAATACATTGAGTTTGAATACCTCAAGAAGCTTGAGCAAGAAGTGCTAAAAGAGGAAAAAGCTACTAAGAGGAAGATGAGGGAAGACGCTACAAAGTCAAGAACCACCATCAGAGCCAATCAGAGGAAGTCTGTAGACAAACAAAAGATGGTGAACTTCTTGAAGCTATATGGGTTCTCCGGAAGAAGACTTGGTCCAATGTCTCTATCCATAATGAATGAGCACATTAGAGTGATCAAGCAAAAGATCAAAAGGGGTGAGTTTGTTGACTTGCATTCTCCAGCAAGTCAGGCTACACCTGAAGCTGAGGTCGATGTTGAACCATAGGAGAAAACATAACCTGGACCTATTGCTGCATCTCAGCCAGCTTCATCTTTTGAACTACAGCAGGGTCCTGATCCCTCTCCTTCTAAACCTATAAAGGAAAAGGCCCCCACTAAAAAGGACAAACAAGAACCATCTGGCATTGCAGGCTAGCCTTCTCAGTAAAAGTACAAAAAGAGGAAGAGGATGGCCATCAGAAGGGACAAGAAGAAGAAGAAGAAGTCCAAGGCATCCACCTCTACACCTCAGGATGGGTCAAAACATCTTAAGGGTGATCAAGAAAAGGCTGCTCAACAAACTCCACTTATTGTAAAGCCTCTTGCTATTGAGAGACCCATCATGTCCTGGGCATTTGTTACTAACCCAGACAGATGGTATGTCACTAGAGATCAAGGTGGTCAAGATGTGTACTTCTGGAAAAACATTCTTGACCTCCCTCTGAATGATCTTTATGACATGCGGATGTACTTTGAAAGTCTGAAGAATCCTAACCAACTGGTGATGAAGGGAATGGTCTTAATTCTGATAGGAACTTTCAATAGATAAAGATCAAGTTTCAAAGTCCTTCAGTTTTGGTAGCACCAGCCTAGAGGGAGTTTGTAAGGATCACACTTAGAGGCTAATGCAACCAAATAGCTCTCAGCATGAACATGTGACGTACAAGGAAGTTATTTTGGAAGATTTGATATAACTCGGAGAATTATGCTAACTATCAAATCTGTCGAAGCCAAAAGACCAAATCTTCCGAAGCCAAAGATGAAGTCTTCAGAAGCTTCAAAGACAAAGTCTTCCGAAGCCAAAGACTGATTTCTTCCAAAAACAGAGAAGACATGCTTTTTCTTAATCACATTTTGACAAAATCTGAACAACTTTTCGCTAGACTCACCAACTTATATGAGTTAGTGAAAAGATCATACTTTTATCAAACTATATATTAAGGTCTTATATCTGTAACTTTATACTCTTGTAGTTTTATTTTTTTTGTAATATATTAGGATGTGAGCTATGGCATGTCATAGTCACTAGTCAAAAGGAAAATTGCCTTTTGACTCTATATTGATCTTGTTGTTTAGATTAGTGTTTCCAGCTGGCCTTCAAAGTATGGTCAACTGTATGATGTAGTATAAAGTATCTCAAGTACTTGTAACTTTAAGAGATAAGCTATGTAACAATTTGTAAGAACTTGAGAGCAATATACAACAATCTTGAAAACCATATTATCTTGCTCTTGTTCTTGTTCTTTACTTGTGTTCTTTGTATCATCTTAATTCAGTTCCTTATTTGTTCTACTAAGTGTTCTAAACACTCTCCTAACAACTGTTAAACTATTATATTGACCCCCTCTACCAATCCTACATTTATTTTAATGACATTATGATATAATCTAAGGATAGAAAAGATCACAAGGAACTTCTCAAAGGAATCCTTAAATTATTTAAGAAAATAAAATTTATGCAAAAATTCTTGAAATACAAATTTTGGATAATAAAAGTTTAATTGTTACATCATATGATCAATAAGTAAGGCATACAAGTAGTATTAATAAGAATAAGAAATTAAGAAAGGAGAAACATTAAAGAATTCCAAAGAATTTTGAAGATTTCTGGTTTTGGAATGTTAGTAGAAGAGATGTATCCAAGTTTTCCAGTGGAAATGAAATGAATTGTCAAATGACTACAGTTATGACATATGATACCATTCAAGAAAAGCAAAGTTAGTTGCTAATAAACTCCATAGAAAGAAAATGACTCAATCACTAAAAATTTGTACGTCTAGAAAGAGTTTTAAGATAAACCTCGTAGACCAAATTGGAATATACAGTAAAATTACCTCCTCATCAGTTGGTCTGGATTACTCAGACTCTCAAATTACCTCCTCATGTCCAAGAGATCATTCAGAGGAAGGTCAAGCATATTTTGCTAGAAGTATATGTCTTGACCCCCTTGATATCATACGACATACCATATGTCTGGGGTTGTAGTGAAAGCCCAAGACTAGATAGGTCTCTTAGTAATAAGAGGCTTTACTTTAAGTGGAGTTGGTTGAGCAGCCTCTTCTTGTTCACCCTTAGGTTGTTCTGACTCATCCTAAGGTGCAGAGGTGGATGCCTTGTGTTCTTGTCCCTCCTGATGGCCATCCTTTTAACTGAGAAGGTTGGTCTTGAGTACCAGTTGTTCCTTCTTTATCCTACTCAGTTGGGTCCTTCCCCTTCATATGTTCAAAGGAAGAAGGTTCAAGACCCTGCTGTGGGTCAGAAGATGAAGATGGTTGTGATTTAGCACCAGGCCCAGGTTGTGTTGTCTCTTGGGGTTCAATCTTGACCTTAGCTTCAGGTGTAGCCTGACTTGGTGGAGAATGCAAGTTTACCAGCTCACCATTCTTTATCTTCTGCTTGATCACTCTAATGTGCTCATCCCTCATGGATAGAGACAATGGACCAAGTATCCTTCCGGAGAACCCATACAACTTCAAGAAGCTCACCATCTTAATTATATCAGCAGATTTCTTTTGATTGGCTTTGAAGGTGGCTTTTGACTTAGCAGCCTCCTCTCTCATCTTCTTCTTAATAGCTTTCCTTTTCTTTTGGACTTCTAGCTCTAGCGGCTTGAGGTACTCAAATTCTATATATTCATATGAGAGGGGGAGTAGAGCTGCTGCCTGATAAAGACCTGTGGCACTCAAGTAGGTTATCATATTTTGTCTATCTTGTCCCCTACCTACTTGACTTTCTCGTTCAGCAGCCACAGTCTCTACTTCAGGACTTTCCTGAACTGGAGAGAGGGTAGGGGCTTTATATATTCTTTTTCTTTTTCTTTCTTCTTTGATCTTGAGCAGCAATTCTACAGCCTTAGCCTCCTTCCTCTCTTTTCACACTTTAGTGTCAGCTAGCTTATTCAATTCTACAAAGGGAAGAGAATTTATTTTATCAATGTTGTAGTTCCTAGACCACAGATAATTTAATTTGGCTGCCCTTAACTCATCTTCCTGAGTATTTGGCCTGTGGGCTACCCTGATTGCAGTTTGCATAAAGGGTTTCTCTTATCCTCTCTCCTCTTGCATTCCTCTTCCTCTCCCTTGCCAAGAATAGGCCTATGTGACTCATGGAGGAGCGAGCTTTAGCCATCTTGAATTGATTTAGATCTTGAGCTCTAGCCAGGGAGAGGCTGTGAGACACCTTCACCAGGTGGTGTCTAACTGAGGGTACTGGGTGCTGAATAAGTTAAAGTCTTAAGGTTGGGTCTCCATGTAGGCCTTCAACTGAGGTTTTCCCTTCAAAGATAATGTTAGGGTCTGCCTTAGTATCTAGTTGACCAACAGTTTTTCCTGCTAGCCTCTATCTATATATTATGATCTCCTCTTGAACTCTTCAAGCACCCTTAGTTGGATTCTCTCAGCTAACCTATTAGCTTGCCTGTTATAACTTGGGTTGGCAAGTGGCAGATCAACTAGAGGAAAGCTCTCATGGAATTTCAGGTTCTAAAATTTGAACACTTCTTGTTGACCCTGGTATGTAGAGAGTACTAAGGCTCTCCTGTCATTGTCATAGCTCTACCCTATTATAGGATTTTCAGCAAGATAGGATGGGTTAGACATAGCCCTTAGTATTCCTTCCTCAAATAAACTTTGAATCAAGTCATCGCCAATGATGTGCACCAAAGGAGGTTGTTGAGTATGGACAACTGCAAGTGAGACTGGTGAATCCTCAATGTCCATACTCTGGGCAGTGCTCCTGGGTTATGTGATTATAGTTAAGACATCCTCCCCCTTTTTGGTAGCATCACCCACTTTCATAGGTGAGCTAGGGGTCAGGTCCACCACATCTAAAGGTTCTTGTGGACCCAGTTAAGCATGCTTGGTAGGCCTCTCAGCTAAGTTGCCCTTGAGATCGATGATGGTGGGATGAGAGAACATAACCGAAGTCATCTCCTTCACCACCAGATATTGGTTCTGGGGCTCTGTATTTCCCCTGCTACATGATAGCTTCATGAAAAGTGTCAAGGGGCTAGGTTGCCATGGTTGAGGTCTTAATGATGTAATCACTTTGTAAAGTGACAGACTCTTCCATATAGACCTCTTGAACATGTTCAAGAAAGTCCACCTCAGTTGGAGTTGGATGATGTGGGCTAGATAAAGGTGTAGCAGGAGTACTCATCTCTCCTTGAGGATTCACCTACTGTATGATAGCTTCAGAGTGAAGGCTTACGGTTTGGGTACTGAGCTCAGTATGCTAAGCATGAGAAACCTCAACACTGATTAATGAAGTGATAGGAGTGGTCTGCTCCTCAATGGAAGTGGAAGCTATTGGTTCCACTTCCACCTACATGGGTGTGTGTATGCAGGCCTACTCAATTTGAATAGACTAAGCAGAGGTTTGTTTGAATTTTCAGTGGTAGGTGATGGTTGGTTGAGGCCTTTGGGGTTGTGAAGATGATGAAGGTGTGGGTTCAATATTGGCTGGTGCTGCTAAGTTGTCACATTGAACAGGGAGCTCTAACATTTTTGGGACAAGGTTGTTTCTATCCATGAGAAACCAACAGTGGTTTTTCTTATGGTTTTAAAGATGTCGGGCTTCATCTGTCCCAATTTAAGAGTGTTACCTGTTCCATTCAACTATAAGCCTAGTTCACATCTAAGAATGTGCTGGACATATCTAGGGAACATGTAATACTATAAGGAGTCCATGTTAGCAAGTAAGTTTGTATAAACAAACTAAGAGTACTTGTACTTGACTCCTTGGACCAACCCATGGACTATATAGGATAGGTCTTCAGGAATTTGATCTTATCCTCTATGTTTGTTTGATAAACAGTGGATTATAACAAGGAGGAGTTACTTCCATTAGAAAGAGACCTTACCCTTCTTGAAGGTTCTTACTGAGTAGTCCCCTACATAGCCCATCTGCCTGAATGATCCATTTACAACTTTTTTGGGGAAGGAAAGCTCGCCTTTTTCATCATCCAGCCTGAGATGATTATTGATGGTAGCTGGGGTGATGAAAACTATCTTCCCCTGCATTGATGTAGACAATGCCTTCTCACCATCCAAGATGACCTCTTGGCAAGTCCTTAAGAAATCCAACAACTGTTCTTCATATAGTGGAGGGTCTATTATGAGAGCGGTAAGGTAAGATGATTGAGATAGAAAGCGGCAAACATTTGAGAAACCAGGATCTTTCTCAGACGACAACGGAGCAACTTGGTTGTGTTGCCTGTGTGGGTGCATGGAGAAACTTGGCTAATTTTAGGGTTCAGGGTTCGCCATTTGAGAAAGCCTCGGGAAGAAGAAAATGAAGAAAATAGATGGTTAGTGGGTGTTTTAGGGTTAGAAGTTTTACATATGAAGAAAAATAAGTGAGAGGGAGACTCGTTGAAAAAGGAATTTATATTCTTGAATTTGAGACAAAGTTTTGCAAAAGATAAACTTTGAAATCCGGATGTCAGTCCCACCTCTGGAAAAGTTTCTCGAAAAGGTAGTTATCTTGAAAGTAGATAATCTTCCAAAGGTAATTTGTCTTCGGAAGTTTTGAGAAAGTTTCCGAGGCCAAATTGACTTCGGAAGATATTCTTTAATTTCACAAGAATCGCTTTTGGAGAAAAAGTACTTGGAATAATTTTGCTTTTGAGATATATATAGTTGCGGAAGATATCATCCGTTAGAGGTTTTATACACAGGATTAGTAAAGCTTCCTAGGCTTAATTTGCTTTTGAAGGAAAATTATCCTTCAAAACATACAACTACTTAGAAGCATATTTAAGTTTTGGAAGATATATCAAAATTTAATCCAAAGTTAAATTCTTTAGTAAGTAGTTATTAGTTTTGAATCAATAACTTTCTTCCGATGTCAATTCAATGCCTTTCGAAAGCGAATATATCTTTAATTCCCTAAAATTCTAAGGAATCATTTAGAAAAAGGATTATCCAAGATAAGTACGAGCTTATATGAGTGATAATTTAGACAACTTTAAAGACACAAATATTTGAAAAACAATCTTGAAATTCGCTTAAGAAATTCCACTCAAAGTTAATCATCCCAATAGGTGATACAAGATATTTAAATCTCTGCTCATCAAAATCTTTTATGAACAGATTTGACATGTTTTATTAATTTTTTTTCAAAATTATCTCTTACCAAATATTACCTGATGTTGATGTGCTTTGTCTTTTAGTGTTGCAAAGGATTCTTTATGATAGAGATAGCACTATTGTTGTCTATATGAATAGGATTCTCCTTGAAATTAAATCCATAGTCTAACATCTGATTTTGATTCCCATGCACATGAGCACAGCAACTTATAGCAACAATGTATTCAACATCAGCAATTGATATAGACACACATGATTGTTTCTTGCATTGCCATAAGAATATCCTTCCACCAAAGAATTGACATCCCCTGATGTAGACATTACAGTCATATTGCAGCCACCATAGTCACTATCTGTATATGCATACAGATTGAAGTCTGAATTCTTTGGATACCAAAGTCCTAGCTTGGGAGCTCCTTTGAGGTATCGAAGAATCATCTTGGCAGCAACCAGGTTTGACATTTTGGGGTTGGCTTGATATCTTTCACATATGCATGTGGCAAACATGATATCAGGCCTGCTGGCTATGAGCTACACAAGAGACCCAATTATAGCCTTGTAAAGATGTTCATCAACACACTCCCTCTCAAGATTAGGTCCTAGAGAGTGGTTTCTAGCTATAGGACTCTTAGCAACCTTGTACTCAGTAAGATGAAATCTGGTTAGTATGTCTTGTACAGGATTGGTGTTTGTCTCCTAACCAACTTCACAAGTAATATAATAAGTTCAAACAGAAAACACAAAAGCATAAGAGTGGTTTTCAAGATACTTGTATATACTACTTCTCAACTCAGTATTACAAGACTCTTATAAGCATAGTTACTAAGTTACCTGGAGAAACTATATATACTACTATCTATAGCCGGTTATACAAGGAAAACCAGCTGGAACTTACAACTAGACAAATACTACATTGTTTTGAAGTAAGGTATCTAAGATAAAATAATAATATCTTAGATTAGGTAGTCATGACATGTCCATGACTTATCTTTTGTCACCAACTAAAAGTGGCAACTGTACTAAGCTGAGAATGGTTGAACAGTGGATTAAAATAAGGTCAATTACATGGGCATGGGAAAGCGCCAGGCAGTGTATCAGAGTTGCAATGGGCTGTCAGATTGACCATACTTATGTCTACTAGTTCACAGTTAGTTCTTCCGGAGCTAAATGGCTTTGGAAGAATAAATTCTTCCGAGGCCATTTATACTTCTGAAGAATCAACTTCTTTCGAGTATCTACAAGTCTTTAGGACTTTATTCTTTGGAAGACTTTGTCTTTGAATCTTCTAAGTTGCATACTTTGGAAGAATAAGAACTTAGTCTCGAAAGACTTAGTTCTTCCTTCAGAAGTTCTTGATACTTGAGCTTTAGAAGATCTTTGACTTAGCTTCAGAAGAGCAGCTTGTTCCTTTGGAAGACCCCTTGTTTAGCACATCAGAATATATCTAAGTGTGGTTTTGGTTACACCAGCCTCATTAGATCTAACAGTACTCCCCCTAGGCTGATGCTACCAAAACTTCACTTGTTTCTTCTTCTCAAAGTCCTCTGCACCAAGGAAAGAAGATATTTGTCTGTCTTTGAGTAATGGAGAGGATGATGTACAAGTCATTAGTGGATAGTAGATTCAATCGGTCACTTTGGATGACATGTCTCCTCTGTTGTGCCCCTCTGAAAAGAGTTAGTTGATGAGAACCATAGTCATATTCCCATCTGACTATAGTTTTTAAAGTTGGTCCCTCAACCATTTGCAGAAATGTTCTTCCCTTGATGGTTTCTATTTCCACTTCAACTTGTGCTTTTAGTTTCATTTTGTTGACATGAATGCTACTCAAATGATTTCTTATTTGAGTAGTAATCTAAGAGCTAGAGGGGTTAGAGAATGGTCTCTCTACTAACTCAACAATATCAAATCTGTCCCTCTTGAGTCAATTGCTGGGCTATCAGTCTGTGTATCCCTTTCAAAGTCAATCTTGGGTTCAACAGAGACCTTAGGTTGACCAACTTCCTCCTCAGTGGTAGATGATGCAGTCAACCTTTGAAGTTCTTTAGCCCCAAAGAAATTAATGGCAAGATCAGGTGAGGGTTGTTCAAGTGAGGAGCTTATCAAAACTGGGTAAAAATCTGTTAAGGTCGATAAGCATCCTTGGGTCAACTTGAACTGAAATGGTGGGTGGTTGAGGAAAGATGGCTACAAGTTGTTGTTGTTTGGGGTTAGAAGAAATGGTCGTATGGGGTTCCACTTGAGTTGATATCTCCTTTTGAGTGTGAGCAGATATCTCCTCATCATGTCTTTGTTTCTGTAGATTCTCCCCCTTTTTCGTAGCATCATCTTGAAAAGTAGATGAGCTAGAGGAAGAACTCAAGGAAACCTGAGTATGTACATGCCTAACAGACTCTCAATCTATTTCTCAGCTAGTTGATCCTTGAGATTTTCAATCTCAAGCTACTGAGTGGTAGACCTATTTTGTAAAGTCTTAACCTTTGATTCAAGATTGGCTAATTTGGAAATTAGGTCTCTAATGGTAAGTTGCAGACTACCCTCATCTTCTTTTGAAGAATCATCAGGAGATGGGATAACATACCTAGTATGTTCATCCTTATCACCAGTTGTGGTTTCTTGGCGCCCTGGATACCCTTGCATACTGCTTTCTCCTTTAGAGGCATCAATGGGCAAGGTTGTCATAGATATAGTCTGACTGATGTTACCACTATCCTAAGAGGTTATTGAAACACTCTCAGTAGTGGCAGCTGAATCTACATGAGTCACCTCCACTCCGGTTGGTCTCAACTTAGTTTGGTCTTGCTGATGTGGGCTAGATATTAGAGGTTTCCTAGGACTCATTTGATCTTCAGAAGGGTGAGGTAGATCAATATCATGACCCTGATGAAACATGATATCCTTATCAGGTCAGGTTAAAAGGTCAAGAAGGATACAGAGGTTATATCTATTGACCCGGGATCTTGGTCAGCACCTAATGGCTTGGCTGCTATAGCAGTTGAGCCAATGATGTTGCTATCCCTTTTTGGCTGCTCAGGAGAGTGTTGAGATTCACCCTTAGGGCTTATGTCTTGGGTAATGGGCTCATCAGGTTAAGACTGAGGAGACTCAACTCTGATATTGAGGTCAATTATGGAGGATGGTTGCACCTCTAACTAAGTGGGAGCCCTGGATTGAGTAGATGGTGGGGTTAACAGTAAGGGCAGTAAAGTATGTGGATTGAGAAAGAAATTAGACGATAAGGGAAAAATCAGCATCCCTTGAAGAGTCAAGGATGGCAAATTGGTTGTGTTGGGGATTCATGGCCATTGTTCAGATGGAAACTATTTGATTGAAGTGGGAAAATAGCAAAAGCAGGATGAAGAAGATGAACAGTGAAATCTTGGGGTTTTGATGAACCGTAAAGAAAGGTAAGAAAGAGAAATAGCCGGTAATTTTGTCTGGTGAGAAAAAGGTGAAATGATGGATGAAAAGATGGTTAGAGGTTCAAGTGGATGTAGGCGGCAAGTGATATGATGAAAAAGATTTAAAATTCCAGTTAATTACTGTTCTCTGATGATATCTCTATAGTAAAATCTTATGGAGCCCAAAGATTTTTCGTTGCATAGTAACATTTCTTCCGAGTGTAAAAATCTTCCGAAGGCAAATGAGTTTGTTTTCGAAGATTTTCTTCCGAAGGAATTTTATTTCCGAAGGAAAACATTGGTTTACAACCATATTTGTGTCCGAGAACAAAAATGCTTCTGAGAATTAAAGTTAATAAGCTTTGGAAAACATTTTGACTGATAGTCAAAATTTCTTCCGAGGCCAGAAACTCTTCAGAAGAGAAT
The DNA here is from genome assembly GCA_025506505.1 of Flaveria sonorensis. Classification (NCBI taxonomy): domain Eukaryota; kingdom Viridiplantae; phylum Streptophyta; class Magnoliopsida; order Asterales; family Asteraceae; genus Flaveria; species Flaveria sonorensis. The sequence continues at coordinate 35,902,911 of CM046432.1, read as the reverse complement.
GTTTTTAAAGGAATTTTATGCTTCGAAAGAGTTATGTAAAACTCTTTCGAGGGTAAAATTCTCTTCGGAAGATTTCTTACTTGGAAAATGTTTTCAATTTTGAAAAACATTCAGGCAATAGGGCTTAGATTGTATTTTGACAACATAGATATGGCACATTTTAAAAGGTTTCAAAAGAGAAAGACTAGTCAATGTTAATCATCCCAATAGCTGTAATTAAATATTTAAATCTTTGTTCATCAAAGGCTTTTGTGAACAAGTCAGTATATTGTTCATTCGAATTGACTTTGACTAGTTTGATTAGATTATTCTCATGAATATCTCAAATGAAATGATACCTGATGCCATTGTGTTTTGGAGTGCTTGACTTGGTTTTCTATGATAGAAATGACACTCTGGTTGTGTATGTGGATAGGACTCTCCATGAAGTTGAAACCATAATCTAGCATCTAATTCTGAATCCAAAGTAATTGAGCACAGCAGCTTGCAGCAGTAATATACTCAGCTTCAGCAGTTGATGTGGATGCACATGATTACTTCTTACATTGCCAAGAGATAATCCTTGCACCAAGAAATTGACATCCTCCTGATTTTGATTTCTTGTTGATATTAGGATATCAAAGACTCAATTTAGGAGCTATTTTGAGATATCTAAGAATTCTTTTAGTAGCAATTAGGTGAGACACATTTGGAGAAGCCTGATATCTTGAACAGATGCATGTTGAAAACATGATATCAGGTCAACTTGAAGTGAGATACATCAAAGATCCAATAATTACCCTGTACTGATGTTGATCTGTATCCTCCCCCTCAGAATCAGGACTAAGATTGTGATTTCTAGGTATAGGTGTCTTGGCTGGCTTACAATCTGTCAACCCAAATCTCTCTAAGATATCTTTGACATACTTAGATTGATTGATGAAGAACTCTTCTTCAATCTGCTTCACCTGAATTCCTAAGAAGAAATCCATCTTTCCTATGGAACTCATTTTAAACTTCTTCCTCATGATGCTTTCAAAGTGTTTGCATATTTGGTCATTGGAGGAACCAAATATGATGTCATCAACATAGACTTGTACAAGCAACATATCCTTCCCAGACTTCCTTATGAACAAGGTTTTGTCTATTATGCCTTTGGTATAGCCATTCTTTAGAAGGAGCTGAGATAGGGTCTCATACCATAGCCTAGGTGTCTGATGCAACCCATAGAGAGCTTTATTAAGTTTGCACACATAGTTGGGGTGCTATGGGTCTTAAAAGCCAGGTGGCTGGCACACATAGACTTCTCTGTCGATATCCCCACACAAAAATGCACATTTCACATCATGTTGATAGATGGTGAAGTTCTTGGATGCAGCAAAATCAAGAAACATTCGCAAAGCCTCAAGTCTTGCAACAGGTTCAAAGACATCTATGTAATCTATACCTTCCTCCTATGTGTATCCTTGAATAAGAAGTCTTGCTTTGTTCTTGATGATCAAACCTCAATCATCTCTTTTGTTTCTCTACACCCACTTACTACCAATAGGAACCTGACCAGGTGGTAATGGACATAAGTTCCATACTTTTTGCCTCTTGAATTGAAGCAACTCCTCTTGCATTGCTTCTATCCAATTGTTGTCTTTGAGGGCTTCTTCCACCTTCTTTGGTTCCATTTGAGAGTGAAAGCATGAGTACAAGCAGACATTTCCTTTATGGGTTTGACTTCTTGTTTTCATACCTTCTGAGATGTCCCTAATGATGTTCTTAGTTGGATGAGTGTTGTGTATCCTGAGCCTAGGAATCACATCTAGTTCCATAGATAGATCTAAGTTTGGAAAGCGTTGCTCAGGATTTTGAACACCATTGCCAGCTGATGTCTCATATTTATTCAATAAGGAGTGATTCAATGCATGTGTGAAAGCATCAATGGTATTTTGCTGAGAAGCAACATCAACAATTGCCTATTCCTCCTGATCACTGTCTTTATCATCTTTGTGTTGAATACTTGAGTTCTTAGCTATTGAGTTATGAGGCTCAGTTGGCTAAAAAATTGTTAAAGCTCCACTGTTTCCTTAGACATTCAATCCTTCAAGATCTTCAATTAAAGGAGCTTGATCTTCATTTCTTCTTAGAGAAGTTGAAATAGGTCTTGGTAACTCAAATATTTGATCTTCATAGGGGTTACCTTGAATTCCTATTCCAGCTAAAACATTCTCACAAGATTGTTTAGAATAGTTTGGAAACAATTCTAAATTGATGATATATTTAGGACCATTGTCCTTAACATAAGGTCTGTGCTCATTGACAATAATGTTGGAAGATTCCTCATATTGTTGATTTTTGATATTGTACACTTTATATGCAATAGAGGTTGAGGAATATCCACAAAGATAGCATCATCAGACATTTTAGCAAAACATTGCTAAATTGTCTTTTGTGTTAAGTATGGTACATCTACTACCAAAGGAACTAAGAAATACAATGAACAGTGGCCTGTTGTTCGACAGCTCATAAGGGATTTTTCCATGTGGCTTAACTATAAGAACCCTGTTCTATACATAACACCCAGTGCTGACTGCTTTTGCACAAAAGGTTAAGGGTAGTTTTGAGTAGGCTAACATAGTTCTAGTGGCCTCAATTAGTGTCCTATTCCTCCTCTCAGCAACACCATTCTGTTGAGGAGTTTTAGGAGCACTATATTGTCTAGCAATCCCTTTTGAGTTACTGAATGAGTCAAGAACATGATTCTTAAACTCGGTCCCTTGATCACTTCTAATTATTTTTACCTTGTGGTCTATTTGATTTTAAATTTTTAGAATAAAAGATTTTAAAGTTTCAATAGTTTCATCTCTAGTTCTTAAAAAGAAAATCCATGTAAAACTTGTAAGATCATCAACAATCACAAGGCAATATGATTTCCTTCCAATGCTTATTATACTTGTAGGACCAAACAGATCCATGTGCAACAAGTGTAAAGGGGTGGTGTTAGAGTTAACCTTTTTGGATTTATGTGAGACTTTATGTTGCTTCCCTTTTAGGCAGGCAACATAGTTGTCCTTAAAGAAAAAATCCGTTTTAGGCACACCATGTACCAAACTATTTTTAACCAATTTATTCATGGTTTTAAAATTAACATGGCATATTCTTTTATGCCAAAGAGTTGACTCATCACCATTTGCTTTGGAAAGAAATCATGATACTTCATCCAGTGGGGAAGCTTTCTTCATATCCAGCTTGTATATATCCCATCTCCTAGGAGATCTAAAAAGCACTAATTCTTGAGGAATTGTCATCCTGGGTTTGAGGATGATGCACTCATGTTCTGTGAAAAGTATTTGGTGCTTTTGATCATAGAATTGAGAAACACTAAGGAGATTGTGTTTAAGCTGTTCAAGCTGGAAAAGTATTTGGAACTTATGTATCCTCCAGCTTCACCTCCAAACTAAAGAGGACCTCCATCAAAGTGTTCAAACAGTTGTAGGAGAGATCTGTTCCCTGTCATGTGCCTGGAGCATCCACTGTCTATAATCTAGATATTTTCAATTTTGTCATGTAGATGTCCCTGCATATAAGGTGTAATGGTTAGTTACTATTGGAAACCCAAGCCTTTTTGGTCTTGGGCTCTTCCAATTCAGATGATATAATCAAACCAAAATGTATGCATGGGGGTTCAACTATGGTTTGTGAAGAAGAGGATTGGGCTACAACATCTTTTCTGATCTTCCATTCCATCCTATGGTTGGTCACGCTTGATGAGCCTGAAGAGGCTTGTGCAGCATAACTTGCTTCCAAGGCTTCTTTCTTCTTGAAAGAAGTTGTCACCACCTTTTCTTCCAAAGCAGTCTTCTTTTCGGAAGGTTTTGAAGGATTCCTTTTGTTCCTTTGTTTTCCTTCCGAAGCTAGTTTGCTTTTGGAAGTACTTGTTTCCGCAAGCATTCTAGCTTCAAGGGAAAACTTAGGAAGCGTTTTTTTTTCTTTTGTTTGTCTTCCGAAGTTAGTTTCCCTTTGGAAGAGTAAGTTTCTTCAGTAGACAACTTGGCTTTGGAAACAAACTTTCCTTTTCTTAACACTTAGGCCACATGGTATGGTCCAAATGTGAAACCCTCCTTGACTCATTTCTTAACATTAGATGCATAATGTGTGTTTGCTGGATTATAGTAACAATCCTTAACCATGTGGTTATGCAGGCCATAGATTATGCATTCAATGTTAATTTGGATGGGGCAGGTTGATGGTTGCTTCTATAGCTTCTTTTCTTCATTATGAGCCTTCCCCTCCACTTTTTGATCCTTCTTCAGTAGAAATGCTGGTACTACATTCCTTTTCTGAATCAATATTTCCACCCACTTGATATCTAAATAATATGAATACACCCTTTTGCTTTGGGTCTATCTTTAACTTTGACTCAGCCACCTTCTTGGTAGTTTTTCTTGCTGCCATGATTTTGTTTCTTCTAGCTTTGGCGGTTAAGGGTTGATCATCAGTTGTGGGGATGAGGTTTTCTACCTTATATTCCATTTGGTTGTTTCCAATATTGCATCATTCTTCTGCTCTTTAGGTAATGGGTCAGCAGTTGTAACCTCTTTCTCTTCTACACCACATTTAGGCTGTCTAATAGACACAAAGGAGTGTGGTATAGCAATTTCATTAGTTCCCAACCAACTTTTGTTTTGATCACACACTTTTGAGTAGGATGATGATGCAATGATGGTGTTGAAGTTATGCTCTTCAATGGCATACTTCTTAGCTTTAGCCTCAGCTATCACTAGCTGGGCTTGACCTCAGTCAACTTAGAGATTAAATCTTTTATTTGACCCATGTAATTTGAATGTTCATGTTTTAAAGAGGACATGGTTTTCTCTAACTCTTCTGTTTTGAGTTTGTAGTCAGATTCTGCTCTTTTAAAATCAGATTTTAGTATATTTAAAGACTTAATATCATATTTAATTTCCATGTTGTAATCCTAATACAATTTGTCCTTAGGAATATGTAACAACCGGACTCTAGGTTCTACTTTAAACTTTAATTTAATCTAGCATTATTTCATTTTTATTATTATTGTTAATATTCTCCTAATTCCATGCGAATTGTTTACATGCTTAATTGCCTTAGAAGATTCTACTTTGACTTGCTTTAGTCTACAAATTACTAAGTGATGTTAGAAAATTCTAAATGACTAATCTACCCTGACAACTGTACATCTGAATACTAGCCCATGTACGAAATGATAATCCGCATTTGAAATGATCACCTGCATTAGTCAATGCGGATGTTTGGTCTTCATCCGCATTTCTTGGTTGCGTTCCACATTAGTTGTCACCCGCATTAGTAAATGCGGATGTACAAATCCTTAGTCGTATTTGGTTCTGCGCACCCACATTAGTAAATGCGGATGAACAATTGCTCATCCGCATTTGTTGCTTATTCGTCCACATTTGTTGATGACTCATCCGCATTTGTTGCTGATTCGTCCGTATTTGCTGCTGCCTCATCCGTATTTCATCTTAGACTTGTAATTTCTTCCAACCAGAGCAACCGTCAACCACATCTTGAATTGATTTGTATGACCCATTCAGGTTTCGACATCAAGAACTTTAATTAAAACAAATCATATGGGTGTACACATTCACGGCATGTATATTTATATATGTACATTATACACATAAAAACCTTTAAAACTATATTTTACCATCTTCTACACTACACAACAATTACACTATAGTATTAAAAAGAAAAAAAAGAAAAGAAAAACACCTCCATTTGAAATCGGCCGCCCTGCTTCCCACCAATCCCACACCCTCTTGATACTACAAAAACTCCTAAAACACACCACCCTTCCTTTTTCTCCATACATGCAACCATCTCATCCTTCCGTCTCTCTAATCTCATGAAAATTCTTTCACCTCCCTTCAAAATTCTCTACATTCCTTCTCCATTCCAGCAAAAATTTCGAAAGATAGCTTCATCACAACATACTCCAAGTGCAAACAAGGCAGGAAGGTGAACTCAAGTGGGTTTTTACGTGAGGTTCTTGAAGTTTTGTGGTGTTCCAGCTCCAACTCGTAAAGCATCAGCCCTCATACTCTTCAAATCATCCCTAACACATGAAGCTTCTGGAGTGTAAGCATCAATGTACCCGAATAAAGTCTTTTCTCGTGTTTTTCTCCACTTTTCTACCAAAAATCTTACTTTTCTTGTTCAAAATAGAATCTTGCGGCCATACCACTATTTTTGAAGAACTCGCAACTTCACACAAGGTATCTTTGAAGGTTGAACATAAACCAAGGTTGGTGCACACGTTTGCACCCCCGAAAACCTCATTTCTAACGAGTTTAAGCACCAAAAACCTCACTGCTTTGAAATCCTCTCAACCTATTGTTAAGATCTGTTGGGTTTCTTACAAGTTTTATCGAAGTTGTTTAACCATTTAAACATCAAAACACAGCAGATATTCGAGAGTTAAAACTTGTTTTATGTTCTGAAAATAAACCATTTTATAATCAAGAAAGCAAACCCAAGAACAAAGGATCATATATGTGAAAAGAAATGCTATCAAAACGTAAACAACCATAGGGTGTTCTTAGAATACTACCTTTCCAGGAACAATCTGATATGATATGGATAAAAGATGAAGACGATGATGCTCTTGAATGGCTTGCCTTCAATGGAGAAGGTCTCAAGCTTGTATACCCCAAGCTACTAACACAACACCTTGTTTGCTAGGATTTTGGCACTTGCACTACACAAGAATAATTCTTCTTGTTCCTCCTTGTTCCAGCTGTGAGTTTGAGAGAGGAGAGAAGGAGGAGTGTTTTGGTTAGAGAGCTTTTGCATGTAGAGTGGTTGGGTGGTTGAAGGGGGGGGGGGGGTGTTCCAAGAACATTTAATACAAACAAAATTCAAAAAGGGATGGGGTTTTCCCTCTTTAATTTCGGCCGCCCCTTTCTAGTCACCTTTTAATTGTTTTAAACACTTTAAAACAAAATAAACAACATGTTAATTAGGTACAAGTTTAATTAAAACATGTACCATATAGACATGATATTGGTTACATGCAACATGTCATAACCATTATCATATACATATTATTTAACCAACTTAAATAATATCATAAGATAATTTGTATAAATAAATTATCCATATAATTTATTTATTCCTCAAGTGCAAATATTTAGAAACCCATTTTCTAAATATCATAAGTGTTAATATTTAATTGTTAGATCATATCTTACAATAAATATTATGGTGTTTGTCTAGCTTGTTATTGGGTATGACCCGACTTGGATCATAATGTACTAGCCACATCAATTATAATATGTGTCTTGGGCAGTCCAATTCCAACAATCTCCCACTTGCACAAGATACGTAGAAAATTTATGCAAGTAGTAAATACCGCCTAACAACGGTTTACTACCCCTGATACATATGACGAGGTACCATTCAATAACATTATTCCCTTTCAAGTACCTTACTTGTAATGATTTAGGTGAATCAATCATTTATCCTTTTGCCACGGATGTCATGTTAAATCCTAGAGACACAGAGTGATCATTCTCCATTGATTTAACTTTAGCAGGCCTTAGACATCTTGCTCTCAACGTATAAGAGGGACAAATCCCATCTTGACTACATACGTCTCTCACAATCACCTCGTACTATACCTGTATTTAGTCTTATGTACTACCATGTTTCAGAACAGTGAAGAACTATGTCAAAATATAATACCCGGTGAATATCAAGACCCAATATGTATCTCAGGTCAGAGGATACCAAATGATATTCGCCTTTACTCAAATTTACTTATGATCAATCAAGAAGATTCCATGTAGTAATATTTGAGATGCGGGTCAGTCCAATATTTGTATCCCATAAATATCTATGAACTATTGCAGCAACCCTTTGCTCTATATTCATCCATATGCAATCCAAGTTTATAATAGTCTTACCCTCATACTTGTTCCCACAAGTATGAACGACTACGGACGTTTAGAGTAAATGATTTACTCATGGATTAAACATGCAAAATCGGAACATTAGTTGAAGCATTACAACCAAATAATTTATTCAAGTAATAAAAGGTTCCAATATCCAAATACAAAATTACAAGATCAAATCCAGTCACTAGAATATCGAAGTCCCATGGCACAAGTATGACCTTTATGCTTTGCCTTTTCAAGGAGCTTCGTGAGTGGATCCGCAATGTTCTAATCCGTGTGAACTTTGCGAATACATATTTTTCCCTTTTCAACTTCATCCCTTATGTAGTTGAATCTCCGCTCAATGTGCCTAGTCTTTTGATGTGCACGGAGTTCCTTGATTTGAGCAATCGCACCCTCATTATCACAAAGAATTTCTAGGGGGTCCTGAATGGAAGGGACCACCCCTAGATCGGCAATGAATTTCTTCAACCATGCAGCTTCTTGAGCTGCTAATGAAGCAGCGATGTATTTTGACTCTGTAGTTGATAATGCCACCACATCTTGTTTAAAGCTCTTCCAAGAGACTGCTCCTCCATTTAAGACGAAAATATATCCCGATTGTGATCGTGAATCATCACGATCAGTTTGGAAACTCGCATCCGTGTAACCTTTTATCACGAGTTCCTCCTCACCGGATCCATAGATTAGGAACATATCTTTAGTCCTCCTTAGGTACTTAAGTATGTTCTTAACAGCCATCCAATGACTATTTCTAGGATTTTGCTGGTATCGGCTTCTCATGCTCAAAGCGCATGACACGTCCGGCCTAGTGCATATCATTGCATACATGATGGATCCTATAGCAGACGCATACGGGATTCCCTTCATTTTATCTTGCTCATCCTTTGAGCTTGGACATTGAGTCGTACTCAATATCGTTCCTCTTTGAATAGGTACCGTACCTTTCTGAGAGTTCTCTATCTTGAACCTTTTCAAGATCTTATCAATGTATGCACTTTGATTTAAACCTATCAACGTCCTTGATCTATCCTTATAGATCTTTATTCCCAAAATATAGGCGGCTTCACCAAGATCCTTAATGGAAAACTGCTTCCAAGCCAGGTTTTTACACCTTCCAAGGTTGGAATGTCATTTCCAAATTGTAGGATGTCATCGACATACAATACTAGGAAAGTGATGATGCTCCCACTGGATTTCTTATACACACAAGCCTCATCAGCGTTTTTGATGAACCCAAATTTAATTACCTCTTCATCAGAAAGGTGATTCCAACTTCTTGATGCTTGCTTCAATCCATAGATTCATTTCTTTAACTTGCATACTTTGTTAGGATGTTTTGGGTTGACAAAACCTTCAGGCTGAACCATGTAGACATCTTAATCAAGATATCCATTCAGAAAAGCGATTTTGACATCCATTTGCCAAATCTCATAATCATAATAAGTAGCTATGGCAAATAATATCCTAATAGACTTTAGCATTGCAACCGGCGAGAAGGACTCATCATAATCAACCCCTTGAGTTTGAGTGAAACCTTTTGCTACAAGTCTAGCTTTATAAGTATCCAAGTTTCCATGCATATCGGTTTTCTTCTTGGAAACCCACTTACTTCCAACTATCTTGGAGTTAAGAGGTGGTACAACCAAGTCCCACACTTGGTTGTCATACATGGATTGCATTTCAACGTTCATGGCTTCAAGCCATTTGTCACAATCCACATTGGACACTGCATCATGGTATGTGATTGGTTCATTGGAATCTACCACATAGCATCCATCTATGAAAAATCCATATCTTTCAGGTGGATTACTAGTTCTACCAGATTTGCGAACATTTTGTGTATTGATCAACCATTTGATCATCCTCAACATCCTCATGTTGAGTGCTAGTGTCAACCAAACGTGTATCGGGTTGTGGTTCTTGATCCTCCTTAAGATCCACTGTTCTACTGCTAGCTCCTTCCATAAGGAACTTGGCTTCCAAAAATTCACCCTTCTTGGCAACAAACTCCTTTTGTTCCAATGGATCATAGAAATAATATCCCATAGAATCTCTAGGATATCCAATAAAGATACACTTAGTGGAACGACTTTCTAACTTGTTTGAGGTGGGAGCCTTTACATAAGCCTCACATCCCCACACCTTTAAATATGATAGAGATGGAACCCTTCCATGCCATATTTCAAAAGGTGTTTTTTCCACTTTCTTGGTTGGGGCCATATTCAAAATACGGGCCGCAGAGAGCAAAGCGAAACCCCAAAATGATAGAGGCAATGAGGTTCTAGCCATCATAGATCGAACCATATCCAATAGAGTTTGATTTCTCCTCTCGGACACACCATTGTGTTGTGGTGTTCCAGGTGGAGATAGTTAAGATGATTTCTAAAAGCATCACGTAGGTATTCACCTCCTCTATCGGTGCAGAGAATTTTTATTGATTTGTTGAGTTGACTTTCTACTTCATTTTGGAAGGTTTTGAACATTTCAAAAGCTTCATCTTTGTGTCTTAACAAGTACACATACCCATACCGACTATAGTCATCGGTGAAGGTAATGAAGTATCTTTCATTGTACCTAGTCATTGGCTTAAAAGGACCACATACATCCGAATGTATGATACCTAATAAATCTTTTGCCCTTTCGGTTTTGCCACTAAAAGGTGCCTTAGTCATTTTGCCTTGTAAACAAGATTCACATACATCAAATGAATCATATTCACTTGCTTTTAAAAGACCATTATTTTGAAGTGTTTGTATGCGCTTCTTGTTTATATGACCAAGACGGCAATTCCAAAGATAGGTGTCACTCAAATCCAATTTGAGCTTCTTGGTACTAGTTTGGTACAATGAGCTATCATATAATGTGTTTTCACGAACCAATTCATAAATACCATTAATAGGAGTAGCTTTAAAATAAAACATGTCATTTAAAGAAACATGAATTTCATTTTTAATAAACATCAAAACATAACCATATTGTCTTAATTGGGCAACTAAAATAATGTTCCTAGTCAAACTAGGAGCATACAAAATATTGTTCAAAATTGCTTCCAAACCATTTGGAAGCTTTAAGATGTAGTCCCCTCGGGCTTCAACTTGAACTTTTGCCCCATTGCCCATGTAGAGGCTAACATCCCCTTTCTTGAAGTCTTTACTTCTTTTGAACCCCTGCAACAAATTGCAAATATGAGTCCCACATCCGGTATCCAATACCCATGTGTTAGAGGATATTAAATTGAGATCAATATGAATCATGAAAATTGTACCTGAGGTCTGCCCGGCATCCCTCTTAGCTTTCAACTCTTTGAGATGAACAGGACAATTTCTTGCCCAATGTCCTATCTCCCCACACTTAAAGCAGGGGTCATCAGAAGCAACCTTTTGCTTCTTCTCTGCTGGTTTTGGTGCTGGCACTTTTACCACTCTCTTTCCCTTTTCCCCAACGTACCCTTTACCTTTGGCAAAACTTGCCTTGGGTGTGGGCTGAGGCTTCTTCTTGTTCCCACCTTCATTGATGGTGAGAACGGGTAAACCCCTTTTAACCATGGCTGCCTCGGCTGTTTTGAGCATAGAGTGAAGCTCAGTTATGTTCTTGTCCCAACCGTTCATGTTATAATTCATAACAAAATTGTCAAATATTTTTGACAAAGAGTTGAGGATCAAATCCGTAGCCAACTCTTTCGAGACGGGACAATTCAGCCTTTCGAGGCGGTCTATGTGGCTCTTCATCTTAAGTACATAAGACGAGACCGATTGGGTATGATCCATACGACATGCATGGAGTGCTCGAACCGTTTCGAAGCGCTCTACCCTTGCTTGTTGTTGGAACGTTTCCTTCAACTGGGTTATCATGTCGTATGCTCCGTGATGTTCGTACTCCTTTTGGAGATCCGGAGTCATACTTGCCAACATGAGGCAAGACACTTGGACCGAGTCCTCAGTGTATTTCACCCAATTCATGTAGGCCTCTTTATCTTCCTTATTGGGTTCATCGGGAATCGGATCGTCTAAGATATATGACCGTTTCTCTTGCTTGAGAACAATTCTCAAGTTTTGAAACCAATCAATAAAATTGTTATGGTTTAGACGCTCCTTTTGGAGAATGGTTCTTAGTGATAGGGTATGAGCGGACGGAATATCATTATTTTTATTGTTGTTGGTGGCCAACTACAAAATTTAACAAAGTTCAATTTTAGTAATTTCGATATTATCATTTTTAATTATTAATACCCTTTTATGTGTCATACACAAATTAAAATTCTAGAATCCAACGTTACATTTAAATAGTGGTTAGGTGACCTTTATCCCATTATTTAAATTAACATGGTAGTCAACGTTTGACAATTGCAACCCTTTGCAAATTCTAGAGGTATGGGATCGACGTAAACATCATATGTATAGTCGGCATGTTTATCCCATCAACACTTTTTGTAAACCACATTGTAGGTGATCCATTTAACATGGTTTGCAAATCAAGTCACCCTACTTACACACACATGTGAGTTTACCAATATAAGTGGTTAGGTGATCTTTATCCCACAAATATGGCATTCCCACCCTAAATCACAAGTTCCCTCAAAATGGTTAGGTGACCTTTATCCCATTAAGAGTTTTCAAGTGACTCAAGTGTTGTGTAAAAGGACGGTGTTAAACTTGTTTTCAAAAGGAATTTAAGTTTTCATAATTCTAGTTTAGAAAACTCTATGTACCTTGTATTTGCATGCTCTCAAATACATGGTACCCTATGGTTCTTTTAATAAAACCCTTTTTATTTAAAATCATTAATCCTTTTAATAACCTTTTATTAACCACTTAATGATAAAGAACCATTTTATTTCAGCTTTTTATGTTTATTAATTTGTTTGTTATGCATATCCATATATCAAACAACCAACATAAAATAAACAACCAAACAAGCACAACCATTCAATCACAAGTGCATAACCATAGCCACTAAGGTGACCACACTTGTTTACCATCATAAGTGTTGTCATTTGGTCTTTCCTAAGGGTTAATAATAACACATTAAAATGTTTCCAAGAACTCCCACTCGAATCCGCATCCAAATGTTTCAAGTGTCCATGTCTTTTGAGTTCTTCCTTTGTATCTTCCCTTTAGTCTCCAACTTGTGCATCTTCTTTTACAAAAATCATATCCTAATACAATTTTTCTAGTAAAAGAAATGCCCCTAATCTATTTATTACACAACCAAAGAATAAATAAATTACAACCCAAAAGATACAAACACAAAATTATTATTACAACCCTTTAATGAATAAAACCAAACATGACAAAATACATTCAACCAAATCCAAAACACATTAGGTCAAGGCTATGTTATGCACCAAAACATGTATCTAAATACAACATTCAAGAACAAAATGAACTCCCTTTTTAACCTTTAAAGTTTCGGCCAACATAAACCAAAACTTTTAGGGTTTTGTCCAAACAAAATAATGAACCACTTGATATTAATCTTTCAAGGTTTATTCTAAAGCATGTAAAATAAAACTTGAAATATAAGGGATTCATACATCCAAAACAAATCAGCCCCTAAAGGGTTGAGAAAGTCCAACAAAACTAACTTTTCTTGGACTTTTGAAGCAAGTTTTCCACATAACCGGCTCTAGATGCCATTGTTGGGTTTCATACAAGTTTTATCAAAGTTGTTTAACCATTTAAACATCAAAACTCAGTGGATATTTGAGAGTTAAAACTTGTTTTATGTTCTGAAAATAAACCATTTTATAATCAAGAAAGCAAACCCAAGAACAAAGGATCATATATGTGAAAAGAAATGCTATCAAAACGTAAACAACCATAGGGTTTTCTTAGAATACTACCTTTCCAAGAACAATCTGATATGATATGGATAAAAGATGAAGAAGATGATGCTCTTGAATGGCTTGCCTTCAATGGAGAAGGTCTCAAGCTTTTATAACCCAAGCTACTAACACAACACCTTGTTTGCTAGGATTTTGGCACTTGCACTACACAAGAAGAATTCTTCTTGTTCCTCCTTGTTCCAGCCATGAGTTTGAGAGAGGAGAGAATGAGGAGTGTTTTGGTTAGAGAGCTTTTGCATGTAGAGTGGTTGGGTGGTTGAAGCGGGGGGGGGGGTGTTCCAAGAACATTTAATACAAACAAAATTCAAAAAGGGATGGGGTTTTCCCTCTTTAATTTCGGCCGCCCCTTTCTAGTCACCTTTTAATTGTTTTAAACACTTTAAAACAAAATAAACAACATGTTAATTAGATACAAGTTTAATTAAAACATGTACCATATAGACATGATATTGGTTACATGCAATATGTCATAACCATTATCATATACATATTATTTAACCAACTTAAATAATATCATAAGATAATTTGTATATATAAATTATCCATATAATTTATTTATTCCTCAAGTGCAAATATTTAGAAACCCATTATGGTGTTAATATTTAATTATGGTGTTTGTCTAGCTTGTTATTGGGTTAATATTTATTCCTCAAGATAATTTGCAAATATTTATTCCTCAAGTGTTAATATTCAATTTTTAGATCATATCTTACAATAAATATTATGGTGTTTGTCTAGCTTGTTATTGGGTATGACCCGACTTGGATCATAATGTACTAGCCACATCAATTATAATATGTGTCTTGGGCAGACCAATTCCAACAAGATCTACTCTAAAACAGTAAATGAACCTTCATTAAAATATGTTTCAAAAGCTACAAAAAGATTTGATAACATTTATGCTCAAATTATAGGGGTTGCATAAGTGTAAATTGTTGGGAACGGTCTGCCCAAGACACATATTGAATTAATGTGGCTAGTATGTTATGATTCAAGTTGGGTCATACCCAATAAAAAGCTAGACAAACACCTACAATGTTTGTTTTATGATATGATCATATAAATAAATATTGACACTTGAAGTATTTAGAAATTTTCTAAATATTTGCATTGGTGTTATGAATAAATTATATGGATGATTTATTCTAAAGAGAGAGAGAGTACTTTGTATCGTTATTCAAATGGTTGAACAAACAATACAAGTGTTTTGTCCGTATTTTTTTTGTTCATCCGCATTTACTAATGTGGATGTATTACTAAGGAAATGCGGATGAATGTTCCTCATCCGTATTTACAAATGCAGATGTGCATTTGGGGAAATGCTAACGGAAATACTTCATCCGCATTTTCTAATGCGGATGAGCATTTAAGGAAATGCTGATGAAACTGATCATCGGCATTTACAAATGCGGATGTGCATTTTTGAAATGCTGATGGAGTTACTTATCCACATTTACAAATGCGGATGTACATTTGGGAAATGCGGATGAAGTTTCTTCTTTTGCATTTACAAATGCTGATAGAGTTTCTTCATCTGCATTTTCTAATGCGGATGAATATTAGAGAAATACGGATGGGTTAAAGGGATGGGTCCCACCCACTTTTCTCTCACTTTGAAATTCAGTTTCATAGGACGTACAATATATGATTGCATTCAACCACTCTCTCTGATAACTTACAACTCACAACAAAGGTGCAATCGGTGTGCTACTGTAGCTTTTCTCTTGATCGGTCGAGGAAAACGAAGAGCAGAACCCGATTCAAGAAAATCCTAGCAACCGGGTGTATTGTTGGAGGCTTGGGGTAGACAAGCTTGAGGTTTCCTGCTTTGGAAGCTGCCAATCAAAGATCTTTCTCCTCCGTCCCATTCGAGAGGTAGATTTCTAAACACCCTATGGTTGTTTGTAAGCATGGTTTTTCATATAACGATCCATTAGGGGTTTTCTTTTAACAGACATTATAAATTGGTTTATAATTAACTATAACAAGTTTTTCATTCAATTTCTGCTGCGTTTTCATTTTATAAGGATAAAATGACTCAAATAAACTTGTGAAAACCCAACAGTGGTATTAGAGCTGGTTATATGGATACATGCTTCATCTGGAATGAATTCTCGGTTTCTTGCTGTTATTCACCAACAGACCGAAAATTCAGGTCTATGTTTCCCCTGTATTTCAAGATTCTACTTTACATGCATATTGTAATCTTGAAAAATCTTAATTATTTGGATGATTTAAGTTGTTTGGACTAGAATCATGATATTCGGTTTGTTTATACATCAACCGAAAGTCTGTGATTCAAAAGGGGAAACTCTTAGATTTTTGCTTACATATTTGGATATGTATCTTGATGTTCATAACCTAGCCGAGACCTTGTGTTTGGTTGTGTTGTGATTTGTATTTGATTATTCAAAGGGTTGTAATAATTAAATTTATTTGTTCTTCCTATTGGCTATGTAATTTATTTATTTTCATTTGGTATGTAAAATAAATAGAGTAGTCTCATTTCACTTTTACTAGAAAATGTATATATGATGTATAATTTTGTAAAAGAAGATGCAACAACAATGTTTTATGGTTTGGGCTGATTTTGTGCCCAAAGGGCTTCATAGCTCTTAATGGGATTTAAGCCCAATCACCAAAACATATTTTGAAGGCCCAATGGGTTTGGTGCAGAATTTAAGTCCATTTCGAAGCTCAAATCGAATGGGAGAATCACAACACAAAGTGGACACTTGAAGCATTTAGATGCAGGATCAAGTGGGAGTTCACTGACATAAGTGCTACCCTTAGGAAGGACCTTATAACTCACTTGTTTCGGCCAACAAGTGATGTTAAATTAGTTGGCTATGGTTATAAACCTGTTGTTGTATGTGTTGCTTGTATGGTTGATTTAATTTATTGTTCATGTGATATTTGGATATGCACTATTAAACAATTTCAAATCAACAACAAGCTGCAAAGAGTTCTTTTGGAAACATTAACATGGGTAATAAAATGGTTTTATTAAAAGTTAATGTTTTCGCAATAAAATTGGTTTTATTAAAAGAACTTTTGAAATTGGTTTCACTCATGTACCACACATTTGAATGCATGCAAATGTAAGGTACAAAATGTTTTCATAACTAGAATTAATGGAAACAAAATCCCTATTAAACAAGTTTAACACCTTCTTTTTATACAACACTCGAATCACTTGGGAACTATTTGAGGGATAAAGGTCACCTAACCACATTTAGGGAACTTGTGTGTTTGAGGGGGGTTTAACATATTTGTGGGATAAAGGTCACCTAACCACCTGTACGTGCAAACTCACACGTGTGTGTAAGTAGGACGACTTGAGTTGGAAACCATATGAATAGGGTCACCGAAGCATGCTGACTAAACATAAAGATGTTTTACCGATCCCATAAACTAGAAGTTACAAAGGGTTGCAATTGTCAAAAGTTGACTACCTTGCTAATTTAAATAATAGGATAAAGGTCACCTAACCATTATTTGAATGTAACGTTAGATTCTAGATTTTAATTATTAATTGTCTATGATACATGAAAGGGTATTAATAGTTAATATGTCTTTTTTTATAAATACTAAAAGTGAACTTTTGTTTATATTGTAATAATGGCCTCTAATAATAACAACGCTACCTCCCCGACCGTCCATAACCTATCACTGAGAACTATCCTAGAAAAGGATCGTCTAAACCATAATAATTTCATGGATTGGTTTCGAAACTTGAGAATTGTTCTCAAGCAGGGAAAGAAATCATATGTGTTGGACGATCCTATTCCCGATGAACCCAACATTGACGATGTTGATGCCTACGAGGATTGGGTTAAGCACACTAAGGATTCTGTGCAAGTTTCTTGTCTCATGTTAGGAACCATGATTCCTGAGCTTTAAAAGGATTTTGAACATCACGGGGCATACGACATGATTACCCAGCTAAAGGAAATGTTCCTTCAACAAGCGAGGGTAGAGCGGCTTGAAACGGTTTGAGAGCTTCGTGCATGTCGAATGGAAGAAACCCAATGTGTATCATCTTATGTGATGAAGATGAAAAGTCACATTGATCGCCTCGAAAGGCTAAATTATTCCGTCTCAAAAGAGTTGGCCACGGATTTGATCCTCAATGGTCTAACCAAGAAGTTTGAGACTTTTATCATGAATTATAACATGAATGGATGGGACAAGAGCATTATGGAACTTCAAGCAATGCTCAAAAAAGCCAAGGCAGGGATGGGTAAAAGGGTTTTACCGGTTCTCACGATCAATGAGGTTGGTAACAAGAAGAGGCATCAACCTGAACCCAAGGCAAATATTGCCAAAGGCAAGGGGTACATCAAAGGAAAGGGTAAGGGAAAGACTAAAGCGGGACCACCAAAACCGAGGTTTAAGAAGCCAAAGGTTACGGAGAACGATCCATGCTTTAAGTGTGGTGAGATAGGACATTTGAAAAGGAATAATCCAATCTATCACAAGGAGTTAAGAAACAAGAGGGATGCTGGGCAGACCTTAGGTACAACTTTCATGATCCATATTGAACTTAATGTTATTTCTTCAAACACATGGGTATTAGATACCGGATGTGGAACTCATATTTTCAATTTGTTACAGGGGTTCAAAAGAAATAAGCATTTTAAGAAAGGGGATACTAGTATCTATATGGGCGACGGAGAAAAGGTTGAAGTCGAAGCCCAAGCAGACTATATCTTGAAGCTTCCAAGTGGTTTGGAAGTCATTTTGAAGAATGTTTTGTATGCTCCTAGTTTGACTAGGAACATAATTTTTGTTTCCCTTTTAAAACAATATGGTTATGTATTAAAGTTTGTAAACGATGGTATTTGTGTATTTATGGATGATATATTTTATTTTAAGGTTATGCCTTTTAATGGTATTTATGAATTGGTTCATTATGACTCATCCTTTAATAACTCGTTATACCAGTCGAGCACCAAGAAACTTAAAAATGGTCTTTTGGAAGCAAATGAAGAGGGTTCATTTGATAAGTGTGAATCTTGTTTACAAGGAAAGATGACCAAGGAACTCTTTTTAGTGGTACTAACCAAAGAGAAAAGACTTATTAAGAATCACATATTCGGATGTATGTGGTCCTTTTAAAGCAATGACAAGGAATGGTGAAAGACACTTCATTACCTTCATCGACGATTATAGTCGTTATGGTTATGTCTACTTGTTAAGACACAAAGATGAAGTTTTTGAAACTTTCAAAATCATCAAGAATGAAGTAGAAAATCAACTCAACAAAACCATCAAAGTTCTTCGTTTGGATGGAGGAGGTGAATACCTTAGTGATGTCTTTCAAGATCATCTTAGAAGTTGTGGGATTGTCTCACAACATTCTCCACTCGGAACACCACAGCATAATGGTGTGTCTGAGAGGAGAAACCGAACCCTATTGGATATGGTTCGATATATGATGGCTAGAAGCACACTACCTCTATCATTTTGGGATTTCGCATTTCTCTCCGCGGCCCGTATTCTGAATATGGCCCCAACCAAGAAAGTGGATAAGACACCTTTTGAAATATGGCATGGAAGGGTTCCATCGTTATCATATTTAAAGGTATGGGGTTGTGAGGCTTATGTTAAGCAAAACACCCCAACAAGTTAGAAAGCCGATCCACTAAGTGTATCTTTGTAGGATATCCCAAAGACTCGATGGGATATTACTTCTGCAATGCAACTGAGCAAAAGGTATTTATTGCTCGAAAGGCTGAGTTCTTGGAAACTAGATTCTTTATGGAAGGAACTACCGATAGAACAGTGGAACTTGATGAGGATAGAGAACAACAAGCTGATACACGTTTGGTTAATACTAGCAATCAACAAGGGGTTGTTGATAATGATCAAGTAGTTGATCAATACACACAAAACATTCGCAGATCTGGTAGAACTAGCTATCTACCCGAAAGATATGGATTTTTCATGAATGGATGCTATGTAGTTGACTCGGATGAACAAACTACATACCATGATTCAATGTCCAATTCGGATTGTGACAAGTGGCTTGAAGCCATGAA
Source organism: Flaveria sonorensis (assembly GCA_025506505.1). Classification (NCBI taxonomy): domain Eukaryota; kingdom Viridiplantae; phylum Streptophyta; class Magnoliopsida; order Asterales; family Asteraceae; genus Flaveria; species Flaveria sonorensis. Next base: position 35,883,100 of record CM046432.1, on the reverse strand, counting down.
CGTAGAGATGCAATCCATGTATGACAACCAAGTGTGGGAATTGGTTGTGCCACGGCTTAACTCCAAACCGGTTGGATGTAAGTGGGTTTTCAAGAAGAAAACTGATATGCATGGAAACTGGATACTTATAAAGCAAGACTTGTAGCAAAAGGTTTCACTCAAATTCAAAGGGTTGATTATGATGAAACCTTCTCACCTGTGGCAATGCTAAAGTCAATTAGGATATTATTTGCCATAGCAGCATATTATGACTATGAGATTTGGAAAATGGATGTCAAAACTATTTTCCTTAATGGACATCTCTAAGAGAATGTCTATATGGTTCAGCCCAAAGGTTTTGTCGATCCACAATACCCTAATAAAGTATGCAAGTTAAAGAAATCAATCTATGGATTGAAACAAGCCTCAAGAAGTTGGAGTCAACATTTTGATGAAGAGATCAAAAGGTTTGGATTCATCAAGAATGCTGATGAAGCTTATGTGTATAAGAAACCTAGTGGGAGCGTCATCACATTCTTAGTATTATATGTTGATGATATATTACTGTTTGGAAATGACATTCCAACCATGGAAGGTGTTAAAACCTAGCTTGGAAGTTGTTTTTACATAAAATATCTAGGTGAAGCCGCCTATATTTTAGGAATAAAGATCTATAGGGAAAGATCAAGGCGGTTGATAGGTTTAAACCAAAGTGCATACATTGATAAAATCTTGAAAAGATTCAAGATGGAGAACTCTAAGAAAGGTTTGGTACCTATTCAAAGAGGGACAATATTGAGGGCATCTCAATGTCCAAGCTCAAAGGATGAGCAAGAAAGGATGAAGGAAATCCCATATGCATCTGCTATAGGATCCATCATGTATGCGATGATATGCACTAGACCGGACGTATCATGCGCCTTAAGCATGACAAGCAGATATCAGCAGAATCTGGGAAAATAGTCATTGGATGGCTGTTAAGAGTATATTGAAATACCTTAGGAGGACTAAGGATATGTTTCTAATATACGGATCTGGTGAAGAGGAACTCGTCGTAAAGGGTTACACGGATGCGAGTTTCCAAACTGATCGAGATGATTCTCGATCACAATCGGGGTATGTCTTCATTATGAATGAATGGGCAGTATCCTGGAATAGTTCAAAGCAGGATGTGGTAGCATTGTCCACTACAAAATCAGAATACATCGCCGCTTCATTGGCAGCACAGGAAGCTGCATGGTTGAAAAAATTCATTGCCGATCTAGGGGTTGTCTCTACCATTCTAGATCCCCTAGAGATCTTTTGTGACAACGAGGGTGATTGCTCAAATCAAGGAACCCCGTTCACATCAAAAGACAAGGCACGTTGAGCGGAGATTCAACTACATAAGGGATGAAGTTGAAAAAGGAAAGATATGTATTCGCAAAGTTCATACTAATCAAAATGTTGCGGATCCACTCACGAAGCTCCTTGAAAGGCCAAAGAATGAGAGTCATCCTTATGCCTTAGGACTTTGATATTCTAGTGATTGGATTTGATCTATTTTGTATTTAAATATCGGAACAATTATTATTTTGACTCATATATACATATGATTATGATACTATGAGTTTTGTTCCATTTTAGCATGTTTAAATCCATGAATATGTTTATTATTCTAAATGTCCGTAGTCGGTCATATTTGTGGGAGCAAATTTGAATTAAGACTATTATGAACATGGATTGGTGGATATTCATGAGGTATGAATATAGAGCAAGAGGTTGCTACCAAGGTTCAAAAGTATTTGTGGGATACAAATATTGGACAGACCCGCTTTCAAATTTTACTACATGGAATTATGTAATTGATCATAAGTGAATTTGAGTAAAGGCGAATATCGTTGTATCCTCCGACCTGTAACACCCGGAAAATTTTAAAAGACGAGAAAGAGGAATAAAAGTGAAGAAAAGAAGAAAACACAATTTAACCTAAGTTGAGGGGCTAAATGTGTCAAAAGGACAAAAAGATTAAAAGTGGGTGCATAAAGTGGGCATGGCCGCCCACTCTTCTCTGCATATCTTCTTTTAACTAGATTTTAGAGAAAGAAAGAGCTGAGCTCCCAAGTTTTGGAGAAGAAGAAAAGGAAAACCAAATTCAAGGTAAGAATTCATCATTTTAAGTTGTTCTTGGCCAGCCTATGCCTCTGTTGCATGCTTATGTGTGTTTGTTTGTGTTTGGGTTGTGTTTTGTTGGGTTTTAGGTGTGTGAACTCATTGCATTCGGGTTTGAAGGAAGTCTTGCCAGAAAGATTTCATAAGGTGACTTCTAGATCCCCGGTTTCTATGTTTTAAACCTGTTTTGGGGCTGGAATTGCAGGCAACTAACTTTTAAATATGTCCAGCATTTTGTACCGTATGTTTGGCCCTGTTCTTTTAGTGGGTGTGTTAGGGCCTGCATGTTTTGCTCGGTTTATGTGGTTGTATGCTTGTTCTAAGAGATTAGCATGCTAGATCGGTGCGATGAATGTATAAGGATGTGGATTGGGAACTGATTATAGTGTAAGATGCGGTTTCAGGTTAGTTGATCATCCGCATTAAGTTTGCATATTTGCATGTGTTGTTCATCCGCATTAGTTAAGTCTTCATCCGCATTTGATGAACACATCGACTATTTTGTTCATCCGCATTTGTTAAGTGTTCATCCGCATTTGTTGTATGTTCATCCGCATTTGTCTTGTCCATGCGTATTTGCTTCAGTCATCCGCATTTGGTTCATGCTCATTTCTTTGAGACACTTAGAATATTTTCTGAGGTATTCATCCGCATTTGGTTACTCATCCGCATTTGTTTATTCATCCGCATTTGTCTATTCATCCGCATTTGTTTGCTCATCCGCATTTCTTTAAGGAGACAGAGTTTCTGAGATTTTGGGATGTAGAGCTTAAGTGTTAAGAAAGGAGGGTTTATAGGGGGACTGTGCTTGTTTACGATTTGCATGCTTTGTATGCTGTTGTTATGATGTTGTTCCATGTTATGTTTACGTCGTGACCTTACGTGGTGTGACGTATGAATATGCTTATGTAAAGTAGTACTTAACAAAAGTGGACGATAACTAAAGAGAAGTAAGAATGAATGCATGCATTAATGAACGATCGGAAGTAAGAAAGTCTTGCAAGCACTGTAAGGAGGTTCACACCCAATAAAGGGTGTTAGCTCAACGGTGTGCGGGTTAGCTACCCCAGAAGGATGCACACTAGGGTCTAGTCTTTGTGACTGACCATACGTACGGGACCATTATCGCTTACCCCGGTGCTTGGCCCGCCTTGTGCATGATGTTTGAAGTCTATTTATAGTCTTCAGCCCAGTACCCGCCTTGTGCATGATGTTCGGGGTATAGCACATGGCATTGGTCCAAATGATGATACCCCGGTGCTGGGCCCGCCTCGGGCATGATGTTTGAAGTCTATTTATAGTCTTCGGTCCAGTCCCCGCCTTGTGCATGATGTGTGGGGTATAGCTCGAGGCATTAGCCTGGAGTATAGAGAAGTGAAAGTAATAATGATCGAATGAAATGTACGATAGGAAAGAGAATGAATGAATGTAAGTTGACGATGATGAAAGATAATAATGAGATTATCTATTTGTACGTATGATGTTTGATCGCTTACGAAAGTAAAGTACAGTTTTAATAGAAAGAAAAGTATTTTATTTATAAAACTAGAACTCACTCAGCAACGCTGGCTTTTATGTAATTTCCAGTTGGCAGGTAACGTTGCTGAGGATGGCACGGGGCAACTACTTGGCATTTTTGTATGGCATCCATTGTTTGAATTATAATATTTTTGTAATGTAATGCAACGAGTGATATTTTGTAACAGTTAACTAAAATGTATTATTTTCCAAAAGCAATTATAATGAATTGGTTTGTTTAAAAGAATTCCGCTGCAATATTTTGGTAAAGTTAATGTATGTTTTATGCTTTGTGTGCAATGATTGACCAGTTGTAAGCGTTTCGGGAACGGGGCCTTACAAGTTGGTATCAGAGCCAAAGTTTAAGTGAAATGGGTAAATATTTTCAAAAGAAACCTAAACTTAAACTGAGAATGGGACAAAGGGAATGGATGCTAGTCCGAGTAGCTGCGTGCCATCAGGTATTTTCTTAATGTTAACCGGTATTACGTGCGCATGTTATGTGATTTATGTGCTTTTTAGTAGATTTAGATACTGATGAAGTCAGGATAGGAAATGTTTGGGGTATGAAGAGTAAAGTAAGTGGCTAATCACAACTGGCCACTGTAATTAGGGACTTACTATACTTGACATAAACTGAGTTGTTACCTTGAATGACCGTGTTGGTGTTTGAATCTTATAGCGTGTTAGAGGATGGCCGGTGGTAGTTCCTCGAAGGCTTCTCGAGTTGGAGGTCGTGGTGGACGTGGTGCTGGACGACGACTCATGAGAGGAAGACCTAGGGCTGAAAAGGTGGCTCACGAAGAGCCCGAGACCCCTCATCCGGAGGGTGGTGATGAGAGTGCCAATTTAAGGGCCTCAATGAAGGAAGCGGTGGTGGAAGAGGTTCACCAGGTCATGCAGACGATTCTACCGTCTGTGGTGAATGAAGTGATTAAGGCTGTACGAGAAGGAGAGAGGAAGGAAAGGAGGTGACCCGCGGAGGAAAGGGAGCAACCAGAGACTGAGACGGTTTTCTCCAGTGAAGAAGAAGGAGAAGAGCCTATGTAGGAGATAGCACGAGGCTGTAACTATGGGGCATTTCAAAGATGCAAGCCCCCGAATCTTGACGGAAATGGCACTGCGGCTGCTGCTCACCGGTGGGTGAGAGAGATGGAAGTTGTTCTAGATATCAGTGAGTGCCGGGAAGATCAGAAGGTGAAGTTCGCCACCCACTCATTTGTGGACTCGACCGTATGTTGGTGGGACAATATTGTCTAGGCCGAGGGTAGTAGAGCGATTGGCAGGATGAGGTGTAATGAGTTGAAGAAACTGGTGATCGAGGAGTTTTGTCCTCACCGAGAGCTCGACAAGGTTAAGAGGGAGTTCCTACAGCTGGAGGCGGGAACTATGACACATCAGCAATATACCACCAAATTCAATGAGATGGCACGGCTGGTGCCGGATCAGGTGACACCCTTGTCACAAAAGATTAAGAGATACATTCAGGGCTTGTCGGTGGACATCCACAGGCACATGATCGCCGCCCGACCGAGCACGTTTAGGTCAGTGGTTGATCTGGCAGGGAGGCTGTATGATGAACGGGAAGTGGTGGTGGCTGAGGTGAGTAAGAAAGGTGGTGGTGACCGGAACTGGAACGGGAAGAGGTTTGGTAGGGGTGGTGCCCCGACAAACAATAAGCGTGCACGGGTGGATGACCGCCGTGTGGTCACATCTGGTGAGGGGTCGAAGAGGTGTGGCAAATGTGGAAAGGAGCATTTCGGAGAATGTAGGCGGGGATTGAATGTATGCTTCCTGTGTGGGAGGACAGGGCATATAGCAAAGGATTGTCGTATGGCCAGATGTTTTAACTGTGGTGGAGAGGGTCACATGAGCAGGGAATGCAAGAAGCCAAGGGCCGAGAGTTCCAGAGCGAAGAAGACGACCGGAACCGAAGGGCAGAAAGCAAGCGCCAGAGCATTCACGATGACCCAGGAGGAGGCTAGGACGGACCCCGATGTTGTGTCAGGTACGTTCCTAGTAAACCAAACTCTTGCCTCTATGTTATTTGATTACGGTGCCTGTAAGAGCTTCATTTCTGCTGCCTTTTATGCTAAGTTGCCTTTAAGGAGTAGGAGTATTGACGAGCCCTTTGATGTAGAAACTGCCATAGGTAAGTCTACCAGGATTTCTGAGATGATGGAAGGCTGTGTCATAGAAATAGAAGGTCATAAATTTCCTGTTAGACCATTCGTGATGACCTTAGGCGGTTTCGATGTAGTCTGGGAATGGACTGGTTAGCGGCCTATGAGGCGAATATCGTATGTCGCAAGAAGATGATTGGACTGACAGCGCCTGACGGGTGTTCGGTGACGATTTACGATGATCGAGTTACTACGATTCTGAAGGTGATTTCAATGGTGGTGGCGGGAAAGTGTATCAGGCATGGATGTAGTGCCTACTTGGCCTACGTAAAAGATGTTGATACGCCAACACCACAATTGTCTGATGTACTGGTTGTGTGTGACTTCCAGACGTGTTCCCAGAAGATTTACCAGGTGTACTGCCGGACCGTGAGATTGAGTTTCAGATTGACCTGATACCCGGTGCCCAACCTGTTGCTAAGGCACCGTATCGGTTAGCCCCCTCTGAGCTGAAGGAATTGATGGAGCAACTGCAAGAGTTGCTTGATAAGGGGTTCATTAGACCGAGTATCTCTCCACGGGGTGCCCCGATTTTGTTTGTAAAGAAGAAGGATGGTAGTATGAGGATGTGTATTGACTACCGCGAGCTGAACAAGTTGACGGTGAAGAATCGATATCCATTGCAGAGGATTGATGACCTGTTTGATCAGCTCCAAGGTGCCAGTTGGTTTTCGAGAATAGATCTCCGATCTGGTTACCATCAGTTGAAGGTGAAGGAGCAGGATATTCCTAAAACAGCTTTTCGTATGCGTTATGGACACTACGAGTTCCTCGTTATGTCTTTCGGTTTAACCAACGCACCAGCTGCTTTTATGGAACTGATGAATCGAGTGTGTCGGCCGATGTTGGATAAATCAGTGATTGTGTTCATCGATGATATCTTGATTTATTTGAAGAGCGAGGTGGAACATGCTGGTCACATTCGAGAGGTATTAGAGACGTTGAGAAGGGAGAAGTTGTATGCTAAGTTCTCCAAGTGCGCATTCTGGTTGGTCGAGGTTCAGTTTTTGGGTCACGTGGTGAATCTTGAGGGGATTATGGTAGACCCGGCAAAAGTGGAAGCTGTGATGCAATGGAAGTCTCCTTGGACACCATCCGAGATCCGTAGTTTCTTGGGGTTGGCGGGCTATTATAGGAGATTCATCCAAGACTTCTCTAAGATAGCTTCTCCACTGACCAAGTTGACCCGTAAGGATGTGAAGTTTGTTTGGGGTCAAGAGCAAGAGAAGGCTTTCGAAGAGTTGAAGACGAGGTTGACTCAAGCTCCTGTCTTATCATTACCCGAAGGGAGCGAGGATTTGGTGGTTTATTCAGATGCTTCTTACTCGGGGTTGGGTTGTGTGTTGATGCAGCGAGGGAAGGTTATAACTTATGCATCCCGACAGTTGAAAGTTCATGAGGTTAATTACCCTACTCAAGATTTAGAGCTAGCAGCTGTGGTCTTTGCATTAAAAATTTGGAGGCACTGCCTGTATGGGACGAGGTGCACCATCTTCACTGACCACAAGAGCTTGAAGTACTTCTTCGAGGAGAAGGATTTGAACATGAGGCAAAGGAGATGGTTGGAATGATAAAGGATTATGATTGTGAAATCCATTACCATCCTGGCAAAGCCAACGTAGTGGCAGATGCCCTTAGCCGAAAGGAGAGGCCTGAACCAATCCGAGTGAAGGCTTACCAATTGATTTTGACCTCCGATGTGATGAAGAAGGTCAAGGAGTTTCAAGATGAGGCGTTGAAGGAAGATCATCTTAACTCTGAAAAGGATGAGAGGTCTAGTCGCGGAATTGGGTGAAAACACTCTCGGTGTTAGAACCCGATTCGGACGAATATGGATTCCTCATTACGGGGATCTACGCGGGAGGATCATGGACAAAGCTCATAAGACTCGGTACTCCATTCATCCCGGTGCCACGAAAATGTATCAAGATATGAAGAAAGATTATTGGTGGCCGGGTATGAAGCGTGACGTAGTGGAGTACTTGAGTAAGTGCCTTACTTGCTTGCAAGTGAAGGCGGAGTATCAGAAGCCATACGGTAAGTTCTAACCTTTGGATATACCCGAGTGGAAGTGGGAGCATATAACCATGGACTTTATCACGAAGCTACCACGTACCGTGAAGGGGTACGATGCCATATGGGTGATAGTCGACCGTCTGACGAAGAGTGCTCACTTCCCACCAATCCGAGAGACATATTCATCTAAGAAGTTAGCAGATCTATTCATTAGGGAGATTGTAACTCATCACGGTGTGCCGGTGTCTATTGTTTCTGATCGTGACACTCGGTTTACATCTAAGTTCTAGAAGAGATTTCATGATGCAATGGGGACGGGGTTACATATCAGCACGGCTTATCATCCATAGACGGATGGTTAGTCGGAGAGAACCATTCAGACGCTTGAGGATATGCTTCGGGCATGCGTCATTGATTTTGGAGGTAGTTGGGATGACCACTTACCGTTAGCGGAGTTCTCATACAATAACAATTATTATGCCAGCATTGGTATGCCCCCTTATGAGATGCTATATGGTAGGAGATGTAGAACACCCGTTTGTTGGGGTGATATTGGTCAGAAGGATTTGGGAAGTATTGAGGTGATTGAGGCTACGACTGAGAAGCTAGAGGAGATCAAAGCCTTTATGAAGGCAGCCAAAGATAGGCAGAAGTCGTATGCCAATAAGAGACGTAGACCGATTGAATTCCAGGTGGGCGATAGAGTTATGTTGAAAGTCTAGCCGTGGAAGGGGATTATTTGGTTTAGAAAGCGGGGCAAGTTGAGCCCGAGATACATAGGGCCTTTCCGAATCATTGCTCAAGTAGGAGAGGTGGCCTACAGGTTGGAGTTACCCGATGAGTTAAGTGGAATTCACCCTACATTCCATGTATCTCATCTGCGGAAGTGTTTAGCTGATGAAGATATGGTTGTACCACTGGAAGATATTGAAGTTGATGAAAGGCTCAATTATGTGGAACAACCAGTGGCAATCATTGATCGCAAGGAGAAAAGGTTAAGGAATGAAGTGGTTCCCCTGGTACGTGTACAGTGGAAGCACAGGAAGGGATCCGAGTCTACGTGGGAGACTGAAGAAGAGATGAGGCAATATTACCCACATCTGTTTGAGGAATAACAGGTTTTGGGTACGAAACCTAATAAGGGGGTGGACTTGTAACACCCGGAAAATTTTAAAGGACGAGAAAGAGGAATAAAAGTGAAGAAAAGAAGAAAACACAATTTAACCTAAGTTGAGGGGCTAAATGTATCAAAAGGACAAAAAGACTAAAAATGGGTGCATAAAGTGGGCATGGCCGCCCACTCTTCTCTGCATATCTTCTTTTCACCAGATTTTAGAGAGAGAAAGAGCTGAGCTCTTGGATTTTGGAGAAGCAGAAGAGGAAAACCGAATTCAAGGTAAGAATTCATCATTTTAAGTTATTCTTGGCCAGCCTATGCCTCGGTTGCATGCTTATGTATGTTTATTTGTGTTTGGGTTATCTTTTGTTGGGTTTTAGGTGTGTTAACTTATTGCATTCGGGTTTGAAGGAAGTCTTGCCCGAAAGATTTCATAAGGTGAGTTCTAGATCCCCGGTTTCTATGTTTTAAACCTGTTTTGGGGCTGGAATTGCATGCAACTAAGTTTTAAATATGTCTATTATTTTGTACCGTAAGTTTGGCCCTGTGCTTTTAGTAGGTGTGTTAGGGCCTACATGTTTTGCTCGGTTTATGTGGTTTTATGCTTGTTCTAAGAGATTAGCATGCTAGATCGGTGCGATGAATGTATAAAGATGTGGATTGGGAACTGATTATAGTGTAAGATGTGGTTTTAGGTTAGTTGATCATCCGCATTAAGTTTGCATATTTGCATGTGTTGTTCATCCGCATTTGATCCGCATTGATGAACACATCGACTATTTTGTTCACCCGTATTTGTTAAGTGTTCATCCGCATTTGTTGTATGTTCATTAGCATTTTTCTTGTCCATGCGTATTTGCTTCAGTCATTCGCATTTGGTTCATGCTCATTTCTTTGGGACACTTAGAATATTTTCTGAGGTATTCATCCGCATTTGGTTACTCATCCGCATTTGTTTATTCATCCGCATTTGTCTGTTCATCCGCATTTGTTTGCACATCCACATTTCTTTAAGGAGACAGAGTTTTCTGAGATTTTGGGATGTAGAGCTTAAGTGTTAAGAAAGGAGGTTTTATGGGGGGACTTTGCTTGTTTACGATTTGCATGCTTTGTATGCTGTTGTGATGATGTTGTTCCATGTTATGTTTATGTCGTGACCTTACGTGGTGTGACGTATGAATATGCTTATGTAAAGTAGTACTTAATGAAAGTGGAAGATAACTAAAGAGAAGTAAGAATGAATGCATGCATTAATGAACGATCAGAAGTAAGAAAGTCTTGCAAGCACTGTAAGGAGGTTCACACCCAATGAAGGGTGTTACCTCAACGGTGTACGGGTTAGCTACCCCAGAAGGATGCACACTGGGGTCTAGTCTTTGTGACTGACCATACGTACGGGACCATTGTCGCTTACCCCGGTGCTGGGCCCGCCTTGTGCATGATGTTTGAAGTCTATTTATAGTCTTCGGCCCAGTACCCGCCTTGTGCATGATGTTTTGAGTATAGCACATGGCATTGGTCCAAATGATGATACCCCGATGCTGGGCCCGCCCACCTCGGGCATGATCTTTGAAGTCTATTTATAGTCTTCGGTGCAGTACCCGCCTTGTGCATGATGTTTGGGGTATAGCTCGAGGCATTAGCCTGGAGTATAGAGAAGTGAAAGTAATAATGATCGAATGAAATGTACGATAGGAAAGAGAATGAATGAATGTAAGTTGACGATGATGAAAGATAATAATGAGATTATCTATTTGTACGTATGATGTTTGATCGCTTACGAAAGTAAAGTACGGTTTTAATCGAAAGAAAAGTATTTTATTTATAAAACTAGAACTCACTCAACAACACTGACTTTTATGTAATCTCCAGTTGGCAGGTAACGTTGCTGAGGATGGCACGGGGCAGCTACTCGGTATTTTTGGATGGCATCCGTTGTTTGAATTATAATGTTTTTGTGATGTAATGCAATGAGTGATATTTTGTAATAGTTAACTGAAATGTATTATTTTGCAAAAGCAATTATAATGAAATGATTTGTTTAAAAGAATTCCGCTGCAATATTTTGGTAAAGTTAATGTATGTTTTATGCTTTGTGTGCAATGATTGACCAACTGTAAGCGTTCCGGGAACGGGGCCTTACACGACCTGAGATACATATTGGGTTTCGATATTCACCAAATATTATACTTTGATCTAGTTCTTCGCTGTTCTGAAATAATGGACAATACATAAGGCTAGCTTCTGGTGTGATACAAGATGAATGTGAGAAACGTATCTAGTCTAGAAGGGATTTGTTCCTCTTATTCGTTAAGAGTATGATGTCTAGGGCCTGATTAAGTTAAATCAACAGAGAATGATCATTCTGTGTCTCTGGATTTAACATGACATCTGTAACAAAAGGATAAATGATAGATTCACCTAAATCATTTCAAGTAAGGGACTTGAGGAAGATGATGTTATTGAATGGCACTTCGTCATGCGTATTAGGGGTAGTAAACCATCGTTAGGCGGTATTTACTGCTTGCATCAATTCTCTATGTATCTTGTTCAAGTGGGGGGAGATTGTTGGGAATAGTCTGCCCAAGACACATATTGAATTGATGTGGCTAGTACGTTATGATCCAAGTCGGGTCATACCCAATAACAAGCTTGACAAACACCTACAATGCTTGTTTCATGATATGATCATATAAATAAATATTAACACTTGAAGTATTTAGAAATTGGGTTTCTAAATATTTACACTGGTGTTATGAATAAATTATATGGATGATTTATTCTAAAGAGAGAGAGAGAGTACTTTGTATTGTTATTCAAATGGTTGAAGAAACAATACAAGTATTTTGTTCGCATTTCTTTTGTTCATCCGAATTTACTAATGCGGATGTGTTACTGAGAAATGCGGATGAATGTTCCTCATCTGCATTTACAAATGCGGATGTGCATTTGGGGAAATGATGAAGGAAATACTTCATCCGCATTTTCTAATGCGGATGAGCATTTAAGGAAATGCTGATGAAACTGATCATCCGCATTTACAAATGCTGATGTACATTTTGGAAATTCTGAAGGAGTTACTTATCCGCATTTACAAATGCGGATGTATATTTGGGAAATGCGGATGAAGTCTCTTCTTCCGCATTCACAAATGTTGATAGAGTTTGTTCATCTGTATTTTCTAATGTGGATGAATATTAGAGAAATGCGGATGGGTTAAAGGGATGGGTCCCACCCTCTTTTCTCTCATTATGAAATTCAGTTTCAAGGACGTGCAATATATGATTGCATTCAACCACTCTATCTGATAACTTACAACACACACAAAGGTGCAATCGGTGTGCTACTGTAGCTTTTCTCTCGATCAGTCGAGGAAAACCCAGAACGGAACCCGATACAAGAAAATCCTAGCAACCTGTTGTATTGTTGGAGGCTTGGGGTAGGCAAGCTTGAGGTTTCCTGCTTTGGAAGCTGCCAATCAAAGATTTTTCTCCTATGTCCTATTCGAGAGGTAGATTTCTAAACACCCTATTGTTGTTTGTAAGCATGGTTTTTCATATAACGATCCATTACGGGTTTTCTTTTAACAAACATTATAAATTGGTTTATAATTAACTGTAACGTTTTTCATTTAATTTCCGCTGCGTTTTCATTTTATAAGGATAAAATGACTCTGATAAACTTGTGAAAACCCAACATAATTGTGGTACTTGTGACAACCCTGATTTTCAGGCCAAGAAAATTTTGTTTTAGAAACTATAATGGGCCACACAATGATCAACCGAATCCCATGTGATGGGCCCAACAAGATCAAACTCCTGGACATGCATATACACACAAACCCTAATGGACTTAGGCCCATCAAACTTTGAATTGGTCATTTGGCCATAGAGATAAGTGGGCTTGACATACGAGACCTTAATGGGCTAATGGACCATGTGATGAAATTGTTCGTGAGCTACCAACACTAGTGGACCTTAGGCCCAATGTCCTAGTGAAACATTGTGCCACTTAAATCTAATAAACAAAAACTACAAAAATAATCGTAAGACTTTAAGTCATCCGCATTTGTTAATTCTTCATCTGTATTTGTTAATTCATCATCCACATTTGTAAACTCTTCATCCGCATTTGTTGACACTTCATCTGCATTTGTTTACTCCATAGGAGCATGAGCACTGTACAGGTGCATGAGCACTGTACAGATGCATGAGCATTGTGTGGCCACATTTCACCGTTGGAAGAACTAAGGATCAAGCAGGCGCATGAGCACTGTACAGGCGCATGAGCACTGTGCAGCCGCATTTCAATCTTCCGAAGCCAAAACCCAATCTTCCGAAGCCAAGACTTAGAACTTCCATAGCCAAATTCAAATCTTCCAAAATTTCAAAGGATATACATTATAACACTTTGAATTATTTTAAAACTTTAAATATAGAAACTAAATACTTTTAAATTATTAAATCACAAACCAAAAATATTAAATCCTTCACAAGCTGTTATAATGACAGTAATAATAATACAAACCAACATGATGCTTTCACATATAAATTTAAAAACAAACATGCAGTGAATAATAAATAATAAAGGAAATCCACAAATTATAAAATGCATGCACCCGTATGAAATATATTCTAGAAGGAAGTTGACTTGTCTAATTACCACCCAAACCACCCAATGCATGGCTTAGCTTCTTAACCCATGTTAAATTATCCTACTAACCAAAATCTCCCCTTAACCAAGAAAATCCTGCAATTAAGAAGTGGGACCCGAACCCCCTTCCCAACACCTCGGCCGAACCTCATCAAAACCACCACCCTCACTATAAATTTCAAAACTTTCTCTTCAAAACACTTCTTTGTTTCTCACTCTCTTGTGCTCTTTTAGCAGTTGACACCAGCCCTCTCGAAGCCAGCCTGCATCTAGCTCCAACACATTAAGGTAAACATCCCTTTAAACTTACAAACTCACTCTCATATCTTCTTTCTCACATCTCCATTTCCATTAATTCTGCAACCTGAACTAATCTTCCATATCTAACAGCATTCTCTCACCCATCAGAAGCTTCCTGACAGCCCCCGCTTTCACTACGTCCACCTTACAAGGTAACCGTCACTACCCGAAAACTCTCGGTATTTTACGTATCATCTTGTTAGTGACACAAACAACCCTGGGTCACCCCTAACATCTTAAACACATAATTTACCATATATTCCAGTTACCAAAGAATTTAAAATCTACAAAAAGAACGGTTTTCATAAATCTAACATACACGAAAATTCGGATTTCTTAAAAATATAAAAAGAATGTGATCAACATAACTTACTGGAAATATGGGTTCACATAGGTGTTATTTATGTTATAAAAGTAGGTGATGAATGAAAAATCAGATTAAAACACATAGAAACCCAAAACCGAGACTTAACGAACACTTAACGGAAATAACCGGCTAATGTAACAAATTTACCAACCATACATAAATTCCAAATTAATAAAATTTCAGTAGGTTTATAATGATAAATAATACTTTGAAATTAAATTTCATGACCTATAGAGCTAGTTTGCTTAGCGAACAAAAATATTCATGTTAAAATAATAAAAATTCGTAAAAACATACTTCTAAGTTAGGAACCTGAAACTTCAGATTGAAGAACTTAATATAAGTATTTTAGAATATTATAAAGGTAAATTGGACCAGAAGTTGACCCGAACCTAGGAACCCGTTAAAAACCGAGCCCCGAACGTAAAGATACCAAAACCGACATAAAACAGCCTAAGACAAAAAAAAATACAGTAGCTATTTGCCTAATTATGATAAAAACAAACTACAAACCAAATATTTTCATTTATAGAATTTTTTAGGAATTAATACGAAGATAACACTAATCTAAGGAAATCTAACACCGCACTATCAAGAAAAAGGGTAAAAAGAGTTACGAAGACCTAAATGGCATAAAAACTAACTTACTACAGTAGCTTACCCCACTTGAAACCATAAAACACATAGTTAACAATTTAAGTGCCAAATTCCAAACATAAGGGTTAAAAACCTTCAATAACAAAGTTGAGGGACCAAATATGTCAACAACTAAAACCTTACTGTTTTGGGTTCAAATCATAGTTTTGGGAAAATGTAATCTAATATTAATATTTAGTAACTCAAACATACCCAACTTTCAAACCAAAAACTTCAAATTCCAGAGGTTGAACCAAATTACGCATATATAATGTAAACCGCCTCATCACGTAATGTAAACCTGAACAAGAGGGGTTAGACTTACCCAATTGATTGAAATTGAAATAACATCTATAAAAATGAATTTAGGAACCTTGCCGGTTGGTAGCTCCCTAAACCACGAACGCCCACATCAAGGACAAGCTAAGGTGAGTTTCATGACCCCCTTTTTACTTCATAACTTTTGGGATGAAATACATACTCATTGGTTTTTATCTTACTATAGTGTAACACTACCTGCTCTTGTCCCCAAACATGAACACAATCATTAACTCCAGTGGGAGCCGCGTGATTTGTGGATAGTACTATTTGGGAATCCCTCGCACACAATGGGCCCTATGGATAGGAAAACCCCCCATTGAGATTCAAAAATCATTGTGTTACAAATTATTGCAGAATTATATGTGCTTACCAGGGCACATCCGAGCCCATAACAATAAGGGGTATGGGTTAGGGGATGTTTTGGCACTCGGGAGGGTCACCCGGGTCCAGGTTTGATTGTGATACTTTCTCTTGTGAATCATGAATATTGTAAACTTATTTTATGAAATATGTTGAGACTTGTGTCGTAAACTAATGAGCTCACCAACATTATGTTGACGTATTTTTTTGGTGTGTATTTCAGGAGAAGAATGAAATGGCCGAGTGATCATGGCTAGGAGTTGACTAAACTGGATATTTGGAGATTAGCCACCACCCTATTTCTAGATAATATCATTTGGAACAATTAAATCATATTGATGTAATCAGGATTAGAAAACACTTGATGAGCTTTAGAATTAATTAATATGGATGACTGTATGACAATTATTGGATTACGTTTACCCTTCCGCTGCATTGCGTTGATATTAGTTAGTCACGGACGGACCCCGTCCGGTGGGTTGTGACACTTCTTCACCCTTGGATGCAACATAAGGTTCCATGTATGATATGAACCGCAAACTAGTGCTTCTTTATAAGTAACTTGGTGATATTAAACATATAAAATTCATGGTAGATGTTGAATAGGGAAAATGGTGTGGTATTATGGACTTAATGGGTGAAATTAAAAACCCGAAAGGTGGTAAAATTCTCAAATATGGTCAAATCCTTGAAAAAGTTCTTTAAACAGATTATAGAGCTCACTAGAAGTCCTTAAAAAGTAACACTTGTGTGTTACGGGTTGAAGTTAAAAGATTTAAAACTAGAAGCTTAGATTGTCGGTTTTACCATAACCGGTAACTCAAATTTTGTGTTTTAAATCCCTCAAGCTAAATTCTGGAAATATTAAGTTTAAACAGACCTAAAATAATATAAAAACCCCTAGGAATAGTAAGGGCCATATTGGGTCAAGAAATGAAAGAAAGCAAACTTTTGGGTAAAATTGTGAATTTTGAAACATGAGGGACCAAAGTGTAAATTTGGTAAATATCACTAAATTTAATCTATTTTATGACCGGCAGCTTTTAGTAAACTTAAATTTTTATTAAAAAGTTAATAACAATCATGAAAACTTGTCATTCATATTCTAAAATCCTAACTTTCCTATAAATGAAGCTTTTGGACGCAAACTCTTAAGAAATGAAACCACTTGAACTTATGACCATAAAACACACCTAGTTACACCTATAATAGTCTAAGAACATATAACTTACTACATGTATCCTATTAATAGGGTGCTAGGGCTTGGACCTTCCCTGTACTTGAGGAAACTGTTGTTTAACCTTAAGGTGAGTTTTAGTGTTCCCTTTTTACTACTGTTTTGGGATGAAGCATGCTATGATTGAACTAAAATTATTTGTATGCTATTATAAGATACTTATATGTTGTGGTTAATGTTAGAACCTGCACTTACTTGCATCATAGTCATTAATTCTTGGTGAACGGCTTGTTTTATATGGGTAGATCTACTTGGGGTACACACAGTGCCTTCCGTCATGACCCAATGACATAATAGGAAGGGTACCACACTGAGATCCTGCGGGGTTGTTTGTGGCATGTGACATGTTTTATAAAATACTACGGTGTACCACTCGCAGGTATGGTACACTGTCTGAGGCTCGGTTCTCCCTATGGGTTAACCGGTAATAAAACAAGTTTAGAAGAAACTGAGTGCAAGGTTGATTGTGATTCCACAACACTGATACTTATGGTTTAAAATTAACTTATGGATTCTAATGAGTCTTTTGTTTTTTAAACTTTAAGCACGTGAACTCACCAACTTTATAGTTGACACGAAATCTTTTTAAGCATGTTTCAGGTAACCCTTGATGGAAGCTTGGATTATGATGGAAACCTTTTAAGGATGGCCTAGCACCATGACTACCACTAGCATTACTTGACCTTGAAACAGTTTAGGCAATTTAATTTGATGTCTGTTAAACATTTAAATTTTTTGTGATGAATTGATACTTTTGTATTGGGCTAGTCTTTTATAGCCCGGTGATGTTATTTTAATGTAATGCCATGTGATTTCTCTCCTTGCGTGCTCTTATGATGGTTAGTTTGCACTGCCATGTGTATTGCCAGTCTGTGACGTTCCACCCACCTTGGGCCCGGGGTGTGACAGATTAGTATTAGAGCCAAAGTTTGTAGAGAAGTCGGGAATACCTTAGTAGACCCTAGGCTACAACCCTGATACCTTAGGACTATCCTTGTTTTGGGATGTGTTGAAGTGAACGGGTTAGGAAAACTGATGATTGCACCTGATCAACGTAATCATGAATTTATCGAACGTGTAAATTCCAGCATACCCTTCCCCCCAAGTGACAATAACTTGTTTCTTTTAATGGGGTAAATGATTTGGGAAATGTTTTTGTGTAGTCTAAACTTTATAAACTAACTTTCACGCCTTCTGTAACCTGTATTGTTACTGATTAAAGATACTACTGCCATCATTACCACTATTATTACTATTATTAAATGCTATCATTATTATTGTCATGAGCTATGAGAAACCAAATTACTCATGATAATTTTACAGGATTTTGAGATTATGGTGAATAATGGAAAAGCGCCTGCACACCCAGCCGATGAGACTGCCCCAGTTGGGAGGCTTAGGAGGGCAACGCCTCCGTCATAGTATGAGGAGTACTTGCAGAGATGCA
The DNA here is from genome assembly GCA_025506505.1 of Flaveria sonorensis. Lineage (NCBI taxonomy): Eukaryota > Viridiplantae > Streptophyta > Magnoliopsida > Asterales > Asteraceae > Flaveria > Flaveria sonorensis. The sequence goes on along the minus strand of CM046432.1, from coordinate 35,864,815 downwards.
GTCATCCTAGATGGATATCAGTGACATCTGAAGACACAGAACCCACAGAAGTCTGTTCACCATCATCCCTAGAGAGAGTAGGACCCGTTCCCACTCACCGCATGTCACTGCACCCACTCACTCACCTATCCCGCCTATCGGAAATAGGGGGCGCGTGTCATTACACAACCGCATAAGAGTACTAGGCCAGGAGCCTCTGTTTCCTTTAGGATTCCGCCCCTCCACCTCCTCCTGCGAGGGCTCCCGCACCAGCACCTCCGGTGATTGACCCTGCCAGACGCCGACTGCGCGACGAGTATTGGATGTCGCCCAGGCGTAGCATGTATGACGGCCCGAGTGTTCTGGTTGGAGACCCCAACTCGCAGTCCAGCCGCCGGGCTAGTGATTTTGTTCCGTCAGACCCCACGCTAAGTGATATACTCAGGACTATTTAGCGTCACGAGGTGACTCTTCATCACGCCACGCAGACCTCATAGTTCGCCCAGTTCCAAGCAATGATGGCATCTCAGGGTGTTCAATTCTTGGAGTAGGAGCAGAAGAAGAAGGGTTCGGGCTGGTTTGGGTGGCTAAAGAAGAAGTGGGTGTGATGATGGGGGTGATATCAGATTGTTGGGCTTTGGGTTCAGAACTATTTGAAGAAACAATTTTATTTATCTCAGACACTATTATTTATCTTATGGGGGTGATGGCACCTTCCAAATTGTTATTCTATGATACTGCTATTCTTTTGGCTTGATCGATGCTACATTTAATTATTTATGGATTTTCTCTTTTGATACTAACCTTTGTAGGGTGCCTAAAGTGGGTATATGAAATACTATATTCCCAAGAAATTAATCTTGTTGCCTTATGGAATTTGTTAGCTCCATGTTACTCGAATGAAACAACTATACATGTCTGGTAGTGTGTTATAGGAATTTCATGTAATTGGTAAATGTGATTAATAGGAGTAAAAAGCAATGTAACAAGATACTTGAAACTAAATTATGAGACACTAAATAAGCTTATCTATGTTGACACCAGAATGCCACCTAGACGAGTAATTCATGGGCGAAGAAATGAGGAAGCTGTACGAAGTACGAACCAGGGTGGAAACCAACAACCTACTCCACCAGAAACCCCGCGTGGAGAATATGTCAACCACAAGAATGAAGAGAGAATCGCCAACCTACCGGCTCAGTAAATCGCTAATGCTATTCCATCCATCATCGTACAGATCAACGCAGACCGGGGAAATGCAACTGAAAGCGGAGGACCTGGAAATGATGAAGGCAATACGGATAAGGCTGAGGAGATAAGGAATGGATGTTCCTACAAAACCTTCATGGCTTGTAAACCAAAGGATTTCTATGGCACTGAGGTTGCAATTGAGACTTACCGGTGGTTAGACGAGATTGAAGCCGTATTGGACATCAGTGAGTGCAAGACCGAGCACATGGTAAGGTTTGCCTCTCAATTTCTTAAGGGACCAGCATTGGAGTGGTGGAAGACTATCCTTCAGCCCTGAGGCAGGAATGCTGTAGGCCGAATCAAATGGTCTGAATTCAGAGAACTAATGACCACCAAGTACTGTCCAATCAATCAACTGGAGAAACTGGAGGCTGAATTTCTGAAAGGCTCAAATTACACCTAGTACATCAACCGGTTCTCGGTTTTGTCTCGATTGGTGCCCCACCTGGTGACACCAGACACTAAAGGTGTAGCTCGTTTTATCTGGGGATTACACCCTAGAGTTAGAGGCGTGGTCCTGTTTTCCAGACCTATAATATTGCAAGCAGCAGTCGATCTCACTAGCAGTTTGACTAATGACCTGGTTAGAGCAAGGTGGACAAAACATGTGAAAACTGAGGACAAGAAGAAGGCAATGGGTGAGAAAAAGAAGTAATTTGATGCTAAGAAGATGATCGGCAGTAGTGGTAGCTCAAGCAAGAGAGCTGGCGAAGGTGCAACGAGTGATGATCATGCTAGAAGGGCTCGAAAGCTTTATTTGGGTACAAGCCCCTTTTGCAACAAGTGTAAACTACATCACCAAGGCGAGTGCAACCCGATGCCTTGTTTCAGGTGTAAACAAACTGGTCATTTGAGTAAGGATTGTACGTATGCGCCGGGGAAGCAATGTTACAAGTGTGGAGATCCAGGACACATGAGGAACAAATGTCCTAAGCTAGCAAAGGGTAGGGATGCCAGACCTAACAAACCCAAGGGAAGAGCGTTTGTGATGGATCCAAATGGTGCTCGTAAGGAACCTGATGTGGTTAACGGTACGTTTCTCATAAACAACCATCCTGCTACCGTTCTATCTGATACTGGAGCGACATGTAGTTTCATTTCTACTACCTTTAGGTCTTCTGTTGGTTTGAAAGCTCGTACCCAAACCAATGCATATACCATAGAATTAGTCGACGGTAACATAATAGAAACTAATGAAATCATCGAGGACTGCACCCTAGAATTAAAGGGTAATCCATTTAGATTGACTTGATGCCTATAACATTAGGAGGATTTGATGTGGTCGTGGGAATGGATTGGTTAGCTAAAAATAAGGCTGAAATCGTGTGTGATGAGTGTTTGCTTAAAATACCTTTAATTGACGGAAAGACATTGATGGTTCACAGTGATAGAAGCAACACGCTATACCCCATGATATCCCACCTAAAGCTTACCAAGAGTCTACACAAGGGATGCTTAGATTTCATAGACTACGTGATGAAAACGAGAGAAGAAAAGAAAATTGATGATATACCGGTGGTGTCTGAGTACCCGGAAGTATATCTCGAGGATCTGTCGGGACTCCCTCCAACTAGACAGGTCGAGTTCCAGATAGATCTAGTGCCTGGTGCCACGCCAGTGGCCAAGGCACCTTACCGACTCACTCTACCTGAGATGAAAGAGCTAATGCTAGTTGCTGGACAAAGGATTTATACGACCAAGCATATCTCCATGGGGTGCACCAGTACTATTTGTTAAAAAGAAGGATGGAACCCTACGAATGTACATTTTATCAGGATTTGAACAAGCTTACAAGAAAGAACCATTATCCTCTTTCGAGAATCGATGACTTGTTCGATCAACTACAAGGAGCCAGCTATTTCTCCAAGATAGATTTAAGATCGGGATACCATCTACTGAAGATAAAGGAAGAGGACATACCCAAGATAGCCTTTAGAACTAGATATGGACACTGGACTGACTAATGCACCAGCGGCATTTATGGATCTTATGAACCGGGTATGCCTCCCATATCTAGACAAGTTTGTGATTGTGTTTATTGATGATATTCTGATCTACTCCCATAGTAAGGAAGAGTATGAGAAGCATCTTAGACAGATACTTGAATTGCTCAAGATCAAGAAATTATATGCAAAGTTCTCTAAATGTGAGTTTTGGATGCGTGAAATCCAGTTTCTAGGGCATGTGGTGAATAAAGAAGGGATTCAATTTGATCCATCAAAAATAGAAGCTATTAAAAACTGGAAAATTCCTGAAACTCCTACTGACATAATGCAAATTCCTGGTTTTGCTGGATACTATCAAAGGTTCATCAAGGACTTCTCGCGAATTGTACAACCACTAACCTCTCTAACCAAAAAGGATACAGACTTCGCATGGGGAAAGGAACAGAACGAAGCATTTGAATCACTCAAGGAGAAGTTATGTAGTGCACCTATTCTTGCCCTACCGGAAGGCGTTAAGGATTTTGTAGTCTATTATGATGCCTCGCATCAGGGGCTGGGATGTGTGTTAATGTAGCGAGACAAGGTGATTGCTTACGCCTCTAGATTATTAAATGAGCATGAGAGAAACTACACTACACACAATCTAGAATTGGGCGCCATGGTGTTTGCACTCAAGATGTAGAGATACTATCTCTATGGTACCAAGTGTGTTATCTATACCGATCGCAAAAGTTTGCAACACTTTCTGGATCAGAAAATGTTAAATATGCGCCAAAGAAGATGGGTAGAATTGCTGAGCGATTACGAATGTGAGATCCGGTACCATCCCGGTAAGGCAAATGTGGTGGCGAATGCCTTGAGTAGGAAGGAAAGGAAAAGCCCCTTCGCGTCCGTGCCTTGAGAATGAGCGTTTATACTAGCCTTAGCACTAGATTAAAAGAAGCACAAAGGGAAGCTCTGTAGGAGGACAAACTAACTGAGGAGATGTTAACGGGAATGGAATAATATTTGGAAGTGAGTAATGACGGGTTGTTTAATTATGAAGGAAGGACTTGGGTACCGAAATATGGCAGAATTAGAGAGATTATCAAGATGAAGACCATAAATCTAGATATTTGGTTCACCCGAGAAGTGACAAGATGTATCAAGACTTAAAGATTCTTTTCTGGTTGCCCGGATTAAAGAAATCCATCGCCACATATGTGGGGAAATGTCTGACATGTGCGATGGTAAAAGCAGAAAACCAAAAACCGTCAGGAACTTTACAACAACCCGAAATCCCAGAGTAGAAATGGGATAACATTACGATGGATTTTGTTACAAAGTTACCAAGAACCTTTCAAGGGAATGATACCATTTGGGTAATCGTGGATAGGCTTACAAAATTAGCTCACTTCCTAACTATTCAGGAAGACTACGACCTGTCGAAGCTAGCACAACTATACATCGATGAAATAGTGACCAGGCATGGAATGCCATTATCGATCATCTCAGACCGTGATAGGCACTTCACCTCACGATTTTGGAGATCTCTCCAACATGCTTTGGGGACCCGAATTGACTTGAGTACTGCATACCACCCTCAAACAGACGGACAAAGTGAAAGAACCATTCAGACATTGGAGCACATGCTAAGAGCTTGTGTGATTGATTTTGGTGGAAGTTGGGATAACCACCTTCCCCTAGTGGAGTTCTCTTATAATAATAGTTACTAGGCAAGAATAAAAGCAGCTCCGTATGATGCCCTATATGGTAGAAAGTGTCGATCACCATTGAGCTGGAATGAGATTGGTGATAGCCTAATAGTGGGACCCGACATCATAATAGAAACCACAGACAAGGTGTTTGAGATTAAAGAGCGATTGAGAGCAGCAAGAGATCGTTAGAAGAATTACACAGACAGAAGATGAAAGCCCCTGGAATTTCAAATGGGTGATAGGGTGATGTTAAAAGTCGCACCATGGAAGGGCGCAGTCAGGTTTGGCAAGAAAGGCAAGCTAAGCCCAAGATGCATTGGACCATTTGAAATTTTATCAAGGGTTTGCCCAGTAGCATACCAATTAAGGCTACCTCAAAAGTTTAGCTACATATATGAAACTTTTCATGTGACTAACTAGAAGAAGTGTCTCACAGACAAAGCCTTGGAATTACCATTAAAGGAGACCAGAATAAATAACAAGTTGAACTTTGTGTAGGAGCCTATAGAGATTACTGACCGAATGGTCAGGAAACTTAGGCGAAGTCGCATACCCAGGGTTAAAGTAAGATGGAACTCTAGGCGAGGAACTGAATTCACATGGAAACGAGGAGACGAGATGAGAAAGGAATATCCGCATCTCTTTAAACCCACCCGTCCAGAATCTAATCGAAACTAAAATTTCGGGACGAAATTTCCCAAAATGGCGGGAGAATGTAACAATCGGACTCTAGGTTCTACTTTAAACTTTAATTTAATCTAGCATTATTTCATTTTTATTATTATTAAAATTCTCCTTCTTCCATGCAAATTGTTTACATGCTTAATTGCCATAGAAGATTCTACTTTTACTTGCTTCAGTCTAAAAATTACTAAGTGATGTTAGAAAATTCTAAATGACTAATCTACCCTGACAACTGTACATTTGAATACTAGCCCATGTACTAAATGATAATCCACATTTGAAATGTTCACCTACATTAGTCAATGCAGATGTTTGGTCTTCATCTGCATTTCTTAGTTGTGTTCCGCATCAGTTGTGACCCGCATTAGTAAATGCGAATGTACAAATCCTTAGTCGCATTTGGTTCTCCGCACCCGCATTAGTAAATGCGGATGAACAAGTGCTCATCTGCATTTGTTGCTAATTCATCCGCATTTGCTGCTGCCTCATCCGCATTTCATCTTAGACTTGTAATTTCATCCAACCAGAGCAACCGTCAACCACCTCTTGAATTGACATGTATGACCCATTTTGGGTCCAACATCAAGAACTTTAATTAAAACAAATCGTATGGGTGTACACATTCACGGCATGTATATTTATATATGTACATTATACACATAAAAATCTTTAAAACTAGAATTTACCATCTTCTACACTACACAAAAATTACACTACAATATTAAAAAAAAAGAAACAAAAGACATCTCCATTTGAAATCAGCCACCCTCCTTCCCACCAATCCCACACCCTCTTGATTCTATAAAAACTCCTAAAACACACCACCCTTCCCTTTTCTCCATACATGCAACCATCCTATCCTTCCATCTCTCTAATCTCATGAAAATCCTCTCACCTCCCTTAAAAATTCTCTTCATTCCTCCATTCCAGAAAAAATTTCAAAAGATAGCTTCATCACAACGTCCTCCAAGTGCAAACAAGGCAGGAAGGTGAACTCAAGTGGGGTTTTACGTGAGTTTCTTGAAGTTTTGTGGTGTTCCAGCTCCAACTCATGAAGCATCAGCCCTGATACTCTTCAAATCATCCCAAACACATGAAGCTTGTGGAGTGTAAGCACCAATGTACCCGAATAAAGTCTTTTCTTTTGTTTTTCTCCACTTTTCTGACAAAAATCTTACTTTTCTTGTTCAAAAAGAATCTTGCAGCCATACCACTGTTTTTGAAGAACTTGCAATTTCACACAAGGTATCTTTGAAGGTCGAATGTAAACCAAGGTTGGTGCACACGTTTGCACCCCCGAAAACCCCATTTCTCACGACTTTAAGCACCAAAACCCTCACTGCTTTGAAAACCTCTCAACTTGTTGTTAAGATCTGCTCTAAAACAGTGAAAGAACCTTCACTAAAACACGTTTCAAAAGCTACAACAAGATTTGATAACGTTTATGCTCAAATTATAGGGGTTACATAAGTGTAAATGTGGTACTTCACCCTTGGATGCAACATAAGGTACCATGTATGTTATGACCCAAGAACTAGGGTTTCTTTATAAGTAACATGGTGATATTAAACATATAAAATTCATGGTAGATGTTGAATAGGGAAAATGGTGTGGTATTATGGACTTAATGGGTGAAATTAAAAACCCGAAAGGTGGTAAAATTCTCAACTATGGTCAAATCCTTGAAAAACATCTTTAAACAGATTATAGAGCTCACTAGAAGTCCTTAAAATTAATGCTTGTATGTTATGGGTTGAAGTTAAAAGATTTAAAACTAGAAGCTTAGATTGTCGGTTTTACCGTAACTGGTAACTCAAATTTTGTGTTTTAAATCCCTCAAGCTAAATTCTGGAAAATATTAAGTTTAAATAGGCCTAAAAGTAATATAAATACCCCTAGGAATAGTAAGGGCCGTATTGGGTAAAGAAATGAAAGAAATCAAACTTTTGGGTAAAATTATGAATTTTGAAACATAAGGGACCAAAGTGTAAATTTCGTAAATATCACTAATTTTAATTCATTTTATGGCCAGCAAATTTTAGTAAACTTAATGTTATATTAACAAGTTAATAAGAATCATGAAAACTTGTCATTCATATGCTAAAATCCTAACTTTCCTATAAAGAAAACTTTTTGGATGCAAACTCCTAAGAAATGAAGCCACTTGAACTTATGACCTTAAAACACACCAAGTTACACCTATAATAGTCTAAGAACATATAACTTACTACATGTATCCTGCTAATAGGGTGATAGGGCTTGGACCTTCTCTGTACTTGAGGAAACTGTTGTTTAACCTTAAGGTGAGTTTTAATGTTCCCCTTTTGTTACTGTTTTGGGATGAAGCATGATATGATTGAACTAAAATTATTCGTGTGCTATTATGAGATACTTATATGTTGTGGTTAATGTTAGAACCTGCACTTACTTGCATCACAATCATTAAATCTACTTGTTTTATATGGGTAGATCTACTTGGGGAATCCCCCACACACAGTGCCTTCCATCATAACCCAATGACATAAGGGTACCACACTAAGATCCTGTGAGGTCATTTGTGGCATTTGACAGGTTTGATAAGATACTATGGTGTACCACTAGGCAGGTATGGTACATTGTATGAGGCTCAGTTCTCCCTATGGGTTAACCGGTAATAACACAAGTTTAGAAGAGGCTAGCTGGGACTGAGTACAGGGTTGATTATATTCCACAACACTAATACTAATGTTTCAAAATTAACTTATGGATTCTAAAGAGTCTTTTGTTTTTAAACTTTAAGCACATGAACTCACCAACTTTATAGTTGTCATAAAATCTTTTTGATCATGTTTCAGGTAACCCTTGATGGAAGCTTGGATTACAACAAAACCTTTTAAGGATGGCCTAGCACTGTGACTACCACTGGCATTACTTGACCTTGAAATATTTTAGACAATTTAGTTTGATTTCTATTAAACATTTAAATTTTCTGTGTTGATTTGATACTTTTGTATCGGGCTAGTATGTTATGGCCCGATGATGTTATTTTAATGTAATGCCATGTGATTTCTCTCTTTGTATGCTCTTATGATGGTTAGTTTCCACTACCATGTGTATTACCAGTCTGTGACTTTCCACCCACCTTGGGCCCAGGGTGTGACAGAATATATTCTGGAGTATAGACGTATTCATATACCTTAGTGTCTTCAGTTTAGCTATGAGAGCTTGAGCAGGAGTGACATCTGCACCATGAAGCTCCAATCAACTTCTTGAGCAACAGCTATAGTTTGTTGCTCAGTAGATTTTGTTGCAGCTTTAGGGGTAGCAGGATGTTGAGAGGCTTGAGTTGCTCCAGGATTGGATCTAGGAGCTTTACATTCCCTTGCAAAGTGACCAAGTTGGTTGCAGTTGTAGCACTTAGCCTTTGTCTTGTCAAATCGAAATTTGCTGTTGGTTGGGTTCTGAGGGAACTGCCTTCCAGTTCTTTTGAAGAACTTCTTTGCTCTGTAGGTCAGAAGAGCCATCTGTTGGACAATGTCCATGTATTCTACAACATCTGGGCTGAAACACTCTGGATCATCAAAACTAAATTAAAAAATCTCTAGAGTGCTCACTCCTTGAAACAAAGGCACAACTATCCTAGAAAGGATTTTAATAAGCCTGTTGAGACTTGGTCATCTCAGGGAATGTAATGTAAGGCCCAGAAGAATAGGATAACTGTTGGTGGTAGTTCAGGTACAGTTGGGGTTGGGGTGTTCTTGAACCTTCAGCAACATGTAGAGCATTACTGACTGAAGGAGTTATGATACTGTTCATCTGATGGCTTTTCTGAGATTCCATCTCCATATGATATCCATCAGGATACCATCTAGTTTAGTCATGGTGAGAGTGTTAAGATTCTAAATTCTCTTGATTGAGACACAATAGAAAGTCCACTCATGAGGTAGTACACTCATGAATTTTTTTACTATGTCTCTCTTCTCAAGAAACATTCCCATAGACTGAAGAGAGGTGATCAAGTCCATGTACCTGAAGTATTGTTGGCTTAAGGTCTCACCAACAATGTATGTGAAGTTCTTAAACTTCTGCTTCAGTGTATCTTTCTTTAAATCCTTGGATTCAGCTAAACCAGTGTACATCAACTTCAAAGCCTCAAAGTGTTCTTTTGTAGACTCACATTGCTTAAAGCCTACTGTTATAGAGTTTGGTATAGCAATAAGCAGAATAGTCATAGCTTTCCAGTCAATGTCCATTGTCTTATAGTCTTTATCTGAGTAGTCTTCATTGGCCTTCTTAATTATGGCACCATTTCCTGTTGGTGATGCCACTTTTGGCTTGTATGGACCATGGGTAACAGATGTCCACATTCGGCTATCCTGGTACTTGATGAAGCCTTTAATACAGATGCACCAAGTCTTAAAATCATCAGGAGTGATGGTAGGAGCCTTGGTCATAGTTCCCATCTCAAACTCAGAGGACTTCTGTTTGAGAGCCATTAGAGTGCAGTGAGTGAGTATCAAGAAACAAGGGTGATTTGGGATGGTAAGATCTCACAATCAAGAGTCTAAAAAGCTTTGATACCAATTAAAGGATCGATGTTTGTCTCACAACACAAGATAATCACACAAACTCACTTAATATCACTCTGGTTGATGAAGCAGAATCCTAACCAACTTCACAAGTAATATAATAAGTTCAAACAGAAAACAAAAAAGAATAAGAGTGGTTGTTAAGATACTTGTATATATTACTTCTCAACTCAGTATTACAAGGCTCTTACAAGCATAGTTACTAAGTTACATGGAGAAACTATATATACTACTATCTACAGCTAGTTATACCAGGAAAACTAGCTGGAACATACAACTAGAAAAATACTACATTGTTTAGAAGTAAGGTATTTAAGATAAAATAATAATATCTTAGATTAGGTAGTCATGACATGTCTATGACTTACCTTTTGAAACCAACTAAATGTGGCAACTGTACTAAGATGAGAATGGTTGAACAATGGATCAAAGTAAGGTCAATTACATGGGCGTGGGAAAGGGCCATGCAGTCTAACAGAGTCACAACGGGCTGTTAGACAGACCATACTTATGTCTATTTGTTCATAGTTAGTTTTTCAAAGCTAAATGGCTTTAAAAGAATAAATTCTTCTGAGGCCATTTATACTTCAAAGAATCAACTTCTTCCAAGTATCTGCAAGTCTTCAGGACTTTATTCTTTGGAAAACTTTATCTTTGAATCTTCTAAGTTGCATACTTCGGAAGAATAAGAACTTAGTCTTGGAAGACTTAGTTCTTCCTTTAGAAGTTCTTCATACTTCAGCTTCGGAAGATCTTTGACTTAGCTTTGGAAGAGTAGCTTTTTCATTTGGAAGACCATTTGTTTAGCACATCAGAATATATCTAAGTGTGGTTTTGGTTGCACCAGTGTCATTAGATCCAACATCTTGCACAAACTTTGATTGGTTTATAAAGATGACATTATCAACTTGCTTCACTTGAATTCCCAAAAGAAATTGAGTTCCCCCATGGTACTCATTTTAAATCTATTATTCATCATCTTTTCAAACTCTTTGGGGAGCTTTTGCTTAGTTGACCTAAAGATAATGTCATCTATATAAACTTGAACAAACATCAAGTCATTCCCTATTCCTTTGATGAAAAGTGTGCTGTCAATAGCACCTCTCTTGTAGTCATACTGGAGTAGGTACTATGATAGTGTCTCATACCACTTCTTTGGTGCTTGATGCAACCCATAAAGAGCTTTATCAACCTTACATACATAATTAGGATGATCTCGGTCTGCAAAGCCAGGTGATTGTTTGACATACACTTCTTTATCTATCACTCCTTATAAAAATGCACACTTGACATCAAGTTGGTAGACTTTGAAATCCTTGGATGCAGCAAAAGATAGGAATATCCTAACAGCTTCAAGTCTTTCCATAGGAGAAAAAACATCTATGTAGTCAATCCCTTCTTCTTGAGTGTACCCATGAACGACTAGTCTTGCCTTGTTCTTGATGACAGGTCCTCTATCGTCCTTCGTGTTCCTAAAAAGCACTTGGTACCTATTGGTATCTTTCTATGAGGAAGAGGACATAGGTTCCAAACCTTTTGTCTTTTGAATTAAAGTAGCTTCTCGTAAGGCCCCATTCCCGGGACGCTTACAACTGGACCGTCATCGCATAAAATATTTAAAACATTCATTACTTTTGCAGCGGAATTTAAAACTTTCATTAATAATTTAAAACACATCATTTCATTACATCATTCATTTACATTTCAAAATACAACATCATATCAAAATGTAAATGCCAGCCTCAAAACGTCCCCAGTAGCTTATGCATCCATGCTTGCAACTCCTCAGCATCAACAAAATACCTGCCAACTATTATGCATACAAAAGTCAGCGACGCTGAGTGAGTTCTAGTTTTATAAATAAAATACTTTACTTTGTTAAAACATAACCTTTGGATTCGTTTGTGATCACACATCATACGTACACATTGATAATAATTATTATTATCTTCGTCATCGTTCATCATCAAACAATACATACTTACTATCATCCGAATCCTGCCTCATGCACTACCCCCGACTCATGTTTGAAGACTGACACTATGCAGGGTCCTGTAAACAAACCCCCGACTCATGTCTGAAGATTGACACAGTACCGGGGTATGCGAAAAGGATCCCATCTCGTATGCAACACCCCCGACTCATGTCCGAAGACTGATACTGTGCCGGGGCCTGTAAACAACCCCCCGACTCATGTCCGAAGACTGACACAGTACCGGACGAACAAGAAGACCTCATCTCCTTTACATGCCATCCTGTCTCATGTAATACCCCTGACTCATGTCCTAAGACTGATACTGTGCCGGGGCCTGTAAACAAACCCCCGACTCATGTCCAAAGACTGACACAGTACCGAGGTACTTGACAAGGATCTCATCATACATTACTTCCATCCTCATCATTCGTTATCTTCCACTTTCATTACATAATACTTTACGTACATTCATACATCATACCACGTAAAGTCATAACATAAAACATAACGTATTACATAACATAATACATACATTTTGAAAACCGATAAACATGGAAAGATAACACATCACACACCTCATAATCGTCATATCAACATGCATAGCACTTCAAGCACAAGCCATCACATCACAACAGGACCTATCTCAACCAACTATATCATAAAATCCTCTGAAATCCCTAAGTCCATAATGAAGAACAGTTGAACATCTCAGGCGCATGAGCATAAAAATTCTAAGGAAAACAGTCTAGGCCCATTACCACTATGCAGGCGCATGAGCCCTGCTAAGGCGCATTAACACTTAGGCGCATGTGCAACTCTGGGCGCATGGGCACTGCTGGGGCGCATGGGCAACTCTGGGCGCATGGGCCCATGTTCAGGTGCAAGGCCTACACTTAGGTGCATGGGCAACTCTGGGCGCCTGACTACTATTTAGGCGCATGACCTTGGGCGCATGAGGTAAGTTAGGCGTATGAAAACAATTTTAGGCGCATGGGAACATTCTGGGCGCATGACCAACAATCTGAAAATATAAAAAATTCTACAAACAACCCCCAAATATCAATCTAGCACATCTTAACATAAATAAACATGCCATAAGCACTTAAACATGCCAAACCTTAAATCTAACCCAAAAAAGCCTCTAAACATACAACAACAGAGCACCATCGAACATCAAAGCTGAAAACCCACAGGTAAATCAAGATCAAATAGCCAATCAGAACCAGAACCTTTCATACTAGGACTATGTTTATTGAAGGTCACATTGGTTGACTCCTCAACTACTCTAGTTCTGAGATTGTATACTTTATAATCCTTAGCTTAGGAAGAGTATCCAATGAAGTGTCTATCATTTTATTTCTTAACAAATTTGGCTATATGATCTTTGGTATTCAAGATGGTGCATGGACATCTAAATGACATCAGGAAACCAATGAAAGGTCTCCTTTTATGCCACAGTTCATAAGAAGTCTTACCGTGAGTTTTGACTACTAAAACTTTGTTCTACATATAGCAGGTAGTGTTGAATACCTCTGCCCAGAAGGTGATGGGCAATTTAGAGTTAGAGAGCATGGTTCTTGCAGCCTCAATAAGTGTCCTATTTCTCCTTTTAGCAACACCATTCTATTAAGGAGTTTTAGGAGCACTATATTGTCTTGTAATACCTTTTTCATCATAAAATGTATCAAGAACTTGGTTCTTGAGTTCAGTTCCTTAATTACATCTTATTATCTTGATCTTGTGATCACATTGATTCACAGTTTTCAAAATGAAGTTCTTTAAGATTTTAGGGGTCTCATCCTTACTTCTAAGAAAGAAGACCCAAGTATATCTTATGAAGTCATCTGTGATCACAAGACAAATATGAAGTTCTTCCTAAACTAATTACACTAGTAGGGCCAAAGAGATCCATATGTAATAAGTGTAGGGGAGTTGTTATGGAGTTAATTTCCTTTGGCTTATGAGACACTTTGTGTTGCTTTCCTTTCAGACATGCAACATAATGGTTATCAGTTGAAAACTCTTTGTTTGGCATTCAAGTTACCAAATTATCGTTAATTAATTTATTCATGCTTTTAAAGTTTACATGGCACATTCTTTTATGCCAAAGGAAAAAATCATCACTATTGGCTTTAGATAGAAAGCAAGAGACCTCTCTAGTTAGGGAAATTTCTTGTAAGTCCATCTTGTAAATGTTCCCCTTCCTAGGAGCTCTATGCAGGATATGCTCTTGAGGAATGATCACCCCAGGCTTGAGAATAATGCACTCATGCTTAATGAAGAGCATGTTACATCTTTGGTCAAAAAATTAGGATACACTCAAGGGATTATACCCAAGCTCTTTGATAAAGTTTACCTTCCCAATACTAAGCTTACCATTTGTGACCCTGCCCCTTCATATGATGTAACCACCTGATTCTCCTCCAAAAGAAACTGGCCTTCCATCAATTTTCTCAAAGTTCTGAAGCAGAGAGCTATTTCCTATCATGTGCCTTGAACAGCCGCTATCAATGATCCATACATTTCTCTTAGTCCTCAGCTGTTCCTGCACATAAAGAAAATATGATTAGTTATATTTGGAAACCCAAGCCTTGTTGGTCTTGGGAGCATTAAAGTGAACTAAAGATAGTTCAATAGTTATTGATCCTATATGCAAGCTTTGAGGATCATTTGCTATTGTTAATGAAGAATTTTCAGTCACATGGCCTTCCTTCATCTTCCATACCATCTTTGGAAGATTAGACTTGGCCTTCAAAGCTGTGGAAGTTTTGATGACTTAAGATGTTTTGGAGACTGAACCTTTAGATGCTTTTGCATCCACTGTAGCAGACTTTAGTGCTTCAGAAGCATTCCTTTCTTCCAAGACCAAATTTGCTTTCGAAGATAGTTTTCCACCTATCTTAACTTTTTTCACCTTGGAGCTTCTAAAGGAAAATGGTTTTCCTTCCAAAGCTATTTTCTTCTTCTTTTTCTCAGAAGTTTTCTTCTTGGTCATGTGGAGGTACTCTTGGGATTATAGATGCAATCCTTAGCATAGTGAGTAGCATCACCACACATGATGCATTCAAGATGAATACTTATAAGAGTCTTTTTTTGAGGAGAAGGTTGAGCTTGATCTCTTTCTAGTTCCTTCTTCGTCTTCTTAGATGATACAACAGGCTTCTAAGGGTTGAGCTTGCTCTTGGAGCTGGATGGTTTAGTCTGTGCAACAGTGGTACATATTTGATCAACCTTCTTCTCTTGACCTGGATGGTTTGAACTAGAACTATGACTCCTGGTACTAGGGTCTATAGTTAAGTATTTAGTATTCACCACCTTAAACCCAGCAGAAATAAAAACTTGTTTTTGCTTGGGATTGAAGGTGGGTTTGATCTCTTGAGCTTTCTTTGATTTTGTTTTGGCTACCCTAATCAAATTACTACTAGCTGACTTGGCCATCCTTGTTTCTTTCTTCTCTCCAGGAGTATAGTGTTCCTTCTTCAGTTGAACCTCCTCACTCAACTCTGGTTCATCCTTCACTATCTCCTCTTCATATACATCCTTTTCTTGGATGGGATCAATGAGGGGCAACTCATCTTCACTTATTCCACACCTTAGAGATATCTCACTTGATCCCAGTCCCTGCCTATTTTGATAACAAATCTTTACATGCAAAGATGAGGATATGATGTTCTTGATGGTTTCCTCTTCAAGAACACATTTTTCTACCTTGGCTTTACTGATCACATGCTCAGCCTGGCATTCAGTTAACTTGGTAATGAGATCTTTGATTAGAGTCATGTAATTTGTATGCTCATGCTTAAGAGTAGAAATTGTTTTCTCTAAATCTTCTATTTTATGTTCATAGTCATTTTCTGTTCTTTTGAAATTAGCTTTAAAAATATTCATAGACTCATGGTCAGATCTTACTTCTAAGTTAAAAGACCTATACATATTTATTTTAGCAATGCATTTAGGTGTACAGAGATGTTTTGATACCTTTGCTTCATCATGGTTAGCCATCATTGCTTGATTTAGAGAATCATCCTCTACTTGAAAGCTCTAGTAAAAACCTCTCTCTTTAACAGCAACAGTAGCTTGTTGTTTTGGTTGGCTTGGCTTCTCAAATCTAGGAGCTGCATCAGTGTAGCTTGGTTTGGATTGTGCTTGGCCACCATTTGTCCTTGGTGCCTTGCACTCTCTAGCAAAGTGTCTGATTTGGTTATAGTTGTAACACTTCATATTGGTTTTATCCAGTCCAAACTTTCCAATGGTTACATTGCTGGGAAACTTTCTTCCGGTTCTCTTGTAGAACTTCTTGGCTCTATGAGTGAAAAGAGCCATTTGCTGGACTATCTCCATATACTTTAGATCATCTAGATGGATGCAATCCAAGTCTTCAAGAAGGAAGAGAAAGTTGCCTCTACATTCATCAGAATACGCAAAGGCTTGAGACGAGCTTGTCTCTTGGAATGGGCTTCCTTGGATTGCGCTCTCCCTTAGTGTCTCCGGGAAGGTGATAAAAAGGCCCTTTTGTGAGTTTTTAGGGTAGCATATGAGATGATATTGTGGTTATCTGTTATCCCTTTCAACCACATGAAGGGCTGAACTCTATTGATTATTGGAAGAGCTGCTGGATGGAATCTGTATGTTCATCTCCATCTTGTAACCACTCAGGATACCATATAGCTTTGTGAGTGTAAGGGTAGGGAGTTTTTAGTCCTCTTAGTGGCCACATAATAGTGTGTCCATTGTCTGGGAAGAGAGAACATGAACTTTCTTACAATGTCCCTATTCTCATGTTTAACTCCAACATCCATCAAAGTATCTACAACCTCAACATATCTAAAATATTATTAAGTTATAGTTTCACCTGTCTTGAAGGTTAAGTTTTCAACTACTACTTCATGATATCTTTCATGTTTCCTTGACTTCATCAGACCCTTCATACATCAGCTTTAGTGTATCCCAGAGTTCTTTAGCTGTCTTGCACTTCTTGAAGCCTCTGTAGATAGAGTTTAGTATAGTAGTTGGAATAGCGGTCCTGGCCTTCTGTCCTACATCAATCATATTCCAGTCTTCCTCAGAATAATCAACCATGTCCATAGGTATCATCCCACTTCCAGCAGCTACTGAAGTAGTGCTTGGGATGTGAGGTCCTGAGACTACAGATCTCTAGATCCTTCTATCTTGTGACTTGATGAAGCCTTCCATCCTCATACACCAAGTATCAAATTCATGAGGAGTGATTAGTTGAGATTTAGTCATGGTGCCAGTTTCCATATCAGCCATAAAGAGAGCAGCCATTTGAGCAGGTAAGTGTTTTGTGAAACTAAAGAGATTTGAAGATGGTGATATCTTACAATCAAGTCCTAAAAAACTCTGATACCAATTGTAGGACTAGTTAATAAGTGATGCAATATTTTCGTAAGGTTAGAGAGTAAAACACTTAACAAATCAAATAGGGAACTGCAAATGAAACTGAGACCAAGAGTAAAAACACAAGCAGAACCCCAAGTGTTTGGTTTTCAAGAATGATGTATATTGCTCTTAAGTGTTTTTCAATTGTTATAAGGCTTAGTCCATTGGACTGATTACATGAGACACTTTATACTACATCCTACAGCTGGCTATACTTTGAAGGCTAGCTAAAACACTAATCTAGATAACAAGATCAATGTAAAGTCAAAAGGCAGATTGCCTTTTGACTAGTGACTATGACATGCCATAGCTCACATCCTAATATATTACAAAAAAAGATAAAAGTACATGAGTGCAAAGTTATAGACTCAGAGTCCTTAATCTACAGTTGACAAAAGTATGAAGATATCACAAACTTATATAAGTTGGTGGTTCATCAGTTATGGCAGCGGAAAGTAGATCAACTTTTGTCAAAAGCATGTCAGGGAAAGCATGTCTTCTTTGTATTCAAAAGAAATCCATCTTTTGGCTTCGCAAGACTTTGTCTTGTTGCTTCGGATGACATCATCTTTGGCTTCGGAAAAATTGGACTTTGTCTTTGGAATATTTAATACTTAGGCATTTTCTTTGTGCACTTATTAAATCTTCTGAGGTAACTTTCTTGTACTTCAGTTATGCTTGCTATGAGCTCTTTGGTTTGCATCAGCCTCTAAGATAATTCCTACAAGCATATTAATTGTTCCTGAAATTCTTGCTTAAAGTGATAAATTTAGACTTAAAACTGTTAAATTGCGTTTTCAAACTTGAAAAAGACCAAGATGGACAAAAGGAGTGTAAAGAAGAAGAAATTGAAAGAAAACATGCATAGGGTTATGCCTCATGAGGCACGTCTCTATGTCCAGCCTGAATGTAACATCTCGAGTTTTACAAATCAGATCTAATAGTTAAAATACAAGAAATATGAATTTTACATTTTGTATATTGTTAAAAGAGTAACTAATGAGTGAAATGACTATTTACAATTTAAAGTTTCTAACGAGTTTTAGTTTCGTCAGAGACCTTTTAAATATATTCAAATACAATAATATATTATATTTAAACGTGCTTCATTTTTAACGAAACTTGGGTCGACTAGTGGAGAAAAATATTCACGTCTCAACGGCATATTTGAAATTTTATAAGAAGCTATATTTTAAAAATTATAAGAGAAAAATAAAGTAAATAGCTGAATTCATTATAATATAATATAATAATAATAATAATAATAATAATAATAATAATAATAATAATAATAATAATAACAATAATAATGATGATGATGATGATGATGAATAATAATAATAATAATAATAATAATAATAATAATAATAATAATAATAATAATAATAATAATAATAATAAAACTCATATGCTCGTAAGAAGAAAGCAAGCTAGCAACAAGCATGTCAATTTCATCACACACCGTTGCAGAAGTAATTTACGTGCACGCTGGTTTTCTTATAAATAAATAACCCTCTAATATAAAAAGAATATCAAGTTCTTAATACCCCATTGGGTGTTATACGTAGTCGTTTTTGAAACTCTAGTAGGAGCGCGAGTAGGGGAGACTCTAAATCAAATTGTCGTAGATAGGTTTCAGGTATGTTCTCGTTTATGTTTATACGAATTAATTATTCTTTATTTTCGTATTATTATAATTATTAGGAGTAGTTCTAGTATTAGAAGTATTATTATTTTTAGGCGTTAGAGTTATTGTTAGGGGTGGGTATTGGGTAGCCTAGCCTTAGTTAGGCTTGGAGTAATCACCCAATATTCAACCATAACAATAACTAGTTAGTTGTACCATTACCTAATTTAGAAATACTTAAACTGTATCAAGACTTTGAGATATTAATAGATTGAATAAGGAACGGTCATCAACTGGTAGGCAACTGTAAAGTAGTTGAGTTGCTCTGAACTATTTATTTTAAAACGAGATATGATGTTCTATTAAATGGTGATAATTAAAGAATTGACTATCAATAGCATCTATGATATGTCACAATGCTAGATAGGATGCTTGATGGCTACTTGTATGATTCTTCTTTAACAAGTGGAGTTTGTATACATAGCCTGGTTATGTGAATTTCTATTGTGGTTACTATGTTCCTTTCTATTTGCCTTGACTGTATCTGCTTGATGCAATAGTCAATAATAATATGTTTTGAATTTTGTAGAATGTTATGTTTATGACCTCACAAGCTATGTGCTGAGTCCCAAATGTTTTCTTTTATGGGCACACCTCCTAGGTGTCAAGTGATTGGAGGGATTGGAAATTACATGCTAGCTTATGAGGAAATAGAGGTCTTAGAGCACCACTGAATATTTGAATGCCTAGTATAGTTAAACTTATGTAACAATATTATTTAGTATGATAGAAAGCAATACATTATGGTGCATAATTAAAGTTAGACTTCCTTAATGAACCCTATAATTATTATGTGTTTTGTATATCTGATGCGTAACACTACGCAGGGTGTGTCCTGGGAGGGAGACGTTACAAGTTGGTATCAAAGGCGGGTTTTAGTGAATTGGGCATTATTATTTAGAGTCTAAACTTACACTGAGTTGGGAAGACTATGCAGATTTCCAAATGAGCTAAGTAACATGTTGCTAGATAAGAGAAGTTACATATGTGTTAAGTATATAATGGAAGATAACTAGAACATGAGAGTAATGTAAATGGTTAGTCATATTTAGATAATGCTATTAAGAATTAACATTTGCAGATTATGTATTGGTTTGTCATATGCTAGGTATGCCTAAACGTAAGGAGTAGATTAGTAGTGTTGACTAAGAATTATAGAAGACGTATGTCTCTACGGATAGTCTCATGTTAAGTATTCTAATAAAACAGTAGTGACCGGAAAAAGTCATTCATGATTAGTTATGGTTAAATAAATTATAGAATAGAATTCTCAAGAAAGCGAGTGAAGTGGATGCTCAACAAGGACACTCACATTTACACACTACATATTGATACATAATGAAGGAAAGCTAGAATATTCGTGTGAGGCAAATAGTTGATTAGGCTTGGGCATGTAATAGTGAATTTACAATGACACGAGTATCATAGTAAGATTTTAACATGTTTATTAATGCTTATGTCTTAGTGGTGATGCGACAGCTACATATGAAAAGGATTAGTGGTCAAATCGAATATGAAAATATGAGCTACTAGACATTATCAACTCTTCAAATGTGGTATTAGTATTCACTAAGGATGTCATTCAATAAGATTAAAAAATGGTGAATAGTTTATTAAGAAAGGATAAGACCTTAAAATATTAGAACTAGTACCAAGTAATGCCAAAAGAAAGCTGGAATGTCAAAGGTGATTCCATGTAGAACGAATATACCTTAAGAGTTATGAACTCAATAAAAAGCACTTCAGCTAAAAGATGACATTAAGAAATCATTAAAAACATAAATGATAGCTCTATTTATTGAAAAACTAAGACCCCAACCCAGAATATAGGAATATAAGGAAATGTAAAAGTATAAGTAGATAATAAGGCAGATTAAAACTTTGTCCTTAAGGTGATCAAGATTATGTGTGCCACTCAACCTAAAACTAATATGGAGATAGTAGAAAATAAACTACAGAAAAGTTGCTCGTCTTCTATAGCTAATATTGTAGATAATGAAATTGGAAAATAAAATAGAAAGTACAAGAGCGTGCTTATAAATCCTTCAGAACATGCAACACTCAAACCTTTGATAACAACAAGGGATCCACAGAGGCACATGAGTGGTTGGATGAAAATTTTCTTATACAATAGTACTTTAACTGAAAGCAATAAGGTTTAATTCATACTACAATAGTTTTATATTTGAAATAATACAATGATGCATATTGAAGTTTATCATCAACTATATTTAGACCGTGCCTAATTTAAAAATCTCAGGATGTATGACACATATTTAATAGTTGAAATAGCTAATACAAGTCAAAAGAAAATAGTTAAAATTAGTAAAAATTATACAATAAGTTTGAATGGTAATCTGATCCCTACAAACATATTGCATATAAAATAGTTATAAGAAGTAGTGTATGACAAAAAACAATATAAGCAAACAATAGAAGATTGTATGCAAATTGTGCAAAAAACATTATCATTATGACTCAATCCCATAAGTGTGTAGGAAAGATACATTACTTTCCTAGCATATGTCATAAGTTTTCCGGAGAAACAGAGGATTGGATACATATCTAAACCATTTTAAAACAAGGTATAGTCATTATAAGTTCTTGATGATGCTATTTGAATTGACCAATGCGCCCAATGTACTCATGGATCTTATAAATCGAGTTTATAAAAACTAGAGGATAAATTCATCATCATCCGTCGAAATTCAGATATATTTTAAGGATGAAAGAGAGCACAAGGATAAATTCATCATCATCATCCACCCGATGTACTCATGTATCCTAGATTTTATAAGAAATCAAAAACTTACGCAAAATTCATGGAATATAAATCTTAGACACGTAAAGTAAAATTTTTAGGTCATATGTTCAATGAGTAAGAAAAATAAGTAACACATACTAAGAACAATGTAAGGCCCCGTTCCCGGGACGCTTACAGCTGGATTGTCATCGCATAAAATATTCAAAATAACCTATTCTTTTGCAGCGGAATTTAAAAACTTTAATTTATAATTAAAACATATCATTACATTACATAAATCATTTACATATATGATTACAACATAATATCAAAATGTGGATGTCAGTCTCAAAACGTTCCCAGTAGCGTATGCCTCCATGCCTGCAACTCGTCAGCATCAACAAAATACCTGCCAACTATCATACATACAAAAAGTCAGGGACGCTGAGTGAGTTCTAGTTTTATAAATAAAATACTTTACTTTGTTAAAACATAAACTTCACAATCATACGCTATCACACATTATACGTATACATTGATAATAATATTTATTATCTTCATCATCGTTCATTTCTTTCATTATTATCTTTCACTTCAATCTGGATCCTGTCTCATGCAATACCCCGACTCATGTCCGAAGACCGATACTATGCCGGGGCCTGTAAACAAACCCCCAACTCATGTCCGAAGATCAACAAAGTACCGGGGTACGCGACAAGGACCCCGTCTCTGATTGCAACACCCCCGACTCATGTCCGAAGACTGGTACTGTGCCGGGGTCTGTAAACAAACCCCCGACTGATTTCCGAAGACCGACACAGCACCGGGGCGAGCATCACGACATTACTCGGGTCAATCTCATGGATTAAACCCCTTACGAGTCTGTTGTGACACACAGTCACTCACCTCAGCCTGGCATACAAGTATGTTGTGACAACACAGTCACTCACCTCAACCTTGGCTAACAAGTCTTTTATGACAACACAGTCACTCACCTCAATCTTGCTTGCAAGACTATTATTACGTTCCACTTTTCATTATTAATGTCTTTCACTTCGTTACATAATACTTTACGTTCATTCAAAGCCATACATCAAACCACGTAAAGTCATACACATAATACACATCGTATTACAAAACATAATACATACGTTTTGAAAACCGTTTAATGAAGAAAGACAACACATCACACAAAAAACGAAAACCACATCACATCATCAAGCATTCAACAACCATAAGCCACCACATCCCAACGGGACCTATCTCAAACATCACCTCTTAAAGCCCCTAAGAAAGCCCTAAGTCTAAAAAGAGGCACATAAAACATTCTAGGAGCATGAGTAGAAAATTCTCAGTATAAAAGCTCCTGGGTGCATCAGCACTATTTGGGCGCATCAGCATTATTTGGGCTCATCAGCACTATTCAGGCGCCTCAACACTTAGTCGCAGGAACAATTCTAGGCGCATGGGCACTATGCGGGCGCATCACCCATACTTAGCCATTTCCACACTTTCTGGGCGCATGAACCACTGTTCAGGCACACCACCTACACTTAGGAGCATGGGTACTATGTAGGCGCATGGCCAACACTTGGTCACCTGGGCACTATCTGGGCACATGGCCACTATTTGGGCACACCACCTGGGCGCATCAACACCCTTGGGAGCATGAGCAACACTTGGGCTCATGGCCAACTTTTGGGCACATGAAGGATACTGTTAGGGCGCATGGGAACATTCTGAACATCTAATCTGCCAATAACATACCCGTAACATTTCTAGCCTTACCCAAACATAGATTTAGCATACTAAGGTCATCTAAACATTCTGACAACAATTCTAACCTCAAAACAAGCATCAAAACATAAAACCACAGAATACCATACGAACAAAAACAAGCTGAAACATATGGTTATCTTTGAAAAACCTTTTCCTGGTATGCATAATAGCCCCAAACACTTTAAAATCTATAAAAGAGGGAGTCTAGAAACTCACCTGAAGCAGATCTTCAAACCAGGTACTTCCACCTGTGATTTCAGCTTCAAATTCCCGAGAACAACTTCTAAAACATCAAGAGCTTCGGTTTAGGACTTAAAACCCAACTGAAACCGAACTCGTGTTCAAGAGAACTCACCTTAGTAGCTTCTTCTTCCTCTTTCTCCAAAAACCCGAGCCCTTTCACCCTTTTTCTGCTTTGGCCGAGTTCCAAAAGCAGATCTCTGCTTTTAAAGAGGTGGCCATACCTCTTATATTATTAAAATAATGAAGTTTGTGCACTTTTACACTTTGCCCCCTTCAACTTATGGCCATTTACTTTTCTTTCTGGATACTTTTCTTTTCGTTTTCTTTTTAATAAAATTCGGGGTGTTACAAGTCCACCCCCCTTATATAGATTTCATCCCTGAAACCTGTCGCTTCTCGAACATTCACGGGTAACGCTGTCTCACCTCTTCCTTGTTCTTACACTTAGGCTTGATCCCCTTCGAAACTCCACTGTGCGCGCACAAGTGAAATCACCATTATCCTTAGCCCTTCTTTTCCTTCTACCATGAATGACCACTAGTTGCTCCACACAGTTGAATCTTTCATCCATCTCAGTATTAACTTAACTAACATTCTAATTCGGATAATCTCTTTTCCCAAAACGAGGCCTTCATCATTATTCCACCGCCCTAGATCGACACCGAACTCCTTTCGGGCGTGATTGCTCAAACCAGCTTTTTGCAACACTCGGTGTTTGCTTCATAGGCTACTAGCCAAT
The DNA here is from genome assembly GCA_025506505.1 of Flaveria sonorensis. NCBI lineage: Eukaryota > Viridiplantae > Streptophyta > Magnoliopsida > Asterales > Asteraceae > Flaveria > Flaveria sonorensis. Next base: position 35,840,124 of record CM046432.1, on the reverse strand, counting down.
CCTTCTGAAGGCACACGTCTATCCATCCATGTCTGTCCTGAACAGTCTAGTAGGAAACACGTGCTCTCTCAATTTTATCGCATAATTTTCTAGGACATCCGGTAACCTAGTGGACTTACCAATAGCAATTTCTACATCGAAGGATGCATTGATCTTCCTACTCCTAACGTGCAACTTAACACAAAGGCATCAGGAATGAAACTACTACTAGCACCATAATTTAAAGCATAGAGTCATAAATTTAACTTACCAGAAATGTACCTGACGTCATGTCGAAGTCCGCTCTAGCCTCCTCCCGGTCAGGGAAAATGCTCTAACCTTCATCCTCTGTTCTCCTTCCTTGCACCGGAGCTTCCTGCCCTCGACTTCTTGCAGTCTCTGCTCCTGTGCCTAGTCTCACCACAGTCGTAACATTTAGCCATATGACCCTCTCTTCCACACTGGAAGCAGACGTTCGATCCCCATTTGCACTCCCCCTCGTGACCTCTGCCGCACTTCCTGCGTACCTCTTCCCTCTTAGTCATCCTCTTCCGATCATCGAACCTCATCGTCTTACCTCTAGCCAAAAATTCGCCATCATCATCCCGTCTTCCACTTTCATCCCTATCATAGCTCCGCTTCTCCTCTTCATCCGTCATCGCCACCGCCTCACGCTCGTTATACAACCTCCCCGCCAAATCGACCGCCGACCTAAACATGCTTGGCCGGGCAACGACCAGATGGCTGCGGATATCTACCGGCAGACCTTGAATATACCTTTTAATCTTTCGTGACACAGGCGTCACCTGATCTGGCACTAGCCTTGCCATCTCGTTGAACTTTGTGGTGTACTGTTGATGAGTCATCGTTCTCGTCTCCAGCTATAGGAACTCCCTCTCAATTTTTTCAAGCTCTCTATGAGGGCAAAACTCCTCGATTACCAACCTCTTCAGCTCCTTCCACCTCATCCTCCCGATTGCTCTGGTGCCCTCAGCCTGGACAATGTTGTCCCACCATCATAAGGCTGAATCCACAAATGAGTGGGTAGCAAACTTTAATTTCTGATCCTCGTGGCACTCGCTGATATCAAGTACGCTTCCATCTCTCTCACCCAACGTTGTGCAGCAGCAGCACTCCCATTTCCATCAAACATAGGAGACCTACACCTTTGGAATGCTCCATAGCTGCATCCCTTCGTAGCCTCCTCCACAGCTTCCTCCTCCTCCTCTTCGCCACTGGAGACAACCATGTCAGCATCGGGTTGCTCCATATCTTTAGAACCTCCGGCTTCACCTCCTCGTCGTGCGGTTCTCCTCTTCTCACTCTCCTTCTTCTCACCATCCTTCATAGCTCTAATGACCTCAGTCACTACAGTCGGCAGAATCATCTGCATGACCTGATGAATCTCCTCAACCACCGCCTCCTTCACTGAGGCTCTCAGATTAGCACTTTCGTCCTGACCGTCTTGGTGACGAAACTCTGGCTCTTCAGGAGCCGTCTCAGCAGTCTTAGCTCTGCTCCTCATGACACGTGGTCTAACACCACATCCACCATAACCTCCACCATGCAAACCCTCAAAAGACCTACCGCCAACAATCTAAACACTACAAGATTCAAACACTAACACGATCAATCAAGGTAATAGCTCAAGTTATGTCAAGTATAGTAAGTCCCTAATCATAGTGGCCAGTTGTGTTTAGCCACATACTTTACTCTTCATTCCTCAAGCATTTCCTATCCTGACTACATCAGTATCTAAATCCACACAGAAGCACATAAGACACATAACAAGCGCACATAATACCGGTTAACATTAACTTACATAAAACCTTTACTTAAAACTTTTACCTGCAGGCATGTAGCTACTAGGACTGGCATCCCTTTCCTTTCGTCCCATTCATAGTTTAAGATTAGGTTTTTGAAAATATTTACCCAATTCCCTTAAACTTTAGCTCTGATACCAACTTGTAAGGCCCCGTTCCCGGGACACTTACAGCTGGACCGTTATCGCATAAAATATTCAAAATAACCATTTCTTTTGCAGCGGAATTTAAAAACTTTCATTTATAATTAAAACATATCATTACATTACATAAATCGTTTACATATATGATTACAACATCATATAAAAATGTGGATGTCAGTCTTAAAACATTCCTAGTAGCGTATGCATCCATGCCTGCAACTCCTCAGCATCAACAAAATACCTGCCAACTATCATGCATACAAAAAGTAAGCGATGCTGAGTGAGTTCTAGTTTAAAATAAAATACTTTACTTCGTTAAAACATAACATTCACAATCGTACGTCATCACACATTATACGTACACATTGATAATAATATTTATTATCTTCATCATCGTTCATTTCTTTCATTATTATCTTTCACTTCAATCTGGATCCTATCTCATGCAATAACCCCGACTCATGTCCGAATACCAATACTGTGCCATGTCCTGTAAACAAACCTCTGACTCATGTCCGAAGACCGACACAGTACCAGGGTACTCGAAAAGGATCTCATCATCTGTTACCGGGGTACGGCCATACCCTCATTTATATTAAAATAATGAGTTTGTGCACCTTGTCGAGTATCCCGGTACTGTGTCAGTCTACGGACATGAGTCAGGGGTTTGTTTACAGGCCCCGGTACAGTATCAGTCTTAGGACATGAGTCGGGGGTATTGCATGAGACACGATGGTATATGAAGGAGATGAGATCCCTGTCGCGTACCCTGGTCTGTCTTCGGTAGGAGACGGGGGTATTGCATGTGACGAGATCCATATGAAGGTATATGATAATAATGAATGAACGATGATAAAGATAATAATTATTATCTATTTGTACGTATGATGTATGATCGCTTACGAAAGTAAAGTATGGTTTTAATCGAAGGAAAAGTATTTTATTTATAAAACTAGAACTCACTCAGCGTTGCTGACTTTTTGTATGCATAATATTGGCAGGTATTTTGTTGATGCTGAGGAGTTGCAGGCATGGATGCATACGCTACTGGGGACGTTTTGAGACTGGCATCCACATTTTGGACATGTTATTGTATTTTGAAATGTAAATGATTTATGTAATGAGATAACATGTTCTAATTATAAATGAAAGTTATTAATTTCCGCTGCAAAGAAATGAGTATTTTAAATGTTTTATGCAATAACGGTCCAGCTGTAAGCGTCCCGGGAACGGGACCTTACAAGTTGGTATCAGAGCTAAAGTTTAAGTGAATTGGGTAAATATTTTCAAAAGAACCTAATCTTAAACCGAGAATGGGACGAAAGGAAAGGGATGCCTGTCCTAGTAGCTACGTGTCTGCAGGTAAAAGGTTTTTATGTAACTTAATGTTAACTAGTATTATGTGCGCATGTTATGTGGCTTGCGTGCTTTTGTGTGGATTTAGATACTGATGTAGTCAGGATAGGAAATGCTTGGGGAATGAAGAGTAAAGTAAGTGGCTAAACACAACTGGCCACTGTGATTAGGGACTTACTATACTTAACATTAACTGAGCTATTACCTTGATTGACCGTGTTGGTGTTTGAATCTTGTAGTGTTTAGATGGCTGGTGGTAGATCTTCTAAGGCTTCCCGAGGTGGAGTGCGTGGTGGACGTGGTTATGGTACACGTGCCATAAGGAGAGGAGTTAGGGATGCGGAGACGACTCCTATAGGTCCCGAGGTTCATCAGCACGAGGGCGTTGATGAGAGCACAAATTTGAGGGCCTCAGTGAAAGAGGCGGTGGTTGAGGAGGTTCATCAGGTCATGCAGACAATGTTACCGTCTGTAGTGACCGATGTTATTCGTGCTATGAGGGATGACGAGCAGAAGGAGAAGGAGGAGAATAGGAGAACCGCCCGGCGAGGGGGTGAAGCTAGAGGTTCCGGGGATATGGAGCAACCCTATATGGATATGGTTGTCTCCGATAATGATGAGGAGGCAGTGCCAGGAACTATGAGGGGATGCAGTTATGGGGCATTCCAAAGATGCAGGCCCTCGACGTTTGATGGAAATGGAAATGCTACGGCTGCTCAGCGTTGGGTAAGAGAAATGGAGGCGGTGCTTGACATCAGCGAGTGCCGTGAGGATCAAATGGTGAATTTGCTACCCACTCTTTTATGGATTCAGCCTTATGCTGGTGGGACAATATTGTCCAGGCTGAGGGTACCAGGGTAGTTGGGAGGATGAGGTGGAAGGAACTAAAGAGGTTGGTGATTGAGAAGTTTTGTCCTCGTAGGGAGCTGGACAAAGTCGAGAGGGAGTTCCTGCAACTGGAAGCGGGAACGATGACACACCAGCAGTACACCACGAAGTTTAACAAGATGGCAAGACTAGTGCCAGATCAAGTGACGCCTATGTCATGGAAGATCAAGAGGTACATCCAAGGTCTGCCAATAGATGTCCGCAGACATCTGGTCACTGCCCGACCAAGCACGTTTAGGTCGGCGGTCGATTTGGCGGGAAGGTTGTACGACGAGCGAGAGACGGTGGCGATGATGGATGAAGAGGTGGAGTAAGGCTATGATCGGAATGGAAGTGGAAGAAGGGGTGATGAAGATGGACTTGAGGCTGGTGGTAAGAAGGTGAGGATAGGCAATCAGAGGATGGTAACCGGGGAAGTAAGGGCATGCAAGAAGTGTGGAAAAGGCCACGAGGGAGAGTGCAAGTGGGGACTGAATGTCTGTTTCCAGTGCGGGAAGGAGGGCCACAGGTTACGGGATTGCCTTATGGCTAAATGCTACGACTATGGTGAGACTGGAAACATGAGCCGAGACTGTAAGAAGACGAGGGCAGGAAGCTCCGGCGCAAGGAAGGATGGCAGAGGATGAAGGCTGAAGCAGGTGCCCTGACTGAGAGGAGACTGGAGCGGACTTCGACTTGATGTGAGGTACGTTTTTGGTAATTTAAGTTATGCATCTATGCTATGATTGTGGTGCTAGTAGTAGTTTCATTCCTGCTGCCTTTGTGTTAAGTTGCACGTTAGGAGTAGGAAGATCGATGCATCCTTCGATGTAGAAATTACTATTGGTAAGTCCATTAGGTTACAAGATGTCCTAGAGAATTGCGATAGTTTTGAGAGAGCTCGTGTTTCCTGCTAGACTGTTCAGGACAACCATGGATGGATAGATGTGTGCCTTCAGAAGGATTGGCTAGTAGCCTGTGAAGCAAACACCGAGTGTTGCAAGAAGGAGGTTTGAGCAATCGCGCCCGAAAGGAGTTTGGTGCCGATCTACGGCGGTGGAGTAACGATGAAGGTCTCGTCTTAGGAAAGGAGATCACTTGATTCTGAAAGCAAGGGAAGCTAATATTGAGGTGTAAAGAACTAATCTGAACTGTTGCTCAGGTAGGAGAAGTGGCATGTCGACTGGAGCTACCCGACGTGTTAAGTGGGACTCATCTGACATTCCATGTATCTCGTCTAAGAAAGTGCTCAACTGATGGGGATGCGATCGTGCCACTAGAGAATACAGAGATGGATGAAATATTTAACTACGTGGAGCAACTGGGAGTCAATTATGATAGAAGGAAAGGAAAGGCTAAGGAGAATGGTGGATTCACTTATGCGAGTACAGTGGAGCCTAGAAGGGGACTAAGCCTACATGTAAGATCAAGGAAGAGGTTAGACAGCGTTACCCGTGACTGTTCGAGAAGCGACAGGTTTCAGGGACGAAACCTATATAAGGGGGGTGGACTTGTAACACCCCGAATTTTTATTTAAAAGATGAGAAAAGAAAAGTGTCTAGAAAGAAAAGTAAATGGGCACAAGTTGAAGGGGGCAAAGTGTAAAAGGTGCACAAACTCATTATTTTAATATAAATGAGGGTATGGCCACCCCATAAAGCAGCAGATTTGCTTTTTGGCCTCGGCTGAAGAAGAAGGAGAGCAAGAAATCGGTTTTTGGAGAAGAAGAAGGAAGAAAAAGCTGCAAAAAGGTTAGTTCTCGGGTTTATGTTCAGTTTTAGCTTAGTTTGCAGCTTGTAACCGAAGTTCTCGATGTTTAGAGGTTATGTTCGGGATTTTTGAAGCTGCTGTTGCAAGTGGGTTTCGAGTTGGAGGTGCTTTGTTCGAAGAGCTGCTTCAAGGTGAGTTTTAGGACCCCTCTTTTATTGATTTTTAAAGTGTTGGGGCTATTATGCATACCGGACAAGCATTTTTAAAAGATAACCGTGAGTTTATGCTTTATGTTCTAGGGTTGTTTTGTGAATGTTTGTTTAGAGGTTGTTTATGGGTTAGGCTTGATGTGTAGTATGTTCTAAGTGTGTGGTATGATAGATCTAAGCCTTGGATTTATTAGGATGGTGATTGGGAGCTGGAAATAGCATAAGTATGTTGCGGGTTAATCTGTTCGTCCACATTTCTTTTATTTTCCCGCATTTGCTATAGTATCCGCACTTGCTACAGTTTCCGCATTTGTGGTGTTCATCCGCATTAGTGGTGTTCATCCGCATTAGTGTTGTTCTCCCGCATTTGTTCTTGCTCGTCCGCATTTCTTTGGGGACTTGGGTTTTTTCTGGAATTCTGGTAAGTAGAATTTAAGTGCTAAGAAATGATGTCTCGGGGTGGCTTATGCTTATTTATGAGGTGGGGGCTTGTGATGATGTCTATGGTGTGATTGTTGTGGTTGTATGTATGTGTTATCTTTCTTCGTTAAACGGTTTTCAAAATGTATGTATTATGTTATAATACCTGTTGTGTTTTATGTTGTGACTTTACGTGGTATGATGTATGAATGTGAGTAAAGTATTATGTAATAAAAGTGGAAGATAACGAATGATGAGAATAGAAGTAACGGATGATGAGATCCTTGTCACGTACCCCGATACTGTGTCAGTCTATGGACATGAGTCGGGGGTTTGTTTACAGGCCCTATCACAGTATCAGTCTTCGGACATGAGTCAGGGGTATTGCATGAGACACGATGGTATATGAAGGAGATAAGATCCCTGTCGCGTACCCTGGTCTGTCTTCGGTAGGAGACGGGGGTATTGCATGTGACAAGATCCATATGAAGGTATATGATAATAATGAATGAACGATGATGAAGATAATAATTATTATCTATTTGTACGTATGATGTATGATCGCTTACGAAAGTAAAGTACGGTTTTAATCGAAGGAAAAGTATTTTATTTTTAAAACTAGAACTCACTCAGCGTTGCTGACTTTTTGTATGCATAATAGTTGGCAAGTATTTTGTTGATGCTGAGGAGTTGCAGGCATGGATGCATACGCTACTGGGGACGTTTTGAGACTGGCATCCACATTTTGGACATGTTATTGTATTTTGAAATGTAAATGATTTATGTAATGAGATAACATGTTCTAATTATAAATGAAAGTTATTAATTTCCGCTGCAAAGAAATGAGTATTTTAAATGATTTATGCAATGACGGTCCAGCTTTAAGCGTCCCGGGAACTGGGCCTTACAGCGAGTAGGGAGACTCTACATCAACATGCCGTAGATAACTTTAAGGTATGTTCTCATCTAAGTTTATGTCAAGTTAATTATTATTTATTTTAATATATTACTAGGAGTAGTATTAGTATTATTATTTTTAGGCGTTATAGTTATTGTTAGGGATGGGTTTTGGGTAGCCTAGTCTTAGTTAGAAATGGACTGATCACCCATGCATCAACAAGACAGTGCTAGCTAATATCCAACCATGAGTACTATTACCTAACCTATGAGTACTAAACTATATCAGGAAATTGAGATATCATCAGATCATTCTAGAAACCGTTATCAACTATTGAGCAATTGTTAAAACTAGTGAGTTATCATGACTGTTTTCAAAACTATGATAATACACTTGTTGTGTCTATACTAGTAATAATTATAATGATTGCAAATATGCACAGGTCGGTAGTATATGAGATCTTGATATACTTAATGGAGTGTGTCAAACTGGCTAAATAGAGGGTAGAATTTCTTGTGTGCGTCAGGCACATGCTCATACATATTTAATGGTCAGGAGGGTCTAACAAACCCGCTACCGGTGGTTTTGATAAAACTAGGGAAGCCACTATGCCTATAGACCCAAATATCACAACCCATATTGTATGCATGTCAAGATTAATTTTGTAAACTAGATAGCATGAACTCACCAGGATTAGCTCACCTCCTTTTGAGTATATATATCACAGGTAATAAATGAGACTAGTCTAGAAACAATAAGGAGATAGTGGAACCTGAAGCTATAAAAGTTTCTAGTTGTTAAATGTTTTAATTAAATAATGTATTGTACTCAGAATGTTGTATGTTTTGAATGTAAACTCAGTTTACTTCAATTGTAAGTTGCGTCGATTATGCACGCCTGCCGAGGTCTTCGGTGGGGTGTTACAATTGGTATCAGAGCCTGAGGTTTTAGCAAATTAGTTACATTTAGTACATAGGCTTTACCCAGGACATCACAAGCAATAAGATGACTTATTTTGAAACTAAGACATGATTTTATCAATTGTTGTAAGAATACTTAAATATGAGAAATAGAATCTTTAGGCTTACTTGATAGTACAATATCAATGGGATTTAATATGATAGGTTGCTAATAATATCATTATAAGTAAAAATAATAGTTTATATTTGCCCATAAAAAATGATCGTTATAGTATTTGATATTGGACCAATGAAAATATGTGTAATCTGCTAAGATCAGAATTACACTAGTACAGATCGAAGTGGCAACAAAAATTATTGTCCTATATGATAGGGTCGTGAACTTAAGTTGTGGGAAAGGTAAAATTATACTATCAAATATGATATGGTAGTGTGTATAAAATACGTTGGCTAAACGAAAATCATACGAATGTGTATGACATGGCTAAACCATGATGACTAACTCATAAGACATGATACGGTATGTAGTGTGGTCGTATTCTAGCGTTATAATGACGTAAATCAGAGCAGATGCTATTGGTTTTGGAGTGTATGTTGAGATCACGTCCTAGGAATTCTGCATATGTTAGAGGCAAGGATTTAATATCCCAAAGTTAAAGTAATAGTTAGAGGTAAGTTTTTATTTCATATATTATTGAACTAGTATATATGAATAAGATGATTTTTTTAAGGGATAAGATATGTCGAAAAATTTCTACAGCTTTAAGAAATCATCTAATAATAATCAAATATATTATATTCGACCTTACTCCGTTTTTAACGAAACTTAGGTCGACTCGTAGCGAAAAATAAGCTCGTCCCAAGGACGTATTCGAGATTTTACAAAACGTTATATTTCAAAAGTTATGATAGAAAAACAGATGAATCAGCTAAATTAACTATAAGTAAGCAAAAAATGTAACATCAGTTACCAAAATAGGTGTATTACCGATTGACTTTACCATTGACTTGACTTTTTTGACTTTGACTCTTTGACTATGTCTTGATCTAATTAATAAATATTAACTTGAAAGCTGGCATAATGTTGACTTGGTCTGAGCATAGTGCATTAGACGCGTGGAGATACGCTAAGTTCTAGAACTGTGCATTATGGGCTTAATATGTTCTAGTGGGCCTTGGACATGGTGACAGTAGACGTTCACCGATTTGGACTTAGCACGATGGTTGTGTGCTTAAACTTGGACTAAATACTTAAAAATGTAAGAATATACATCTTACGTTAAGCATGCAAACAAAATCGGACATAAATGGGTTTTGCCTAAAGTCTACTAAATACACATAATTTAATTGAAAAATATATAATTTAAATAATTTATATAGCATATAATAGTGCGTTGGAATCATATTAACAAGGAGAATTTAAAGACGCAAAAATTAGTCGACATGCGTGTAAGGCCCCGTTCCCGGGAAACCTCACAGCTGGTCATTCATAGCACTTTACACGTTAAAATACCTTGAAATAAGAATTGATAGCAGCGGAATAGTTAAAGAAAACCCATTTTAATGATTTAGTATAAGTTGGACTCACCATAGTTTGTTAGGATTATTTTGTCTTTTATGTAATAGGTAAAATGTTAGTTTGTGTCCTTGTATTTTTTATTTGTATAGTTTCACTGACCCAGCGAAACTACAGTTTCGCTTGAATGAGTGCTTAGAAACTCTAGTTTCGGGTTCCTATTACATAAAAGACAAAATAATCCTAACACGGACAATGCTCCTCACCGCCAATCCCGATATGGACAATACTCCTCCAGCACCAGTTCCTTCAAATCCGACCATTTCATCTTTGCTATAGATCCTTTTTATTCGGGTTGGACAATGTTGTCTCACTAGCATAGTGCCGAGTCAACAAAAGAATAGGAGGCAAACTTGACCTTCTGATACTCCCGGCAGTCACTGATGTCCAGTACTGCTTCCATCTCCCAAACCCAAAGATGAGTAGTAGTAGCATTGCTATTACCATCGAAGGTCAAGCTTTAAAGTGGGTGGCCATACCCATTATAATAATAAAATATTAGAGTGTTGTCCTTTTAACACTTTAGCCCCTCCACTTGTGTCCATTTACCTTTCTTTCTGGATACTTTTCTTTTCTCGTCTTTTAAATAAAAATTCGGGGTGTTACAACATGGATGCCAGTCTTTATTTACTGAGTAACTTCAACCTCGTGCCATCCCCAGCAACATTGTAACCTACCAACTGATATGCATATAAAAAGATTGCGTTTCTGAGTGAGTTCTAGTTTGATAATATAGAAAATATACTTTTTTGTAAACTTCACTTGGTGATCATCCATCATTATACGTAATTGTTCATTAGGAAATTCATTATCTTTCTTTCTTCCATTATCTTTCTCTTTTATTAACTAGGATTGCACAAAGCAAGAGCTTATATTGTTGGTTGTGAACAGATGTCGAACGCCTGCCAGCAAATGTTTATCATGGTAGCTAACCCATGGTAGTTTATCCACACTGCTAGGCACAAAGCCTTCTGATGAACTCGGATCCCATTGGTCTATTGGTCAATCACAAGGATTAGACCCCAGATGTGCCTTCTTTGGGCTGAAACAACCACACATCAGTTGAGCAAACGACAACCAGGGTCGTGAACCTCCGTTGGAAATGCTTGCAAGGCTTTTCGCCTTTTATCAGGGCCCAGGGGTAACATTCATTAAGTTCCACTGTCCTTCTTTTATTCCTTTATGACCACTTAATTATGAATAATACTTTTAAGATATCCATTACCTTATAATCACTCATGAAATAGTAAATATTATTTATACCAACAACCATAAGAAAAGAATAAAATGTTAGAAACATTAAACAAGCATAAACTTCCATTAAACATAACCACTTAGTTCTTAAGCTCTAATCCCAAATTTCAGAATAAACCTAAGTGTCCACAGCGCATGAATAAGGTTTATAGCGGATGACTTAAATACTAAGTGTTCACAGCGAACAACCAAAGTCCAAAGCAAATAGCCAAAGTCCATAGCGCATTAGTGAAACACTAAGAATGTCCACAGTGGATGACTAAAACATTCCAAGTGTCCACAGCAGACAGCCAAGTACACAATGGACAACCAAGTCAACAGTGGACGAGCAAGTCCACAGCGGGCAGTCTAAATGCCTAAGCGTCCACAGCAGACATGCAAAGTCCACAACGAACATGCAAAGTCCATAGCGGATAGTATAATTGTCTTAAGTTTCCACAACGAACACTTTATCCATACTCAAGTGTCCACAGCGGACGGCTAGTGTCCACAGCAGACACCAAGTCTATCCCCTGCGATTCAACTTATGCAGTTCCTAGTCCCAAATATCATTTCTTAACATACCCTTAGCATGATCTATCAAGATAGATACTTAAACATAACAAAAAGTAATTTTAATGATGGAAAACATAGTTTTGCCCGGTAACATCATTTTTTAGTTTGCATATCAGCCCCAAACAAGTAGAAAATTAGTAAAAGAAGGGATCTAGAACTCACCTTAACAGCTTTTGAGTCAAACACAGCAAATCCGAGAGCAATACCTGGAGTTCTAACACCTAAACACACATAAAGAAACAACTAAACACTTAAAAACATACAAAGATTGGTCCAGAAGTTAAAACCCAACTGAAACCGAGAAGAAAACTCTTTAAAATCTTACCTTCTTGAAGATTTCTTTGACTTCTCTTTCTAGAACCAGATAAAGCTTCATTCTCTCTCTCCTGCCGATAGTTTGAGTGCATGAAAGAGGGGGTATGGGCGGCCATATCACCTTTTTGAACTCATTATGGGAAGGTTTGACGCTTGCACACTTTTAACCCCTTGCTTTTGAGATAATTCCCTTTTTCTCCCTTACTTTCTTTTCTTTTCTTCTTTCTGAAATTATCCTAGCGTTACAAGTCCACCCCACTTATATAGGTTTCGTCCCGAAACCTGTCACTCCTTAAAGAGATCTGGGTAGTGCTGTCTCATCTCTTCCTCAGTCTCCTATGTAGACTCTGACCCCTTCCTGTGTCTCCACTGTACTCGCACAAGTGGAACCACTTTATTCCTCAACCTTTTCTCCTTTCTATCAATGACGACCACTGCCAGCTCAACATAATTGAGCCATTCATCCACCTCGATGTCCTCGAGTGGCACGATCATATCTTCATCGGCTAAGCATTTTCTCAGATGAGATACATGAAAAGTCAAATGAATTCCACTTAACTCATTGGGTAACTCCAATTGATAGGCCACCTCTCCTACTCGAGCAATGACTCGGAAAGGCCCTATATATCTTAGGCTTAGCTTTCCTTGCTTCCTGATCAGATGATCCCTTTCCAAGGCGAGACCTTCAACATAACTCTATCGCCTACCTTGAATTCGATTGGTCTACGTCTCTTGTTGGCATACGACTTCTATCTATCCTTTGCTGCCTTCATAAAGGCCTTGATCATCTCCAAATTTTAGGTCATAGCCTCAATCACCTTAATGCTCCCGAACTCCTTTTTCTCGATGTCACCCTAACATACAGGCGTTCTACACTTCCTAACGTATAGCATCTCATATGGAGGCATACCAATGCTGCATGATAACTATGTTATATGAGAACTCGGCTAACGGTAAGTGTTCGTCTCAACTTCCACCAAAATCAATGACGCATGCTCGTAGCATATCCTCAGGCGTCTGAATGGTTCTTTCCGACTGACCATCTATCTGAGGATGGTAAGCCATACTGATATGTAACCTCATCCCCATCGCATCATGAAATATCTTCCAAAACATAGATTTAAACCAAGTGTTACGGTAAGACACGATAGACACCAGTACACCATCATGAGTCATAATCTCTTTGATGAACAGATCCGCCAACCTCTCAGATGAATACGTCTTGTGGATAAGCAAAAAGTGAGCACGCTTTATTAGACGATCAACTATCACCCATATGGCATCGTATCCCCTTGCCGTACGTGGCAACTTCGTAATGAAGTCCATGGTGATGTGCTCCCATTCCCACTCGGGTATATCCAAGGGTTGGATCTTCACATATATGCTTTGGATGCTCCGCCTTCACTTGCAAACAAGTAAGGCACTTACTCACATACTCCACTATGTCGTGCATCATTCGGGACCACCAATAATCTTTCTTCATATCCTGATACATCTTCGTGGCACCGGGGTGAATTAAGTATGGAGTCTTATGAGCCTCATCCATGATCTTCATACGTAGATACCCATAACTAGGAATTCACACCTGCCTTGATCAGGTCCTGACACCAAGAGTGTTCTCCCCCAAATCAACGACTAGGCCTTTCATCCTTTAAGTGTTAATCTGATCTTCTTTCAATGCTTCATCCTGAAATTCTTTGACCTGCTTCATCACATCAGAGGCATAACCAACTGATAAGCCTTCACTCGTATCGACTCGGGTCTCTCCTTTTGGCTAAGGGCATCCGCCATCATGTTCGCCTTGCCTGGATGGCAGTGGATCTCATAATCATAGTCCTTGATAAGCTCTAACCATCTCCTTTGCCTCATGTAACACCCCGAATTATATTAAAAGAATAGAAAATAAAAGTATAAAGAAAGAAAAGATAAATAACCCAAGTTGAAGGACTAAAGTTGTGCAGTATGCAAACTTTAATATAATTATGTTTAAAAATAAGGGCATGGCCGCCCATGCCCCCACTACCCACCTATCTTCTCGGATGAAAAAGGAAGAAAGAAGAAGAGTTTCACTGGTTTTAGAGAGAGAAAGATGAAGAAGAAGCTGCAAAGGTGAGTTTTCCCGAATATGAGATCGGTTTCAGCAGGGTTTTGAGTTCTAAACCAAAGTTCTTGGTGTTTGATACTTGTTTTCATGGTTTTTAGAAGCTCCTGTTGCAGGTGGGTTTCGGGTTTGAGGTGTACAACTCGAAGGCTGTTCAAGGTGAGTTTCTAGAACCCCTCTTTTTTACTGATTTTCTAATTTTTGGGGCTGTTATGCATACCATGCAAAGGTTTTTAAAGTAACCGAGTGTTTATGCCCTGTTGTTCGACTGATGTTCTGTATATGTATGTTTTAGAGTTTGTTTATGGGTTAGGCATGATGTTTAGCATGTTTAAGTGCCTTTAGAATGATAGATCTGTGGTAGGAAGTATTAGATCGATGTTCGGGTGTTGTTTGTAGCATAGATAATAATTTCAGAAGGTTCCCATGCACCCAACTAGTGGTCATGCGCCTAAGTAACCTCATGCGCCTAAGTTCATGCGCCTAACCAGTAGTCAGGTGCCTACCCCATGCGCCCAGAATGATTAGCCATTTGGCTTAAGTGCATCCGCCCAACTAGTATTCATGCGCCCAGAAAAGTGCTCATGCGCGTAAGTGTTGGCAATACGCCCAAATAGTGCCCATGCACCCAGAGTTGCTCATGCGCCTAAGTGTTCAAGCGCCTAAGCAGGGCTCATGCGCCTGCATAGTGGTAATGCACCCAGACTGTTTTTACTTAGAATTTTTATGCTCATGCACGGCTTCGCGAGGTGGAGGTCGTGGTGGACGTGGTGTTAGATGGCGTGTCACGAGGAGCAGGGTTAAGACTACTGAGACGGCTCCTGAAGAGCCAGAGTTTCGTCACCAGGACGGTGAGGACGGAGAGCTAATCTGAGAGCCTCAATGAAGGAGGCAGTAGCAGAGGAAGTCTATCAGGTCATGTAGATGATTCCGCCGGCTGTAGTGACCGAGGTCCTTAGAGCTGTGAAGGAGGATGAGAAGAAGGAGGGTGAGAAGAGGAAGACCACTATACGATGAGGCGTGGAAGGAGGTTTAAGGGGAAGGGAGCAACCAGAGACCGATATGGTTGTCTCAAGTGACGATGAGGAGGATGAGGAGGCTGTACAGGAAAACATGAAGGGGTGCAGCTATGGAGCCTTCCAAAGGTATAGGCCCCCAATGTTTGATGGAAATAGGAGTGCTGTTGCTGCATGACATTGGGTGAGGGAGATGGAAGCAGTACTTGACATTAGCGAGTACCGCGAGGATCAGATGGTGAAGTTTGCTACCCACTCATTTGTGGATTCAGCCTTGTGCTGGTGGGACAACGTTGTCCACGCTGATGGCACTAGGGCAGTCAGGAGAATGAGGTGGAAGGAGCTGAAGAGGTTGGTAATTGAGGAGTATTGCCCTCATAGAGAGCTAGACAAGGTAGAGAGGGAGTTCCTGCAATTGGAGGCGGGAACGATGATGCACCAACAGTATACAACGAAGTTCAACGAGATGGCAAGGCTGGTGCTAGATTAGTTGACGCCTGTGTCACGAAAGATCAAGAGGTACATTCAAGTTCTACCGATAGATGTTCGCAGACATCTAATCGCCGCTGCCAGGTACATTTAGGTCGGTGGTCGATTTAGCAGGGAGGCTGTACGATGAGCGAGAGGCGGTGGCGACAGTGGATGTAGAGGAGGAGCGGGGCTATGTTAGAAATGGAAATGGAAGGTGGGGTAATGATGATGGATTTATGGCTAGAGGTAAGAAGATGAAGGTAGATGATCGGAAGATGGTAACAGGGAAGGAAGAAGTATGCAAGAAGTGTGGTAGAGGCCATGAGGGGGAGTGCAAGTAGGGACTGAACATCTGCTTCCAATATGGAAAAGAGGGCCACAGAGCGAGGGGCTGTCATATGGCTAGATGTTACAGATGTGGTGAGATTGGGCATATGAGCAGAGACTGCAAGTAGTCGAGGGCAGAGACTCTGGTGCAAGGAAGGGTGGCAGAGGATGAATGTCAGAGCATTCGCCATGACCAGGAGGAGGCTAGAGTGGACTCCGATATGACTTCAGGTACGTTTCTAGTAAATTAAATTTGTGCATTGGTGTTGTGATATTGGAGCTAGTAGTAGTTTCGTTCCTGCTGCCTTCTGTGATAAGTTGCATGTTAGAGTAGGAAGATCGATGAGCCCTTCGATTTAGAAATTGCTAATCGTAAGTCCACTAGGATACCTGATGTTGTAGAGGATTGTGTGGTAGAATTAGGAGGGCACGTGTTTTGTGCTAGACTGTTCAAGATCAACGTAGGTACATTGATACGTGCCTTGGGTAGAATTGGCTAGTTGCCTATGAGGCAAACACCGAGTGTTGTAAGAAGGTGGTTTGATCAACCATGCCCGATAAGAGTTTGGTGCCGACCTACGATGATGGAGTAAGGATGAAGGCCTCATCTTGGAGAGGGGATCATCCGATTCAGAAAGCAAGGAGAACTAATACCGAGGTATATAGGGTCATTCTGAATCGCTGCTCAGGTAGGAGAAGTGGCCTATCGACGGGAGCTACCCGATAAGTTAAGTGGAATTCACCCGACGTTCTGCGCATCTCATTTAAGAAAGTTCTCAATCGAGGAGGATATGGTAGTGCCACTAGAGGATACCAAGGCGGACGAACGACTCAACTACATGGAGCAGTCGGTGGCCATTACTGGAAGAAGGGAGAGAATGGCTAAGGAGAAGGGTGGCTTCACGTGTACGAGTACAGTGGAGCACAGAAAGGGTCTAAGCCTACGTATAAGATCAAGGAATAGATGAGACATCACCACCAGCAACTGTTCGAGAAGCGACAGGTTTCGAGGACGAAACCTATATAAGGGGGGTGGACTTGTAACACCCCGAATTTTATTAAAAGAAGAGAAAATAAAAGTATAAAGAAGCAAAATATAAATAACCCAAGTTGAAGGACTAAAGTTATGCAAGATGCAAACTTTAATAAAATTATGTTTAAAAAGAAGGGCATGGCCGCCCATGCCCCCACTACCCACCTATCTTCTCAGCTGAAAAAGGAAGAAAGAAGAAGAGTTACACTGGTTTTAGAGAGAGAAAGAGGAAGAAGAAGCTGCAAAGGTGAGTTTTCCCGAATATGAGATCGGTTTTCAGCTGGGTTTTGAGTTCTAAACTGAAGTTCTTGGTGTTTGATGCTTGTTTTCATGGTTTTTAGAAGCTGCTGTTGCAGGTGGGTTTCGGGTTTGAGGTGTACAACTCAAATGCTGTTCAAGGTGAGTTTCTAGAACCCTTTTTTTACTGATTTTCTAAGTTATGGGGCTGTTATGCATACCATGCAAAGATTTTTAAAGTAACCAAATGTTTATGCCCTGTTGTTCGACTGATGTTCTGTATATGTATGTTTTAAAGTTTGTTTATGGGTTAGGCATGATGTTTAGCATGTTTAAGTGCCTTTAGTATGATAGATCTATGTTAAGAAGTGTTAGATCGGTGTTCGAGTGTTGTTTGTAGCATAGCTAATAATTTCAGAATGTTCCCATGTGCCCAACTAGTGGTCATGCGCCTAAGTAACCTCATGCGCCTAAGTTCATGCGCCCAACCAGTAGTAAGGCGCCCAAACAGTACCCCATGCGCCTAGAATGATTAGCCATTTGGCTTAAGTGTTGGTCATCCGCCCAACTAGTCGTCATGTGCCCAAGTGACCGCATGCGCCTAAGTATTCATGCGCCCGGATAGTGGTCATGCGCCCAGAAAAGTGCTCATGCGCCTAAGTGTTGGCAATGCACCTAAATAGTGCCCATGTGCCCAGAGTTGCTCATGCGCCTAAGTGTTCAAGCGCCTAAGCAGGGCTCATGCGCCTGTATAGTGGTAATGTGCCCAGACTCTTTTTACTTAGAATTTTTATGCTGATGCGCCTAAAATGTTCTATTGTGCTTCATCTTGGACTTAGGGTTTTCTGAGAGTTTTAAGAGGTTGATGATTGAGATAGGTTGTGATGTGATGGTTATGCCTGTTGATGTTTATGTTATCTGTGATGCGTTATCTTTTCTCGTTAAATGGTTTTCAAAATGTATGTATTATGATATGAGATACGTTATGTATGATGTTATGACTTTACGTGGTGTGATGTATGTTATTTAATGAATGTGAATGGAAACGGATGATAAGTATGGAAGTAACAGCTGATGAGATCCTTGTCGCGTACCCTGTTACTGTGTCAGCCTTCGGGCATGAGTCGGGGGTTTGTTTACAGGCCTCGGCACAGTATCAGCTTTCAAGCACAAATCGGAGGTACTGCATGAGACAGGATGGCATATGATAAGATGAGGTCTTGTTGCTCGCCCCGGTACTGTGTTAGTCTCCGGACACGAGTTGGGGGTTTGCTTACAGGCCCTGGCACAGTATCAGCTTTCGAGCACAAGTCGGGGGTGTTGCATACGAGATGGGGATCTTTTTCGTGTAACCCGGTACTGTGTCAGTCTTTGGACACGAGTCGGGGTGTTGTTTACAGGCCCCGGCACAGTATCAGCCTTTAAGCATGAGTTGGGGGTATTGCATGAGGCAGGATTCGTATGATAGTAAGTATATTATTTGATGATGAACGATGATGAAGATAATAATAATTATTATCAATGTGTATGTATGATATGTGATCACGATCGAAAGTAAAAAGGTTGTTTTAATGAAAGTAAAGTATTTTTTTATAAAACTAGAACTCACTCAGCGTCGCTGTTTTTTTGTATGCATATTAGTTGGCTGGTATTTTGTTGATGTTGAGGAGTTGCAGGCATGGATTGCATAAGCTACTAGGAGCATTTTGAGACTGGCATCCACATTTTGACATGTTACTGTATTTTGTTATGTAAATGAATGATGTAATGTAATGAAATGGCATGTTTTAATTATAAATGAAAGTTTTTGAATTCCGCTACAAAAGTAATGTATGTTTTAAAATGTTTTATGCTAGGACGGTCCAATTTGTAAGTGTTCCGAAAACGGGGCCTTACAGCTCATGTTCAAATCCTTCTGCTCGAAGAAGTAATTCAACCTTTTATGGTCAGTGAAGATGGTGCACTTCGTCCCATACAAGTAGTGCCTCCAAATCTTCAATGCAAAGACCACATCGCCAACTCCAAGTCATTAATAGGGTAATTAGCCTCATGGATCTTCAACTGTCGGGATGCATAGGCTATAACCCTCCCCCGTTGCATAAACACGCAACCTAATCCCGAATAAGAAGCATCCGAATAGACCACCAAGGCTTTGCTTCCTTCGGGAAATGTCAAGATAGGAGCTTGAGTCAATCTCATCTTTAGCTCTTCGAAAGCATTCTCCTGCTCCAGACCCCATACAAACTTTGCATCTTTACGGTTTAACTTGGTCAATGGTGAAGCTATCTTGGAGAAGTCTTGGATGAAACTTCTGTAATAGCCCGCCAAACTCAAAAAACTACAGATCTCCAATGGCATCTTTATCTACTTCCATGGCATCACCGCTTCAACTTTCGCCGGTTCTTCCATAATCCCTTCAGGATTAACCACATGACCCAAAAACTGAACCTCTCGAAACCAGAATGCACATTTGGAAAACTTAGCACACAGCTTCTCTCTTCTAAGCGTCTTCAACACTTCTTGGATGTGACTAGCAAGCTCTTTTTCGCTCTTTGAATGGGTCGTCACACCCGATTCATCAAATCCATAAAAGCAGCTGGCGCGTAGGTTAAACCAAAGGACATCACGAGAAACTCGTAGTGCCCATAACGTGTGCGAAAGGCTGTCTTAGGGATATCTGCTCCTTCACCTTCAATTGATAATACCCGAATCGAAGGTCTATCTTGGAGAACCAACTAGCACACTGGAGCTGATCAAACAAGTCGTTAATCCTTGGTAACGGATACCGGTTCTTCACAATCAACTTGTTCAGCTCACGGTAGTCGATGCACATCCTCATACTACCGTCTTCTTCTTTACGAATAAAATTGGAGCACCACATGGAGAGATACTCGGCCGAATAAAGCCCTTATCGAGAAGATCTTATAGTTGCGTCATCAACTCCTTGAATTCAGATGGGGCCAACCGGTATGGTGCCTTGGCGATGGGTTGCGCTCCTGGTTTCAAGTCAATGTGAAAATCGATTTCTCTATCGGGTAGGACCCCTGGCAGGTCTTCGGGAAACAGATCGGGGAATTCGCATACTACCAGCACGTCTGACGGTTAAGGCATGGTAGCATTCACATCCTGCACATAAGCCAAGTAAGCACCACACCTCATCTCATAAACTTCTCTGCCATGATCATATATATCACTCGCGGAGTGATGCATTCCTTGTCTCCGTAAACCGTAACCAAACTGCTATCGGGTGCAATCAGATGAATCATCTTCTTTCGACACACGATATTTGCTTTGTAGGTTTCCAACCAATCCATTCCCAACACCACATCAAAACCTCCTAGAGCCATCACATACAATCTAGTAGGAAACTTATGATCATCCAATTTTATGAGGCAATCGTCTATCATATCAGACATCTTAGTAGATTTTCCTATCATTGTCTCTACATGGAAAGGCACATCTATCTTCTTACACTTACCATGCATTATATGACAAAAGGCAGGTGATACAAAGCTCTTACTAGCACCCGAATTGAATAGCATAGAACCATACAATTGGTTTACCAAAAATGTACCTGAAACTACCTCAGGATCCACTCTGGCCTCTTACCGGGCCATGTTGAATGCTCTTGCCCTTGTTTTGGTTCCCTAACTCTTCCCTTTCTCCTATATAGTCTGGGTTCTCGAGCTTTCTGCCCACCCTTCTTGCAATCCCAGCTCAAGTGGCCTACTTCTCCGTATTGGTAACATCTCAGTATCCTGCACTCCTTAGAGTAATGGCCCTTGCCCCCGCAGTTGAAGCTCCTGTTTGTCCCCACTCTGCATTCACCCGTGTTGGTCTTTCCACACTTTTGACACCCCCTTTGATCATTCTCTTTCCAGTGTTCTGGGCGACGGTCGTCAACCCTCATCCTCTTCTCCCCAATTCCATAGTTAACATTCCTGAACCACTTCCCGTTACCATTCTTACACCAACTCCTCTCGACCTTCCTCTGAAGTGGCATCGGGTCCCTCTCATCGTACAATCTGCCTGCCAAATCAACCACGAACCTAAACATGCTTGGTCTAGAGGCTATCATGTTCTTCCTAATGTCCACTGGCAAACCTTGCATGTATCTCTTAATCTTCTTGGATACTAGAGTTACCAAGTCTGGCATAAGTCTTGCAAGTTCATTGAACTTGGAGGTGTACTCTTTATGAGTCATGTTCCCAGCCTCCAAATGCAAGAACTCCTTCTTCATTTTATCCAATTCTTGATGTAGGCAATAATCCTCCAGCACCAGTTCTTTCAAATCCTATCACTTCATCTTTGTTATAAATCATTTTTCCTCGGCTTGGACAATGTTGTCCCACCAGCATAGTGCCAAGTCAACAAAAGAATAGGAGGCAAACTTCACCTTGTGATCCTCCCGGCATTCACTGATGTCCAGTACTGCTTACATGTCCCAAACCCAATGTGAGTAGCAGTAGCATTGCCTTTACCATCGAAGGTTGGGGGTTTGCATCTTTGAGACACCCCATAGATGCACCCCTTAGCAGTCTCCTTCTCCTCCTCACTATCATCTTCACGAATGACCACATTTAGGCTAGATGGCTCTTCTTCAGCTTCCTCAGTCCTTTCAGTGGACTTTCTTGATTTCCTATCCTCCTTCTTCCCCGTATCCTCATCTATTTCCCTATCCTTTACAGCCCTCAACACTTCAGTCACCACCGAAGGCAACACATTCTGCATGATGGTATAGACCTTGTCAACAATAACTTCCTTCACCGTAGACTTGAGGGTAGTTGATCCTTCACCCTCTTGGTGGCTATTGAGATCTGTGTTCAACCGTCTTGGGAGCCTTAGCTTTGCTTCTAGTGACACGTGGCCCAGTAGAATGCCTCCCACGAGCACCACCTTAGGTTGCTTCCCAGATTATGTCAAGTAATAGCTCAGATTATGTCAAGTATAGTAAGTTCCTAATTACAATGGCTAGTTATGATTAGCAACTTACTTTACACTTCATTCCCCAAGCATTACCTAACTTACTACATCAATATCCAAATCTATAAAGAACACATAATTCATATAGCACACGCACATAATACCCGTTAACTTTAAGTAAATACATGGTGGCACGTAGCTACTCGGGCCGGCATCCCCCCCTTTGGTCCCATTCTTAGTTTAAGATTAGGTTTTGAAAATAATTTCTCTCAATTCTCTTAAAGTTTGTCTCTGATACCAACTTGTAAGGCCCCGTCCTCGAGAAACCTCACTGCTGGTCATTCATAGCACTTTATACGTTAAAATACCGTGAAGTAAGAAATGATAGCAGCGGAATAGTTAAAAAAAACCATTTCATGCATTGATACTAACTTTTCCAAGAAATACATCATTGTTACAAGCTTCAAAAGAATATTTAGTTGTATTACAAGACAAAAATATCATCTCTGCCTAACATGGATGCCAGTCTTTATTTGCCGAGTAGCTTCAACCTCGTGCCATCCCCAGCAACAACATTACCTGCCAACTGATATGCATATAAAAAGTTAGCGTTGTTGAGTGAGTTCTAGTTTCATAATATAGAAAATATATTTTTTTTGTATATTTCACTTGGTGATCATCCATCATTATACGTAATCGTTCATTAGGAAATTCGTTATCATTCTTTCTTCCATTATCTTTCTCTTATATTAACTAGGATTTCACAAAGCAAGAGCATATATTATTGGTTGACAATAGATGCAGAACCCCTGCCAGCAAATGTTTATCATGGTAGCTAACCCTTGGCAGTTGATCCACACTGCTAGGCATGAAGCCTGCTCATGAACTCGGATCCCATTGGTGTATTGGCCAATCACAAGGATTAGACCCTATATGTACCTTTTTGGGGCTAAAATAGCCACACATCAGTTGAGCAAACGACAACCAGGGTCGTAAACCTCCATTGGAAAAGCTTGCAAGGCTTTTCACCTTTTATCAAGGCCCAGGGGTAACATTCATTAAGTTCCACTATCCTTCTTTTATTCATTTATGATCACTTAAGTACAAATAATACTTTTAAGATATCCATTACCATATAATCACTAAACATGAAATAGTAAATATTATTCATAACAACAACCCATAAGAAAGAATAAAATGTTAGAAACATTAAACAGGCATAAACTTCCATTAAACATAACTACATAGCACTTAAGCTCTATTCCCAAATTTCAAAATAAACCTAAGTGTCCACAGTGCATGAATAAGGTCTACAGTAGATGACTTAAATACTAAGTGTTCACAGCGGACAGCTAAAGTCCACAGCGGACAGCCAAAGTCCATAACGAATGAATGAAACACTAAGTGTGTCCACACGCGGATGACTAAAGCATTCCAAGTGTCCACAACGAACAGCCAAGTCCATAGCGAACAGCCAAGTCCACAGCGGATGACCAAGTCCACAACGGACAGTCTAAATGCCTAGGTGTCCACAGTGGACATGCAAAGTCCATAGCAGACATGCAAATCCAGAGCGGACAAAATAATTGTCTTAGGTGTCCACAAATGACACTTTATCCATGCTCAAGTGTCCACAGCGGACGGCTAGTGTCCATAGAGGACACCAACTCTATCACCTGCGATTCAACTTATGCAGTTCCTAGTCCCAAATATCATTTCTAAACATACCCTTAGCATAGATCTATCAAGATACACACTTAAACATAACAAACAATCATTCAACATCATGGAAATCTTTAAAACATATATATTTTTATAAAAAGTCATTTTAACAGTGGAAAACATAGTTTTACCCAGTAACATCTGTTTTCAGTACGCATATCAGCCCCAAAAAATAGAAAATCAGTAAAATAAGGGATCTAAAACTCACCTTAACAGCTTTCGAGTCAAACACAGCAAACCCGAGAGCAATACCTGGAGTTCTAACACCTAAACACACATAAAGAAGCAACTAAACACTTAGAAACACACAAAATCAATCTAGAAGTTAAAACCCAACAGAAACCGAGAAGAAAACTCTTTTAAAATCTTACCTTCTTGAAGATTTCTTTGACTTCTCTCTCTAGAACCGGATAAAGCTTCTTTCTCTCTCTCCAGCCGATAGTTTGAGCGCATGAAATAGGGGGTATGGGCGGTCATATCTCCAGCCGACAGGTTTGACCCTTGCACGCTTTTAACTCCTTACTTTTGAGATAATTCCATTTTTCTCCCATACTTTCTTTTCTTTTCTACTTTCTGAAATTTTTCGTGCATTACAATGCGTATCGGGACGAGACGGAATTGGATGAAATGTGCAAAGGGCCCGGGAGGCCCATCTAAGGCCCCCTTGGCTGAATCCATCTAAAAAGGAGGTTCCCTTGTTTTCCTTTCCTTTGTTGAAACTTATTTTCCAAGTTTCTCTCAAAGTGAAACCCTAGCCACCAGTCTCAATTTCTTCCTGTTCTTCTCCTTCTCCATCGAAAATCACCATCATCAATATCTTTCCATCGATTTTTGGTGCAACAAATACATTCAAGATTGTGTTCTAAGCAAGTCTTGTTCATCTTCTAATCTCTCGGTAAGAAAAATCATTTCTTGATGATTTTATTCCATATTCTTACATTCTTTGATTTGGATGTTGGATCGTGAAGACCTAGGTGTTACGGGTGTTGGACTCTCTAACCGGTAAAATCCTAATTCTTAGTCTTTGTATATGCTTGAATGTATCAAGATGGGGTTGTAATCTTGTGTGACCTGATCAAAATGGACATCTTGGTCGTATAAATTGTTGTTGAAATCATTAATCTTGTTTCTTGAATGGATGGACGCTTTAAACAATCAAAATCATGTATAGATTAATTAATGTTGTGAACCGGAAGACTAAAATTCAACTAACTGTTTTGGGACTGAAAAATTGGCATAATCCATGTTTTTGATACAAGGTTTTTTCAATTAGTTCATGGAATAAACGTTCTTTAAGTGCTCGGGTTAATAATGTTCAAATATTGAGGTTTGGGATGCAAAGGAACAAGACTAATGACCCGGATAGTTTGCTGTCAGAAAAAAGACGTTTTGTATACGCCATAACTTGATCATAATAAGTCCAAATGGGTCAAACTTTTCGTCTAAAAATAATATCAATGAGTAGTCTAACTAACCCAAGTGGTCTCGTGTCGTTTCGACATCGTTTGGTCCTCCAAACGTGGCTAAGAAAACTGAAGGTCAAAACTAACGAATTTGGGCAGCAGGTTGGTCTATGTTCATCGAGTCATATCTTTCTCATATTTTATCCAATTAAGATGATTCTTTTTTTTGGAGTTTAATTTGAAGTCTTATCCTTCAAAAAATACCTATTACACGATTTTTCGTTACTGTTTTGACCTCCAAACAGTTTACGCAAAACTGGTGCGCAATCAGCTCTACATGCTGAAATATTTTGATAAACTTAAAACGAAGAATTTGAAACTAAATAATCAAATAAAGACAAGTTTTGTATTTAAAAGTGGTTAAATGACTATTTAAAAGAATAAACTAATTATATTTATAATTCATTGAGTATGGACTAATAGATGTGCATCGAAGGGAATAAATAAAATAATATAAAGCGACAGATAAAACCCTAATTACGGCGAGGCTTAAAGTTTAAATCTGACATTAGACTTGTTCTATTAGTAAATCATGTAACCATAAAATAGAAACCATGATGGACATTAAGGACTGGGCTACAAGGATTACACCCATACCGAACATTTTTGTTCTTTAGTAATCCTTTTGTGATTTGTAATTTTAGTGCTTGCTTTGCGTATTGTGGGATTTGGACTGTACTATTTCTAGGTGAGTTTCACGGCCCTATTTTAATATTTTTTACTTGGGGGAAAAGCATGCTCATGGTTTTGGACTATGTTGTGTCTTAAAAATTATTTTGGAATATTGTATGTGGTTTAGGTCATGGTTTGAGTCTAGATGTTCATTCATGAGTGTGTACTTGTGCTTGTGCTTGTTCTTGGGTTTGTTCTTGTTCTTGTCTATCATGGAGTGGTATTGTTAGTACTAACGGGTTGACACCCCCACCCCTATCGTCGGTATGATAGTTGAGACTGACTTGGCCTGTCCTTGCCCTTGGGTGATTATAATCAGGGTAATTGGACTTGGATTGATCTTAAACTTGTGTTAATATCTTAACTGCTATGTACTCTTGCTCACCTACAACTTTCTATACATGTTATACACGGCAAACTATTTGTACTTTTAAACCTGTGAACTCACCAACGTATGTTGACTTTTTAGAGCATGTCTTTTCAGGTAATGAGGCTTAGGTGCTTGGTTGTGGATTTTAGACAAGACCGCTCCTTTGGGAGCAATAGATATTTCATATGACTTTTGGACTTGTTTGTTTTGTTAAATTGTAATTGTTGGATTTGTATTTGGTATTGTTTTGATACTTGTGCTTCTTTTTTCCGATTGGAACTTAGGATTATTTATGCATTTATGGTATGACATTTTGGAACTGACTGTACAAGACACGTGTTCCTATGTGTCGGGCGACGTCATGACCCATTTACGGAGAATACCTTTAGTGATTTTCTTAGACCCCCAATGTGTTATGACTATCCCGTCCGTCACATCCTCATGTTTCTGCTTCTAGCGAGGGTGTGACAAATTGGTATCAGAGCCATTTGTTATAGAGAATTAGGTGGATTTTTCAACCTAGACTATAACCTAAGTACCCACATTTAGTATGCATCATAGGGTTATGTGTGTACTATTATACATGTTAACGTTTTATGTGCATTATCTATTGTGCTATGTAGCCTGCCTTATGTGTTATATGTGACCTTCATATTTGGAGAAATTTGGTTGTTGTATTATCTATGCATGCCTTGAGAAAGCATTAGGTAAGGACATCCTCTTGTTATGCACTTGATTATTATTTGATTTGGATTGATAAGTGCGGCTATAAGGATTCTTTAAATGACTTAGGTTGTTAAGCCAACCTTTGGTATCTGTATCTACTGAAGTTAGCTATGTTGTATGAGTCCTTATTTATATCTTGTGAGTTGAATATTAGGAGATGGACAACTAGCTTACATGACAACAACATACAAGAGCCATGGCTTATTCAGGTCAGATGGTTGCTTTATTGGATCTCGGAGTGTACTAAATGGATTCTTTTGACTTTTCCTTACCCAAGTGAATGCTTTCTCAATCTATTCCTTTGTAAAACTTTGGTTACTTAATCTTTGGTTAGTGACCATATCCTTGGTTCTCTAATCAAAGATAACACTCTGTACTTAATAAGACATGTTAACTCAAATGGTCAATCAAAAATAAAATGAAAAACAACACAAATCTGGTCTGAAATTTTTGCAAACCCAGGGCAAGGTAATATGGCAACCCGGTTCATAGAAAGGCATTCAGGATTGGTGTCGATGAAGCCCAAAAGGACCCATACTTTAGTGACTTTGACTTTTGTAACTAAGTTAGGCTTAACCCCAGTCATAAGGATATGTGTTATTAAATGGGCTAATGATAGACTTGGAAAGACTAGAAAAGTAATATGGGACTGTACTACGCTATTAGAGGATCATGCATTTAGAATAAATCTTGTACGATTTGGGTGCGAAAGTTTTAACATGGTCACCCGGGAAGGGCAAATATGGGTTCCAATGTGTTGAGCCATAAGAAAAGAGTCAAACCCATATGTGTAATGGCATTAGGAATGACGGTTCATATAGGTAGCAAATCCCATATTGATGTTACTTAAATTGAGGGCAATGAGTTGACCGAGTGTGCAGGATGAGGCTTGGAGAGGTCTGGGACAAACAGCTGTTTAAAAGGATAATGGAGGATTGTACATTATTAAGCAGATTTGGGTTCTATTTATGAGGAATGTGCATACATTGGTGTTTGAAAAAGTACATAAATTTAAGTATATTGTTCATCTTGGTGCTAACAAAAGGTACCATGACCTTAAGGACTTAATTTGGTGGCCTGGATGAAAGGGGACATAGTGGACTACGTGTGCAAGTCTATAACTTGTTCAAAGGTTAAAGACAGGCATCCCTATTGCAAGATCCTGAGATTCTAGAACGAAAGTGAAAAACATTATCGTGGACTACATCATAAAGCTAATAAGAATTAGTAGTGAGCACAATTTAATTTTGGTCCTTATAGATAAAATGACCAAATCTGCCCATCTCCTAACTATTCGTGAGGACTACAAAATGTTAATGATGGCAAGGATTTAGGTTAGTGAAATTGTGGATAGAAATGGAGTACCTATGTCGATTGTCTCTGATTGTGATAGTCGTTTCATGCTACGACTCTAACAGAGCTTATAGAAGATGTTTGGAACGCGTCAGGATAGGTGTACAACTTATTACTCTTAGACTAATGGTCTGAGTGTGTGAATTGTTAAGGCATCACAGATATAGTAAGGTCTTGTATTATTGACTCTGGAGGTAGTTAGGACACTCACCTACTATCAGTTGAGTTTCTTATAACAATAGCTACCATTGGAGTATTATATTAGCACGAGGCACTATACAGATGTAAGTACCAGTCACCGATGTAATGGGCAGAAGTCTGGCAAAGCTAGATGACTGGACCGTAAATCATTCATGAGGCGAACGATTAGGGCTTCCAAATCAAGGACATACTAAAGGCAGCTCAAGATCGTGAGAATTTTTCACTAACTATCAAATGAAGCCTTGTTTTAGGAACATCCTTTCAAACATTAATTGAATTGGAAATTAGTTATGGTTAGTCAATGATACACTATCAAGGTGTAAGCAGTGTGGTTGGTTAGCTGCGGTACGCCCTATATATAAACACTAATGATAGCTTGAATGTGAAATCAAAACCAGACCGGGAACTAAATTTTGGTAATGGACAACAACCATACTCTAGAGATATCAACAAATAGGTTGTAGACCTAAAAAGTCATCTCAAGAGACCTTAGTTTATGGACAACATATGAGCTGGTGCCTTCAAAAGGCATTATTTGCTTTGATAAGAAGAGCAAATTGGCACCTAGATTGGTAAGTGCAATTAAGACTTCCGAACAGATTTGGTTAGTGGATTATCGATTTGAGTTACACCATGAATCGATATGGGTGCATGACATGTTCCATGCATTAAAACTCAAGTAGTGTCTTGCTGATAAGACCTTATATGTGTCGATCGAAGAAATTCAAGTGGACGGTAACTTTGATTCGTCGAAGAACTGGCTAGGATCATGACTAGGAAAAATTGAACTTTGAAGAGTAGTAAAATCCTGATCATATAGACTAGTTAGAACTCAAATTGTGGACCTAAATTTTATCTATGCATGGGAAGATCAATTAAGGGCTAAGTACTTTCACCTATTCAGTGAAGGCGTTGCAGTTGATAACTCAGACTAAATTTCAAGACGAAATTTTCTCAACAGGGGGATACTATGACATCAGTCACCAAAATAGGTGCATTGACCATTGACTTTGACCATTGACTTGACTTTTTGACTTTGAATCTTTGACTTTGTCTTGATCTAATTAATGAACTTTGACTTGAAAGCTGGCACAATGTTGACTTGGTCTGAGAATAGTGCATTAGACACGTGTAGATACGCTAAGTTCTAGAACTATGCATTATGGCCTTTATATGTTCCAGTGGGCCTTGGACATGGTGACAGTGGACGTTCACCGATTTGGACTTAGCATGATGGTTGTGTGCTTAAAATGGGATTAAAAACTTAAAAATGTAAGAATATACATCTTACGTTAAGCACGCAAACAAAATCGGACATCAATGGGCTTTCCCTAAAGTCTACTAAAACACATAATTTAATTTAAATAATTTATATAGCATATACTAGTCCGTTGGAATCGTATTAACAAGGATAATTTGAAGACGCAAAAATTAGACAACATGTGTATCGGGATGAGACGAAATTGGATGAAATACGCAAAGGGCCCGGGAGGCCCATCTAACGCCCCCTTGGCCGAGCCCATCTAAAAAGAAGGTTCCTTGTTTTCCTTTCATTTATTGAAACTTATTTTCCAAGTTTCTCTCAAAGTGAAACGCTAGCCACCACTCTTAATTTCTTCTTGTTCTTCTCCTTCTCCATTGAAAATCACCATCATCAACATCTTTCCATCGATTTTTGGTGCAACAAAGACATTCAAGATTGTGTTCTAAGCAAGTCTTGTTCATCTTCTAATCTTACGGTAAGAAAAATAATTTCTTGATGATTTTAATCTTTGTTCTACCTTGATATCGATGATATTCATCATTTAAACATAAAATCATCATCTAATATTCTTACATTTTTTTTTTGGATGTTGGATCATGAAGCCCTAGGTGTTACGGGTGTTGGACTCTCTAACAGGTAAAACCCTGATTCTTAGTCTTTGTATATGCTTGAATCTATCAAGATTGGGTTGTAAACTTGTGTGACCTGATCAAAATGGACATATTGGTCTTATAAATTGTTTTTGAAATCATTAATCTCATTTCTTGAATGGATGGACGCGTTAAACAATCAAAATCATGTATTGATTAATTAATGTTGTGAACAGGAAGACTAAAATCCAACTAATTGTTTTGGGACTGAAAAATTTGGATAATCCAAGTGTTTGATACAAGTTTTTGTCAATTAGTTCATGGAATAAGCGTTGTTTAAGTGGTCGGGTCAATAATAGTCAAATATTGAGGTTTGGGATGCAAAGGAACAAGAATAATGAACTGGACAGTTTGCTGTCAGAAAAACAAGATGTTTTGTACAGGCCATAACTTGGTCATAATAATTCCAAACGGATAAAAATTTTCTTCTAAAAATAATTTCAATGAGTACTCTAACTAACCCAAGTGGTCTCGTGTCTTTTCGACATCGTTTGGTCCTCCAAACGTGGCTAACAAAAGTGAAGGTCAAAACTGACGAATATGGACAGCAGGTTGGTTTGTGTTCATCGAGACATATCTGTAAGATCATCTGAAGATTATGA
Source organism: Flaveria sonorensis (assembly GCA_025506505.1). Taxonomy (NCBI): domain Eukaryota; kingdom Viridiplantae; phylum Streptophyta; class Magnoliopsida; order Asterales; family Asteraceae; genus Flaveria; species Flaveria sonorensis. The sequence continues at coordinate 35,808,968 of CM046432.1, read as the reverse complement.
GGCTGATACAACCAAAAAGCCAGAACAACCAAGTCTTCCATGCATGCACTAAGGAACAAAGATGAACTAGCTTTGGAACTCTTACACTCTCAAATGTGTCTAAGTGTAAGATCATCCGAAGCTAACAGTTCAGAAGGAGTTACTTTGGAAGTTTCACACTCAAACAGAAAAATAATCTAAGTGTGAAATCTTCCAAAGCCAAAGACCAGCATCTTCCGATGCCAAAGATGAAATCTTCCAAAGCTTCCGAGACAAAGTCTTCCGAAGCTGTGAAGACTGATTTCTTCAGAGGACAGAGAAAATATGCTTTCTCTGAATTAACTTTTGATAAAGCTGACACACTTTCCGCTACCTGCTCTGGTGGTTCACCTACTTTACACAAGTTGGTGAAACTTCCATGCTTTATCAAAAAGTAGGAATGGCCTTTGTCTGTAACTTACCTTACATGTTCCTGTAGACTTTTTTTATTAGGAAAAGTCAGTGAGCTATGGCATGTCATAGTCACTAGTCAAAAGGAAACTTGCCTTTTGACTGTAGATTGATCTTGTTGTCTAGATTAGTCAAATCCTAACTGTCTTTACATGTAAGCAACGGTTGTAGGTTGTAGTATAAAAGTGTCTCAGGTCCTTGTAATTTCTTTATGCTTTGTAACACTTGTAAAATAACTTGAGATCAAGATACAACATCTTTGAAAACCAATCTTGTGTTCTTGTGTTGTTCTTAGTTCTGTCTCTTTAATTTACTTGTGTTCTTAGTATCATCTGTTTTAAGTGACCAGTTCCCTATTTGAATTGCTAAGTGATCTAATATCTCTCCTCAATGTGAAACTAAGTGTTAAGTACCCTTACCCGGTCATGCAATTGGTATAAGAGCATTCCAAGGCTCTTGATTGTAAGATCTCACCATCTTTAACCCTTTTAGCTTAACACATCACTTAACTCTTCAAATGGTAGCTATCACTAAGGCTGATATGGAAATTGGAACTATGAAAAAGTCCCCACTGATCACTCCTGAGGATTTTGACACTTGGTGCCAAAGAATGAAAGGCTTCATCAAGTCTCAAGATTCCAGGATGCAATGGACCTCATGTACGATGCACCTCTTCAGCTGCTGCTGGTGGTGGCATGATACCAAAGGAGAGGGCTGACTTTTTTGATGAAGACTTGAAAATGATTGATATTAATCAGAAAGCCATGACAACCCTCCAAACTGCTCTTTCAAACTCCATCTACAGAGGTTTCAAGAAGTGCAAGACCGCTAAACAGCTATGGGATGCACTGAAACTAATGTATGAGGGGTCCAATAAAGCAAAGTAAAAAAAGAAGGACCTCCTGAAGCAGCAGTTTGAAAACTTCACCTTCAAGACAGGTGAAACCATGACTCAATAATACTTCAGGTATGTTAAGATTGTGGATACTCTGGCTGATGTTGGAGTAACTATTGAGAACAGGGATATTGTTAGGAAGTTCATGTCCTCTCTTCCCAGACAATGGACACACTACTGTGTGGTCATTAAGAGGACTGAAAACCTCAAGACCCTTACTCTCACTGAGTTGTATGGGATACTCAGTGGATACCAGATGGAGATGAACATGCAAAATTCATCTGGTAACTCCAATACTCACCAGAGTTCAGCCTTTCATGTGGGTGAAAGGGATAGCAGAGAACCACAACATCATCTTATCTGCTACCCTGAAACTTCACAAAAGACTCCTTTCATCACCTTCCTAAAGACACCCAGAGAAAGCTACAACCAAGGAAGTCCCTTCCAAGAGATAAGTTCCTCTCAAGCCTTTATCTCGACTGATGAAAGTTCAGGCAACTTTCTCTTCACTCTTGAAGATCTGGACTGTATCCATCCAGATGATCTGGAATATATGGAAATACTCCAGTAGATGGCTCCTCTCACTCATAGAGCCCAGAAGTTATATAAGAGGACTGGGAGAAGGTTTCCTAGAAATGCAGCCAGTGGCAAGTTTAGGCTGGACAAAAGCAAAGTATTACAACTATAACTAGATGGACACTTTTGCCAGAGAATGCAAGCACCTAATTCAAATGGTGGCCAAGCATCATCCAGGCCAAACTACACTAAGGGAGGACACCAGAATGAGAAGCCAAGACAGCAAGCTGCAGTTGCTGTTGAAGAAGGAGGCTTTGATTGGAGCTTCCAAGCTGAAGATGCTTCTCCAAATCAAGCACTCATGGCTGACCATTATGAAGCCAAGGTACTAGAACATCTTTGCACTCCTGAATGTATTACTAAAGTAAGTAGATACAGGTCACAACTTAGAAATAAGATCTGATATTAAGTCTTTAAACTTTTTAAAAGCTAATTTTAAGAGAGCTGAAAATGATTATAAGCTTAAAATAGAAGATCTAGGGAAAACAATTTCAACTCTGAAACATGAGCAAACAAACTACAAGACTCAAATAAAAGATCTTGTTACTAAGTTGACAGAATGCCTGGCTAAGCTTGTGATCAGCAAAGCCATGGTAGAAAAATGTGTTCTTGAAGAAGAGACCTTCAAGAACATAATATTCTTATCTCTGAATGCAACAGTTTGTTATCAGAATAAGCAGGAACTGGGATCTTATGAGATAGCTCCTCCACACACTCTATTATCCGTAAGATCTCCAAGGTGTGGAACTGGTGAAGATGAGCTTCCCCTTATAGACCCTAGTATTGAAGAGGAGATGGTGAGGGATGATTCTGAAATGAGTGAAAAGAGTCAATCGAAAAAGGGTCACCATGCTCTTAAGGAGAGTAAGAAGGCTGGTATGACAAAGACAAAGAGGAAGAACTTGATTAGAAGAGCAAAGAGAAGATCAAAGAAGGCTCAAGAGATCAAGGCCACTTTTGACTCCAAGCAGAAACAAGTGTTCATCTTTGTAGGGTTTGAAGTGGTAAAGGCTAAGGAATTAACTACAAACTCTAGTACCAGGAGTTTTAGTACAGTTCCAACTCATTCTAGCAAAAAGAAGGCTGAATTGTTGTGTACCATTGCTACACAGTGTAAACCATCCTCCTCTAAGAGCAATTCTCTCCCTAAGAAAATTGCTACATCATATGTGAAGAAGAAGCTCGAGAAAGAAAGTGTTCAAGTTCAGTCTTGCTCTCAGAAGAAGACTCCCAGAAGGAAGCAAATGGATTGCATCATGTGTGGTAGTACTTCTCATCTGGCTAAGGATTGCATCTACAATCCTAAAAGTATAATCCACATGGTCAAATAAATGGCTTCTGGGTAGAAGAAGGAAAAGAAAGCTTCAGAAGGAAAATTTGTTTCATTTGGAAGCTCCAAAATGAAGAAGAAGGCAAATGAAAAATTGCCTTCGGAAGAAAATTTGGTCTCTGAAGAAAGGAATGCTTCCAAAGTACTGAAGCTTGCTGCAGTGAAAGAAAGATCTTCCAAAGGTCCAGTTTCCAAATCTTCCGAAGCTGTAAAAGCTTCCGAAGCTTTGAAGGTCAAGCCAAATTTTCCAAAGGTGGTGTGGAAGATGAAGAAAGACCGTGTGACTGAAGATTCTTCATCAGCAATAACAAATGATCCTTAGAGCCTGAACATAGGATCACTTACTGTTTCATTGCCTTCCACTCATTTTAACTAGCCCAAGACCAATGAGGCTTGGGTTTCCAAATGTAACTAAATCATCTCTTTTTGTGCAGGGACAGCCAAAGGCAAACAAAAATATGTGGATCATTGATAGTGGCTGCTCCAGGCACATGACAGGCAATGAGTCCTTACTTCAAAACTTTGAAAGATTTAATGGAGGACCAGTTGCTTTTGGAGGAGATATAGAAGGTTACATTACTGGCAGGGGCAAGGTTACAAATGGTAAGCTCAGCATTGAGAAGGTAAACTTTGTCGAGGAGCTTGGATACAATCTTTTGAGTGTGTCCTAATTTTGTGACCAAAAACATCACATGCTCTTTACTGAGCATGAGTGCATTGTTCTCAAGCCCGGTGTTGACATTCCTCAAGAGCATATTCTATTTAGAGCCCCCAGGAGAGGGAACATGTACAAGATGGATATATAGGAAACATCTCCCTCTGGAGAAGTTTCTTGCTTTCTGTCTAAAGAAAATAGTGACGAGTCTTTCCTTTGGCATAAAAGAATGTGCCATGTAAACTTTAAAAACATGAATAAATTAATTAAGAGTGATTTGGTAACTGGAATGCCAAAGAAAGAGTTTACAAGTAATGTAACCACCTGCATCTCCTCCAAAAGCAATTGGTCCTCCATTAATTCTTTCAAAGTTTTAAAGAAAGGACTCATTGCCATTCATGTGCCTGGAGCAGCCACTATCAATAATCCAGACATTTCTATTGGTCTTTAGCTATCCCGGCACAAAATGAGTAGAAGGCAATGAAACAGTAATAGATCCTATGCTCAGGCTTTGGGGATCATTTGTTGTTTCTGATGATGAACTTTCAGCCACACAGTCTTCCTCCATCTTCCACACCACCTTTGGAAAATTGGACTTGACCTTCAAAGCTTCGGAAGTTTTGGTAACTTGAGAAGATTTTATGACGAAACCTTCGAAAGATCTTTCTTTCACTGCAACAAGTATCAGTGCTTCGGAAGCATTCCTTTCTTCCGAGACCAATTTTCCTTCCAAAGGCAATTCTTCATTTGCCTTTTTCTTCATTTTGGAGCTTCCGAAGGAAACAGATTTTCCTTCCGAAGCAATCTGTTTCTTCTTACTCTCAGAAGTTTTCTTCTTAATCATGTGTATAGTACTTTTGGGATTGTATTGACAATCCTTAGCCAGATGTGAAGTACTACCACACATAACACAATCCAAATCTTTCCTTCTGAGAGTCTTCTTTCCCAAAGAAGACTGAGTTTGAACACTTTCCTTTTCTTTCTTCATCCTTTCAGATGATTCAACAAGCTTCTTAGGGTGCAGCTTGCTCTTTAAAATGGATGGTTCAGACTGTGCAGCAGTAACACACAGCTGATCGGTCTTCTTGTTGTTGCTGGAGTGAGTTGAAGCTGAAGTGGAACCCTTGGTACTAGAGTTCTTGACAAGGTCTTCAGCTTTCATCACCTTGAACCCTGCAGATACAAATACTTGTTTTTGTTTGGGGTCAAAGGTGGTCTTGATCTCTTGAGCTTTTCTGGATCTTCTCTTTGCTCTTCTGATCCAGTTCTTTCTCTTGGTTTTGCTCAAACCAGCTTCTTTTTTCCTCCTTAGGAGCATGGTGACCCGTTTTGGATTGACTCTCTTCACTCACTTCAGAGTCATCCCTCACCTTCTCCTTTTCATCATCTTAATCACTGGGGTCTATGGATGGCAGCTCATCTAGACCAGTTCCACACCTTAGAGATCTAACTGATATTATAGTGTGTGGAGGAGCTATCTCACTAGATCCCAGTCCCTTCTTATTCTGATAATACACTTTTGCATGCAGAGATGAGGATATCATGTTCTTGAAGGTTTCCTTTTCAAGAACACATTTTTCTGCCCGGGCTTTGCTGATCATAAGCTCAGCCTGGCATTCAGTCAACTTGGTAATAAGATCCTTAATTTGAGTCCTGTTGTTTGTTTGCTCATGTTTAAGAGTTGAAACTATTTTCTCTAGATCTTCTATCTTAAGTTTATAATCATTTTCAGCTCTTTTAAAATCAGCTTTTAAAATATTCAAAGACTCAATGTCAGATCTCATTTCCAAGTTGTAGGACCTGTATCTGTTTACTTTTGCAATACATTCAAGAGAGCAAAGATGTTCAAGTGCCTTAGCTTCATCATGGTCAGCCATGAGTGCTTGGTTTGGAGATGCATCTTTAGCTTGAAAGCTCTAGTCAAAGCCTCCCTCTTCAACATCAACTGCAGCTTGCTGTCTTGGCTTCTCATTCTGGTGCCCTCTTTCAGTGTAGTTTGGCCTGGATGAAGCTTGGCCACCATTGGACTTAGGTGCCTTGCATTCTCTAGCAAAATGTCCCATTTGGTTACAGTTGTCTTGACTTTGCTTTTATCCAGCCCAAACATTCCACTGGCAGCATTGCTAGGAAACCTTCTTCCAGTCCTCTTGTAGAAATTTTGGGCTCTATGAGTGAGTAGAGCCATTTGCTGGACTATCTCCATGTACTCCAGATCATCTGGATGGATACAGTCCAAGTCTTCAAGAGTGAAAAGAAAGTTGCCTGAACTTTCATTAATGGAGAGAAAGGCTTGAGAAGAGTTTGTCTCTTGGAAGGGACTTCCTTGGATGTAGCTCTCTTTAGGTGTCTCAGGGAAGGTGATGAAAGGACCCTTTTGTGAGTTATCAGGGTAGCAGATGAGATGATGTTATGGTTCTCTGCTATTCCTTTCAACCACATGCAGGGATGAACTCTGGTGAGTGTTGGAGTTACCATATGGATTTTGCATGTTCATCTCCATCTGGTATCCACTGAGTATCCTATACAACTCAGTGAGAGTAAGGGTATTGAGGTTTTCAGTCCTCTTAATGACCACTCATTAGTGTGTCCATTGTCTTGGAAGAGAGGACATGAACTTCCTTACAATATCCCTGTTCTCAATGGTTACCCCACCCCAACATCAGCCAGAGTATCCACAATCTCAACATACCTGAAGTATTGTTGAGTCATGGTTTCACCTGTTTTGAAGGTGAAATTTTCAAACTGCTGCTTCAGGAGATCCTTCTTGTTCTCCTTGGCTTCATTTGAACCCTCATACATCAGTTTCAGTGCATCCCATAGCTGTTTAGCTTCTTGCACTTATTGAAACCTCTGTAGATGGAGTTTGGAAGAGCAGTTTGGAGGGCTATCATGGCTTTCTGATCAATATCTATTCTTTTCTTATCTTCATTAGAAAAGTCAGCCTTCTCCTTTGGTATCATGCCACCACCACCAGCAGCTGAAGTGGTGCATGGCACATGAGGTCCATTAACAACAGACTCCCACATCCTGGAATCTTGAAACTTGATAAAGCCTTCCATTCTTTGACACCAAGTGTCAAAATCCTCAGGAGTGATCAGTGGGGACTTTGTCATCGTTCCAGTTTCCATATCAGCTTTGGAGATAACTGCTATTTGAAGAGTTAAGTGATGCGTGTAACTAAGAGGATTTGAAGATGGTGAGATCTTGCAAACAAGTGCCTGGAATGCTCTGATACCAATTGCAGGACCGTTAAAGGGTACTATGCACTTAGTTCACACACTTAGGAGGATCTTTGAGAACACTTAACAATTCAAATAGGGAACTAAAGGTACGATGCAAAACACAAGCAAGAACAAGAACACAAAATAATGTTTTCAAGGAAGTAGTATATTGCTTCTTAAGTTCTATTACAAGTGTTGTACCAGTATATTTTGAATACAAGTACCTTAAACTCTTTATACAAATCCTATAGCCGTAAATATACAAAAAGACAGTTGGAAGTGACTCATCTAGATAACAAGATCAGCCTAAAGTCAAAAGGCAGATTGCCTTTTGACTAATGACTATGATATGCCATAGCTCACTGACTTTCCTATTACAAAACAAAGCCAAAAAAGAAACAAAAATAGAAACTTGCAGACAAAGACCTTATCTACTTTATCATAAAGCATGGAAGTTTCACCAACTGATGATAGTTGGTGAACCACCAGAGCATGCAGCGGACAGACAGTTGCTCTATGATAAAGTTGATAGAAAATGTATCTTTTCTCTCTCTTCAAAAGTAATCAGTCTTGTCTTTAGCTTTGGAAGACTTTGTCTTGAGAGCTTCGCAAGACATCATCTTTAACCTTTGGAAGAGTTGAGTCTTTGGCTTCGGAAGACTTGACACTTGGTGTAAAGCTTCCTCAGTAGTTTCTTCTGAACTTTGGCTTCGGAAGATTTTACACATAGCATTTTACTTGTGTGTGTAAAACTTCCGAAGCTGGTTCTTCTTAGTTCCTTAGTGCATGTTGGAAGACATGGTTGTTTTGGTATCTTTTGGTTGCATCAGCCTCATAACCTTAGAGGTTCCTACAAGGAAGGTCTCATCTCAATGGAAATACCTCCTCCATGACATCATTCACAGCCTTTCTAACAAGCATGAAGGATGGGATCAAGTTCCAGAAGACCTCTCCTTTATAGTCCATAGGATGGTACAAGGGGTCAAGTTCAGGTACTCTCAGTTTGTATATACTAATTTACTTGCAAATTTGAACTCCTTAGAGTATTACATGTTCCCTAGGTATGTTCAACACATTCTCAACTGTGAGTTGGGACCACAGTTGAGGGGAACAGGTAATATTCTTAAAATAGGACAAATGAGGCCCGACATCTTCAAAATCTTGAAGAAGCCAACTGTTGGCTTCTTTGGGGTAGAAACAGCCCTTGTCCCAAAAATGTTTGAGCTCCTTGCTCAGGGTGAAACCCTAGCAGCACCAGCTAGTGTTGAACCAACACCCTCCACCTCTCGACCACCTCAAACACAGCCTACCATCATCATCACCTACAAAAGAAAATCCCAACGAACCGTTGCACTTCTACTGAGCATGTTCAGTCCCCCATATCAGAACCCATATAGGAGGAAGTGGAATCTCAAGCTCCCACTTCCCCTGAGGAGCAGACCACTCCCATCTTTCAACCAATCAGTGCTGAGGTTCCTCATGCTTAGCCTGATGAGCTCACAACCCCGCAAACAGCCTTAAGCCATCACTCTGAGTCTCAACACTCTAGTGATCAACCTTCTGGGGAAAGCTACCATCCCCAACCTCTTGATCTAAACCTCCCCATTCCCATCCTTGACTTCTATTCTAATGAAGATTTGGGCTTCAGTGAGTAACATGAGTCTCTCCTCTCTTCCCACACTCAAGGAGAGATGAGTTCTCCTGCTTCCCCCATCTCTAGCTCATATCAGCAACCCCCTACTGAGGTGGATAGTCCTGAACTTATTCAGGAAATCCATATGGCAGTACAAGTGATAACATCACTAGGACCTCTACCATGGCAACCCAGCCTCCTAACTCTTCTCTGGAAGTTTTCATTAGGTTGGGGAAATCTAGCAGCCAAGAAACCCATGCTGGTGGTGAGGAAGAAGACTTAGGTCCAATTCTCTCATCCCCCAATGATTCTTCATCTGAAGATGAGGGGAGTCTGCAACAAAAGGTGCATAAACTATCACATCTTTGCACCTATTTTGTTTCAAAGATAGCTCACCTGGAATCTCAGCTTACTATCTTACAGAAGAGGGTCAATGACCAGCAACTTGAGATCAAGAATCTCAAGGGCAAGTTGGCTGAGAGAAGGTGATGCTACCAAAAGAACCTGTGGATGTCATGGATCAATCTCCCATCTCACCTATGCAAGAAGGTGATGCTACCAAAAAGGGGGAGGAAATTCTGACAATCACAGAACCTGGGAGTTCTTCCCAGAGTATGGAAATAGAGGAATCGCCATCCTATCTTGCAGATGTTCATACTCAGCAACTTCCTCTATACAGTGATCTACATTTGCTCATTCAACAACTATTTGAGGAGGGAATACCAAGAGCAATGTCTGCCCCTTCTGAGAACCCTATTTGGGGTTAGGGGTATGACAGTAATAGGAGAGCTCTTGTGATCTCTAGAGCGCAGGGTCAACTAGAAGTTCTTAACATTTCACACCTGAGTTTTTATGAGAGCATCAACTTGGTAGATCTGCCACTTGTCAACCCAATGAATAACAGACAAGCAGCAAGATTGGCAGAAAGAATCCAAGACAGGGTGCTAAAGGAGTTTAAATTGAGATCAAAATGATATAGACAGAGGCTAGCAGGTGAGATCTTTGGTCAAATGGATGTTGAGGTAGACCTCGAGATTAGCTTCAAAGCTCTCTCCAGCCCGAGTCACCAAAGCCGATGGTTGACAAAGGCAAAAGGAAACTGACTCCTGAGGAGATTGAGGAGGAGAAGAGAGAGAGGAAGAGGAAGATGAGGGGAAAGAGTTCAAGTGGTTCCCTAGGGTTTATGGAAGCTGCAATCAGGGCTGCCCCCAGGCTAAACACTCAGGAAGATGAGTTAAGGTTAGCCAGGCTAAACTTCCTGGGAACCAGAAACCATAAGGTTGATGAACTTATCTCTCTCCCCTTAGATGAATTGAATGAACTGGTTGACATAGAGTTGTCAAAGGATAGGAAGGAAGCAGAAGATGCAGCATTGCTCCTCAAGCACAAGGAAGAAATGAGGCTGAAAACACTTTACAAGAACATTCCTGTCCTCTCCTCAGTTCAAGAAAGTCCTGAGCCAGAGACTGTGGCCACTGAACAACCTCAGGTAGCAACTGAAGAAGAAAGACTAAAGATGATCAACTACCTGAGTGCCACAGGTCTCTATCAGGCAAATGCACTTCTTCCCTTACCATCTGAGTACATATTGTTTGAATACAATAAGCAGTTGGAAGAAAAAGCTAAAAGAGAAAAACAACTTGAAAAGAAAAGATTAAGGGAAGAAGCTGCAAAGTCAAGGGCCATCATCCACAAAAGCCAAAAGAAGTCTGCTGACAGACAAAGTATGATGAGCTTCTTGAAGCTGAATGGATTCTCCGAAAGGAGGCTTGGCCCTATGTCTCTATCCACAATGGATGAGCATATCAGGGTAATCAAGCAAAAGATAAAGAAGGGAGAGCTGGTGGACTTGCATTCTCCACCAAGTCCAACTCAACCTGAAGTTGAGGTGAAGGTTGAACCCACTGAGACAACACAACCTAACCTGGAGCTGCATCTCTGTCAACTTCATCTTCTGATCCATAGCAGGGTTCTCCTCTCTCTCCTTCTGAACCTGTGAGAGAGGAGATCCCAACTTAGAGGGACTCAACTAAACAACCAGGTTCTTAAGACCAGTCCCATCGGTTAAAATCATCAGGGAGAAGAAAAAGGATGGCCAGAAGATCAACCTCAAATAGAAAAAGAAGAAAGGCATCCATCTCCCAACCTCAGGATGAGTCAGAGCATCTTGAGGGAGTGCATCAAGAGGTCTCTCAACAAACTCCAATCATAGTAGAGCCTCTTGCTGTTAGAAGACAAATTATGTGATGGTCTTATGATGAAGATCAGACAGATGGTATGTCATAAGAGATCAAGAAGGCATGCATGTCTATTCCTCAGAAGACAAGCTCAATCTTCCTCAGCATGATCTCTTTGACATGAGAAGGTTCTATGTTATTCTGAAGGATCCATACATAATAATGAAGAAAGGTATGCTGAGGATCCTAATGTGGACTATCAAAATCTAAAGAACTTCTCGGTTTTTGTAGCATAATCCTAGGGGGAGTTTGTAAGATCATCTGAAGATTATGAGGCTGATGAAACCAACAAGCCAGAACAACCAAGTCTTCCATGCATGTACTAAGAAACAAACATGAACTAGCTTTGGAAGCCTTACACTCTCAAATATGTCTAAGTGTAAGATCTTCCAAAGCTAACAGTTCAGAAGGAGTTACTTTGGAAGTTTGACACTCAAACAGAAAAATATTCTATGTGTGAAATCATTTGAAGCCAAAGACCAGCATCTTCTGAAGTCAAAGTTGAAATCTTCCGAAGCTTTAGAGATAAAGTCTTCCGAAGCTGTGAAGACTGATTTCTTTAGAGGACAGAGAAAATATGCTTTCTCTGAATTAACTTTTGATAAAGCTGACACACTTTCCACTGCCTGCTCTGGTGGTTCACCTACTTTACATAAGTTGGTGAAACATTCATGCTTTATCAAAAAGTAGGAATGGTCTTTGTCTGTAACTTACCTTACTTGTTCCTGTAGGCTTTTTGTATTAGGAAAAGTCAGTGAGCTATGGCATGTCATAGTCACTAGTTAAAAGGCAATCTGTCTTTTGACTGTAGATTGATCTTGTTGTCTATATTTGTCAAATCCCAACTGTCATTACATGTAAGTGACAGTTGTAGGTTGTAGTATAAAAGTGTCTCAGGTCCTTCAAATTTCTTTATGCTTTGTAACAATTGTAAAAGAACTTGAGACCAATATACAACATCCTTGAAAACAAATTTTGTTCTTGTGTTGTTTTTAGTTCTGTCTCTTTAATTTACTTGTGTTCTTAGTATCATCTGTTTTAAGTTACCAGTTCCCTATTTGAATTACTAAGTGATCTAAGATCTCTCCTCAGTGTGAAACAGAGTGTTAAGTACCCTTACCCGGTCCTACAATATCTTTGTCATATTTTATCCAATTGAGATGATTCTATTCGAAGTTTAATTTGAAGTCTTATATTTCAAAGGATACCTATTACGCAATTTTTCGTTAATGTTTTGACCTCCAAACAGTTTACGCAAAAATGGTGCGTAATCAGCTCTACATGCTGAAATATTTTGATAAAATTAAAACTAAGGATTTGAAACTAAGTAATCAAATAAAGACATATTTTGTATTAAAAGTGGTTAAATGACTTTTTAAAAGGATAAATTAATAATATCTATATATCATTAAATATGGACTAATAGATGTGCATCAACGGGAATAAATAAAATAATATAAAGCAACAGATAAAACCCTAAATACGGCAAAACTTAAAGTTTAAATGTGACATTAGACTTGTTCTATTAGTAAATCATGTTACCATAAATAGAAACCATGATGGACATTAAGGACTGGGCTACAGGGATTACACCCATACGTAACATTTTTGTTCTTTAGTAATCCTTTTGTGATTTGTAATTTTAGTGCTTGCTTTGCGTATTGTGGGATTTGCACTGTGCTATTTGGAGGTGAGTTTCACGACCCCTTTTTAATATATTTTACTTGGGGAAAAAGAATGCTCATGGTTTTGGACTATGCCGCGTCTTAAAAATAATTTTGGAATATTGTATGTGGTTTAGCTCATGGTTTAAGTCTAGATGTTCATTCATGAGTGTGTACTTGTGCTTGTGCTTGTGCTTGTTCTTGGGCTTGTTCTTGGGCTTGTCTGTAATGGAGAGGTATTGTTAGTACTAATGGGTTGACACCCTCACCCCTGTCGTCGGTATGCTAGTTGAGACTGACTTGGCCTGTGCGTGCCCTTGGGTGAATATAATCCAGGTAATTGGACTTGGATTGATCTTAAACTTGTGTTGATATCTTGACTGCTATGTACTCGTACTCACATACAACTTTCTGTACATGTTATACACTGCAAACTATTTGTACTTTTAAATCTGTGCACTCACCAATGTATGTTGACTTTTTAGAGCATGTCTTTTCAGGTAATGAGGCTTAGGTGCTTGGCTATGGATGTTAGACAATACCGCTCCTTTGGGAGCAATAGACATTTTATATGACTATTGGACTTGTTTTGGACTTGTTTGTTTTGTTAAATTGTAATTGTTGGATTTGTATTTGGTATTGCTTTGGTACTTATGCTTCTTTGTTCCCCAATGGAACTTTGGATTATATATGCATTTATGGTATGACGTTTTGAAACTCACTGTACTTGACACGTGTTCCTATGTGTCTAGCGACGTCATGACCCATTTACGAAGAATACCTTTAGTGATTCTCTTAGACCCCTAATGTGTTATGACGATACCGTCCGTCGCATTCTCGTGTTTCCGCTTCTAGCAAGAGTGTGACAAACAAGCAGGCTCAATAAGTAAGCAAGCAGCCAGGCAACTCACTTTCATCCCATATCGTATGCCTGTAATATAATTTCAGTTGCCTGCCTGCTAACTTATAAATAGAAACCTTAATACTGAATTTAAAATTTAAGTTTTCTTGGGAATATACTAGTATAAAGAGAATCCCGAGTACTCGATACCCCGTTGGATATAGTTATTAGTCGTTTTTGGGGCTCGAGTAGGGGCACGAGTAGGGAGATTCTACATCAACATGGCGTAGATAACTTTAAGGTATGTTCTCATCTATGTTTTTGTCAAGTTAATTATTATTTATTTTAATATATTATTAGGAGTAGTATTAGTATTAGTATTTTTAGGTATTAGGGTTATTATTAGAGATGGGTTTTGCGTAGCCTAGTCTTAGTTAGAAATGGAGCATAAACAAGACGGTGCTAGCTAATATCCAACCATGAGTACTATTACCTAACCTAGAGTACTAAACTATATCAGGAAATCGAGATTTCATTAGATCATTCTAGAAACCGTTATAAACTATTAAGCAATTATTAAAACTAGTGAGTTATCATGACTGTTTACAAAGTTGTGATAATACACATGTTGTGTCTATACTAGTAATAATTATAATTCTTGAAAATATGCGCTCATCGATAGGGTATACGAGATCATGGTATATTTAATGGAGTGTGTCAAACAATCTAAATAGAGGGTAGGTTTCCTTGTATGCATCAGGCAGATGCTCATACATATTTAACGATCAGGAGGGTCTAACAAACCTGCTACCACTAGTTTTGATAAAACTAGGGAAGCCCCTATGCCTATGAACCCAAATATCACAACTCATATTGTATGCATGTCAAGTTTAATTTTGTAAACTATATAGCATGAGCTCACCAGGATTAGCTCACCTCCTATTGAGTATATATATCACAGGTAATTAGTAAGACTAGTCTAGAAACAATGAGGAGATAGTGGAACCTGAAGCTATAGATGTTTCTAGTTGTTAAATATTTTAATTAAATAATGTATTGTACTCATAATGTTGTATGTTTTGAATGTAAACTCAGTTTACTTCTACTGTAAGTTGTGTCGATTGTGCACGCCTACCGGGGTCCCGGGTGGGGTGTTATAATTGGTATCAGAGCATGACGTTTTAGCAAATTAGGTACATTTAGTAGATAGGCTTTAGAAAGGACATGATAAGCACTAAGATGACTTATTTTGAAACTAAGACTTGATTTTATCAATTGTTGTAAGAATACTTAATTATGAGAAATAGAATCTTTAGGCTTACTTGATAGTACTATATCAGTGGGATTTAATACGATAGGTTGCTAATAATATCATTATAATTAATAACAAATAGTTTATATTTGCCATAAAGAATGATCGTTATAGTATTTGATACTAGAACAATGAAAATATATGTAATCCGCTAAGATCAGAATCACACTAGTACAGATCGAAGTGGCTACAAAAATTACAACCATATATTGTCATATATGATAGGGTCTTGAACTAAAGTTGTTGGATAGGTAATATTATACTATCAAATATGATATGGTCATGTATATGAAATATGCTGGCTAAACTAAAATAATACAAATGTGTAGGAAATGGCTAAACCATGATGACTAACTCATAAGACATGATACGGTATGTAGTGTGGTCGTATTCTAGAGTCATAATGACGTAAATCAGATCATATGCTATTGGTTTTAGAGTGTATGTTGAGATCACGTCTTAGGCGAGGGTAGGGGCGGATGTAGCCAAGTGGATCAAGGCAGTGGATTGTGAATCCACCACGCGTAGGTTCAATCCCCATCGTTCGCCCATCAATAAATGGACCATTTGTTACAGAGACAAAAGACAAACCTAGAAAGCTTTTTTTTGTTAGAGGCAAGGATTTAACATCCCCATGTTAAAGTAATAGTTACGAATATGTGAAATATGAAGTTTTTATTTCATATATTATTGAACTAGTATGTACGAGTAAGATGACTTTTTAAGGGATAAGATATGACGAAAAATGTCTATGGTTTTAAGAAATCATCTAATAATATTTTTAAGGGATAAGATATTTCAAAAGTTATGAGGGAAAAACGAATGAATTAGCTAAATTAACTATAAGTAAGCAAACAAGCAGGCTCAATAAGTTAGCAAGCAGCCAGACTGCTAACTTTCATCCCACATCGCCTACCTGCAATATAATTTCAGTTGCCTGCCTGCTTACTTAGAAATAGAAACCTTAATACTTGAATTTAGAATAAAAGTTTTCTTGGTAATGCTCTAGTATAAAGAGAATCCCGAGTACTCGATACCCCCTTGGATATTGTTATTATTCATTTTTGGGGCTCGAGTAGGAACGCGGGTAGGGAGACTCTACATCAACATGCTGTAGATAAGTTTAAGGTTTGTTCTTATCTAAGTTTATGTCAAGTTAATTATTATTTATTTTAATATATTATTAGGAGTAATATTAATATTATTATTTTTAGGCGTTAGGGTTATTGTTAGGTATGGGTTTTGGGTAGTCTAGTCTTATATAGAAATGGACTGATCACCCATATATAAACAAGACAATGCTAGCTAATATCCAACCATGAGTACTATTACCTAACCTATGAGTACTAAACTGTATCATGAAATTGAGACATCATCAGATCATTCTAGAAACCGTTATCAACTATTGAGCAATTGTTAAAACTAGTGAGTTATCATGACTATTTTCAAAACTATGATAATACACTTGTTGTGTCTATACTAGTAATAATTATAATGCTTGCCAATATGCACGGGTCGGTAGGGTATACAAGATATTGATATACTTAATGGAGTGTGTCAAACTGGCTAAATGGACGGCAGGGTTCCTTGTATCCATCAGGCACATGTTCATACATATTTAACGGACATGAAGGTCTAACAAACCCGCTACCAGTGGTTTTGATAAAACTAGGGAAGCCACTATGCCTATGGACCCAATATCACAACCCATATTGTATGCATGTCAAGGTTAATTTTGAAAACTATATAGCATGAGCTTATTAGGATTAGCTCACCTCCTTTGGAGTATATATATCACAGGTAAATTGCGAGATTAGTCTAGAAAAAATGAGGATACCTGAAGCTATAGAAGTTTCAAGTTGTTAAATATTTTGATTTAATAATGTATTGTACTCGGAGTGTTGAAAGTTTTGAATGTAAACTCAGTTACCTTCTATTGTAAGTTGTGTCGATTGTGCACGCATGCCGGGGTCTCGAGTGGGGTGATACAATTGGTATCAGAGCCTAAGGTTTTAGCAAATTAGGTACATTTAGTGCATAGGCTTTAACTAGGACACTAAAAGCACTAAGATGAGTCATTTTGAAACTATGAGTTGATTCTATCAATTGTTGTAAGAATACTTAATTATGAGAAATAGAATCTTTAGGCTTACTTGATAGTACTATAGTAATGGGATTTAATATGATAGGTTGCTAATAATATCATTATAAGTAATAACAAATAGTTATATTTTCCCATAAAGAATGATCGTTATTGTATTTGATATTGGACCAATGAAAATATGTCCAATCCGCTAATATCAGAATCACACTAGTACAGATCGAATTGGCAACAAACATTACGAGCATATATAGTCGTAAATGATAGGGTCGTGAACTTAAGTTGTGGGAAAGGTAAAATTATACTCTCAAGTATGATATGGTCGTTTATATGAAATATGATGGCTAAACTAAAATCATACAAATGTGTATGACATGGCTAAACCATGATGACTAACTCATAAGACATGATACGGTATGCAGTGTGGTCATATTCTAGAGTCACAATGACCTAAATCAGAGCATAAGCTGTTGTGTATGTCACAGTTATCTAGTAGAGAATATGATTATCCATTCCGATACATCACAAAAGAAGAATAACCTATGTACTAACTTATATAAAGTATTAGATAAACATTATGTCTGGAACATAAATGATTACTCTTTTAAGAATCGAAGCAAGGTTTATTTAAAAACTAAAACTCCTACATAGAATGTCAGGACTTAAGAATGTATAAACGTATAATTTGATAAGAAGGCAAAAACAAAAAATATTTACCGTCAAGGTAATCAAGATTATCACTGTTACTAAAAAAAGCTAATTCGGAGAAAATAGAATAGAAACTTTAGAAAAATTCTTCGTCATCTACGACTAAGATTGTAGATAAAGAAACTAGAAAATAGCAAAATAAGTAGAAGAGTGTGCTAATAAATTCTTCATGATATGCAACCTTTGACACTTTAATAACAAAAAGGGATCTATAGAGGCACATGAGTACTTAACTTAAATGGAATCAACCTTAGACATTTGTGACCACATGAAACCAATAAGATATGATTTGTTATATATTTATTTAAATGAAAAGCATTACATTGGTGCAAATAAAAGCTTAGTATCCACTATCTTTAGACCCTATCTAAATTAAGAATCTCAAGATTTAGAGCTACCTTTATAACTAGAATGACCAATGGAAGACAAAAGATGATAGTTGAGATCATTGAGAATCATATGATAAGCTTGAATGGTAACTTGTTTCTTATAGACTTGATGCCTATGAAAACTCAAAAGAATTAAGGTAGTCATGAGAATGGCTAGCAAACCTTTTAATTATATGGAAGTCATGTATGATAAAAATAATTTGATATGACTTAGATTGCATATTGGTAAGAAGATAGTAGTATCTGATGACTGAGAAGAAAACATAATATCTATGATTTAAGTTCATAAGTTCTTAATAAAATGATTGTTATTCTAGAAAAGTCATGAACATTGTGAAGAAAAAAATATTTATAGACATATTGAAGACTGTTTTAGAACATTGTATAATCACTATGAGTCCTTAGTGATACTATTTTGATTTACCAATGCAATTGGGATATTTATGAATCTCATGAACAAAGTTTATAAACCTCATCTGAATAAATTCATGATCCTTTAATTCAATGACATTCTGATATAATCTAAGGATAGAAAAGATCGCAAGGAATGTCTTAAAGGAATCATTAAATTATTTAAGAAATAAATTTATGCAAAAATTCTCGAAGTACAAATTTTGGATAATAAAAGTTTAATTCTTTTGTAATATGATCAATAAGTAAGGCATACAAGTAGTATTACTAAGAATAAGCAATTGAGTAAGGAGAAACACTAAAGAATCCTAATGAATTTTGAAGATTTATGGTTTTGGAATGTTAGTAGAGGAGATGTATCCAAGTTTTTAAAACACCAGTAGAAATTAAATAAATTGATAGATGACTACAATTACAAAATCTGATGCCCTGCAGGAAAAAGCAGAGTTAGTCGCTAATAAACTCTATTGAAAGAAATGACTCAATCACTAAAAATTTATACATCTATAAATAATTTTAAGATAAACGTCTTAGAACAAATTGGAATGTACACTAAAAATCCTTGATGGAAAATCATAATAAGAAGAAATACATGATTGGTTGATAAAAACTACTAAGATCTATAAGTAATAATATCTTAACCTTCCACAATCAGATAAGAGTTTTGAGTGTTGGCAGATTAAAAGATATGATACTAGAGGAAGCCATAAATCAATGTATTGCAATTTAAGAAAAATCATTAGTATTCAAGGATCAAAGATCAATCACAAGGCATGTAGAGATGCTTTAGATACTATACAGTAAAACAATAGAAACTATCTGACTAGCTACAACAATATTTAATCTTGTAATGAATCTGGGAGGTGAACAAAAGACTTTATTATTCTTAGACGAGGTCATAGACATGACACCATCTGGCTAATAGCTAATTGACTTACCAAATCAGTAAACTCTTTACATGTATATAGACAGTTCACAACATGATGTACCTATCGTAATCATATATAAAAAAGATGTGTGCTTCACTCTAAAATTCCAACAAAGTTTCAAGAAGGAATTAAAGCTTAAGTAAACTAAAGCACCATCCCCAAACTAATGGAAAGTGAATAAACTAACCAAAAAATGGAGAACATGTTTTGTGCATACGTCATTTACTTTCTTGATAGTCGAGATGATCATCTACCGTTAACAAAAGACTCTTATAAGAGAAAATACAAGGATCTTATATGTTGGAATAAAATAGGCAAAAGACAGTTATCTTGATCAGATATAGTTAATCCGCTGGTAACACTTGTGCAAAACTTCTTCTATTTACAAATCCTGTAGAAGATAAATAAATGATGATTAGTATTATGCTTGGATAATACTTATGTTTAAAAGTTAGTATACAATTTTTTGGATGTTAAAAATTGTTTGTTTGATTAAGGCAAGCATTATCCTTCAATATGTTTGTTGTAGTCCAATAATACTCCCTTTAAGGATCATGCTACTACTCTGATTTGTTTAAGTTATTATTGAATTGTTTGATTAAGTTTGTTAAACATGATTTATACTGTGTGGTTGCTATGTTTGATTATGCTTGATTGGATAATTAGTTAACTAATTGGTTGATTGACTGATTACATATGTGTAATCAGATTGATTTGACTGATATGCTTCATATGAATGATTCATTGACTTGCTTCATGGTTGAGTGATATTATGTATGATTAATGATGTTGTCATTGTTTATGCTTTGTGTATTTTTGGCTAGACATGGATGATTTTTACTTGATTTAATTATTTGATTGTTTGTTATGAACCTTAATTAGGAATGAGAAGGTCTTGCTTCATCTTGACTATTCTATGCTTCATATTGATTAACATTTGACTTTGATTGACTTGATGAAGTTTGGGCTGGATCTTGTATCTCTCCTTTAATGATTGGATATTTGGTTGCTTGTTATGCTTGTTAAGGTAATGGAACTACTTTGAGTGCATTTAAGCAATTTACAATATGCTTAGTAAAGTATTCCATGGCACTAACTTGATCCTTATAAGAATATGTGATTGGTAGTTGAACCATTTGTTCAAGGGCAGATTGATCAAGACTTCAAACTACAATGTTACTAACTAGTGTGGTTATAACATGATCACTTTCATCATATTTTGGTTGTTATTGTCAAAGATCTTGAGGCTTGTAATTCTTTCAATGCGAGTTAATTACTTCTGATTTGTTTCTAATCTTTGCTTTAAAGCAGTATTAACATATATTGTGCCCAAAATCCTTTGCATTTGTATGAGTAACATTGGTCGCCCATGCAAAGACATCTTGAATTGGAGGGAAAGACTTTGATTTGATGAATGATATATAGGAATGATGTAGAAGTTTGATCTCAACACGATCAAAAATCCTTTTGTCCTCTTCTTCCTTGCCCATTAGTTTTCTTTCCAAAACTACCTTAAAATGGTTTTCATCATAGTGCCATCTTGTGATAGGGTGATTATAATAATTTCCATCTATCTTCTTCATTACCAACTTTAGATCAGTTGTCCTTAAAGGATTTCGTACTGTCACACCCCGACTAAAGCGGATTGCCCAGGTGCAACGAAATCAAATATCGTCATCACACATGGTAAGAGAAAAATACTAAGGCATTAAATATTGTTAACCAATAATAGTTTACATCATTGTTTTCAAAACCAACCAAATAAACAAACAGGATAAATATTTAATTAAAACTTGGCGCAAGCATCAAAAATGAGCGAGTCTTGAAACCCAAGTCTAATTAGCTGAAAAAACGTAAAGAAAATGGGTCAAAATAATGTTTGTGATATACATAGGATCCACTACCATACTACCTTTGGCTTAAAATAAGTTAATGTTTGTGTATGATAAAAGGAGATGGCTTTTTACGATAAATGAATAAGCAACTTGTGTTCTATGTTTATAGTTACCAAGTTGAATGAGTTTGTAATGATTTGAATTGTAAAATCTAGTTTGAGTACGATATGATACATGTTTTCCCCAAAAAGTTGTAAAATGGGCTATGAATCTCACCTTATAATATTTGAGAAACGACTTGAACAGATCAACCAAATATTGGATGCCCTATTGATTCAGGTTTTAGTTAGTTTCAAAATTAATGATCATACTAAAAAAAGATTTAAATTGATTTTTGATATGCAAGACTTAAAAATATAACAAAAGATCAAAAACAACAATTTTGTGAAACATGCTAAAATTTCACATCAGTTTCTATTTCTTAAGATACCACTGAAAACAGCGACACAAAACAGCCTGTCCAGAACCCAAGCAGTTCTGCGCACTTAACTTGCGTGGGCTGTTTCGGGGTTTAAACGGTGGAATTTTTCAATGAGATCAATGGGATTAGAAATATAACTCAAAGAAAATAATGTTCAAAAAAGGAAACATGTCGTTTGAGTCTTTTTTGAATAAGTTAAGGCCGTTTAAAGTTGATGTAAGTTTGTGGACAGAGTCTGAAATTTACATAGATGTAAACTACAAAGGGTTTGGATCATGGTTTTGATTAAAAGGTTTCTGGACAATAGATAGACATAAAAATATTATGAAATAAGTTTTGTATCATCATATTATGATATTTATTAAAGAATAACAAGTTTGAAAACCTGTAGCACAATCAATGCCTTTCGTAAATCATGATCTTGTGTGTTGAGGTTTGTTTGATCACCTTTGTTGCTAAACCAAGATGTATGTGCAAAAAAGAATCATTTCATATTAGTGAAAAAGAATAAGTAGTAGAAGAATTAAAATGTAAGAATGTATTGGATATAAAAATTAAGAACAAACAAGAAAATTTTTCAACATAATCAATCCTTTTCGTAAATCATGATCTTTTGTGTTAAGGCCCAATTAATCATTTTTTACTAAAATATTGTGTATGGGTAACAAATAATCATTGTAATTTGAGAGAAAATAAGTACAAGATGAAGTAAGAGAATGTAAAGACATTGTGTAATAAAACATAAAAAATCAAAACTCACCTTTGAATCATGCTCTTGAACACATTGGTGTTCTTGATGCTAGAAGAATTAGAGAGGGAGAGTTAGGGTTTTGTTTTGATCTTGGTGCAAAGAAATTGGTCGAAAGAGGCCTTGTATTTATAGTTGAGGGTTAGGGGGTCTAATTATGATATGAAGTGGAAAGAAAGTTTAATGAAATAAATTAAATAAAATAAAAAAACATCATATGGAAACCCTAAAATATAAGGGTGGTCGAATTTGAGTCAAATTCGATGAGTTTTAACTTGTTGACCAAGTGTAGAAATTTATTACTACGTAATCTACTTGTTACAGAAGTGTAATAGTTTTAATTCTTGCATTTACAAGTGTTTTTAGCCTTAGAACCCTTCTAGGAATTTGTTTGATTTGTGAATGTGTAACCATTGGGCATCCCTATTGAATATAAGTCTCACATAAAGGCAATTGGTCATGGTCTAATGGTTACGGTTCAAGTGACGCATAAGCGATCATGTTAAGTTTTACCAACAAAGCATCAAATAAGCATGTTATGTATATGCCTTTTCACATGAAATATGTTAATGAAATTCAGCTTTTATTAAGCTATAACAAAAAATGAAAGAAAATATATGAAAAATATGAAATGTTACAGTCTCCCTTAGTTAAGGGAATTTTATCCCGGAATTAACTAGTAGAGGCTAATGTTCTTGGAAAAGATGAGGATACTTGAGCCTCATCTTGCCCTCGTATTCCTAGGTTATCTCTGGACCACGCTTAGAATTCCAACGAACTTTCACAATCGGTATATGGATTTGCTTGAGCTTCCTGATGTCATGGTTCATGATTTCTATGGGTTTCTTAATGAAGTGTAGCTTTCCATCAATACTAAACTCCTATAAGCAAATGTGAAGATTATCATCCGCTAGACACTTTTTAGGATTAGAAACATGAAAAGGTTCATGAACGTTGCTAAGTTCAGAAGGTGGCTTTAGTTTATAAGCTATCTGACCAATCATTTCCAAACTCTCGAAAGGTCCAATGTATCGTGGTGTGAGTTTTCTCTTTTTCCCAAAACGGACAATACCTTTCCGAGGGGAAACTTTGAGTATGACATTATCACTGACTTGAAATTCAAGAGGTTTCCTTCAGTTTTCAGTGTAACTCCTTTGATGACTACGAGAGGCTTTGAGTCTTACTTGAATTTTAAAGAACTTGTAAGAAGTCTCTTGAATAAGTTCGAGACCTGTAATTTAAGACTCTCCAACCTCGGTCCAACATATGTGAGTTTGACACCTCCTTCCATACAAAGCCTCAAAAAGGAGCGCATTTGATGCTTGTATGGTAACTGTTGTTGTAGGAAAACTCGATGAGAGGTAGGTTATTATCCTAATTTCTTCTGAAATTGATTACACACATTTGAAGCATATCTTCCAAGGTTTGTATTGTTCTTTCACTTTGGCCATCAGTTTAGGGGTGATAGGATATGCTAAATGTCACACCCTCAAAATCCGTGAGTCGGGTTTTACCGCGAGGCGCGTGACATACCAGGATCTCAGTCATTAGTTACCAAGAACGACTCTATATGATAAATAAACAAAACCAGAGTTAACGTTTAAAATACTGCGGAAGCGTTTTTAAAACAGAAAACCCAAAACAAGTAGTATGTAAAGAGAATGCGCAAACATAAGCGCCCTAAACACAATTATTTAATAAAAAAAATCCCAAATTTGTAAACAAGGCAATGTAGACAACTCGACAATGCTGGTGTGCGTGCTCCTAGGCAACTGGCAACCTTAACCTGAGAATAGCATACTAAACAAGTCAACACATGGTTGGTGAGTTCAAGAGTTTGCGTTAAAATATAAACCAATCAACAGTTTCCAGAGCATAAGTAGTGTATTGCAATAGATAGCTAGTCTATTAACATAAAAATATTAATCATAGTGATTTCGCGATCGAAGCTGACTGTGTTACGTTTGTTGCCTCCCGTCACGACTTACCAGGTCGTGACGAATATATGTTAGGAAAAAATTGCACCCGTTTGACCTCGATTCGCACAGGTGGGGCTCGTCAGACCCAGTAGTACTACCCAAAATTTCCCCGCTATTCAATATTAACAATCCGAAAGTGTGAGGACTTTCCATGGTAAACAACACTATATCAATATTATACACACTCATATATAAAAGCATTTGTGATCAACAGTATGCTATCTCCCCCAAAAGAGATTATGTAAAATGAGTGGGGCAAGAACTCACCTGATGCGCGCAAGAATTAACTTAGAGCTTAACTTGAAAGAAAGAGGGAAAGACAACCTTCAAAGGTCACCTAGAATACAAGAGTACATAAGCACGTGTACACAAAATCAACATGAAACCCTAGTGCTCTACAAACCAAGGAACTCAAGGTTTTAGAAAGACAAGACACATTTGACCCAGTTGACCCGTTTGACCCGTTGGTGACATTATAGGTGATAACTCGTTAATACTAACACAACAGCATATCATACATGTTCACATACAACTTGATTACATATAGCACTTCATTTACCACATGTACCAACTAGATCATCATACAACTAGATATCATACAAGTCATGCGAAGTCAACTATTATCATGCTCATAACATCCAAAATGTTCATTCTTAATCAATCATAAATCCACAAAAGTCCTAGCTTACCTATATAACTCATACCATGATTTTTCCACTAACAGGCCAAAACAGGTAACAAACCAAATCAACATTCATACAACATAAACAACACATTTAGTCACCCTAGAAACCATCCATGAACACACTAGCATGATCCTAATATCTCAAACATGCTCAAATCATCCAATTCAAGGATTTGCACAATTAAAGTTTCCCTTTTGGGAAAGTTCATCCCAAATTCACCAAACTCACACTACATTCATAACTTCATCAATTATATACCAATTCAAGTCCATGACAACATCTAGTATGATCAGAACACCAATCATCATGATTCATCAACATTCAACACCAAAAGTTACTATTTTTAGCAATGTATGAACTATAACACATCTTCTTGATTTTCAATTGTTCATATCATCAACTTAGCATCTAATCATCATCACAAACACATCCATAACATTCATACATCATCCAATCATCAATTCATGCAAAATAAAGTTACTATTATTAGTAACCTATGAACAATGTATCAAAATCATAGCTTTCTTGCATAATCGACGTTAACTAGCATATATACAATCCAACTAACATAATAACAACATCAAACAACCAACAACTAACATCAAGTTCAGATTTTCGAGTTAGGGTTTCGGCCCTAATGTAATTTCCATAAAAACTTGTAAAAATCCAACCTTTATTGCATACTTGACGTTAATTAACATGTAATCTATCTAGTAAACACATTAACATCAACAATTAGGAATCAATCGACCATCAATTGAAGATTTCGAACACCAACTTTCGGCCATAATCAAATCCCTTGAAAACATGTAAAAATCTAACCTTTAAATGTGTATTGACTTGTATTTGATGATTCTAACTTGTTGCAACCCTTGAAATCGATCAAATCCGATGCTTGTGAGTGTTCTTGGCCGAAAATCGCAAAGGGAGAGGGAGAGGGAATGAAGTCGCGGCCGTAGGTGGTTAGGGGATTAGGGTTTTTGATTTGATTAATTATTTAGCAATAATTACCCTTTTAACCCTCATAGTTTGTATTTTATAAAGATTAGGCTTTTAAATACTCTTTTAAAATGTTTTAACTAGAATAATAACATATAAACTAGTAGTAGCAATTATATGTATTATCTTTACTAGCTACAAAATTTACAAAGTAAATACACACGTTTCCACGTTACGCGATAAAATTACAGTTAACATTTAAATCACATAAGCATAACTTAATAATCACATTGTTAACTTAATTATCATCAATTTAACATTACTGATTATTGTTAAGTCACCAACGTTCAACGAAAACTAGTGTGTGTGCACGACACGTGTATGCAAGACTTAACGGAACAAACGGAGTTTGGTAATGGAAAATTACCGGATGTCACATTATCCACATGTTGAAAGAATTTTCGTCCCGAAAATTGCGTTACATGGTGAGTGTTCCATCACTAGTCTACTGCATTGACACAAGGAAATCAAAATCGTGTGAGTTTTGGATGAGTTGTCACATCATCCCCATGTTGAAAGAAATTTCGTCCCGAAATTTAATCAGTACCTTCGCCGGCTGGCATCGTCCTTTCGAATAGCTGAGGGTACTTAAGCTTCATTTGGTCTTCACGTTCCCACATGAATTCTGGTCCACGTCTTGAGTTCCAACGAACTTTGACAATGGGTATCTTGCTTTGCTTAAGCGTTTTCACCTCACGATCCATCACTTCGATAGGTTCCTCAATGAAGCGTAATTGTTCATCTACTTGAACTTCTTCCAGCGGTACAACCATCGTTTCATCCGTTAAACATTTCTTTAGATTTGAAACATGGAATACATCATGGATTCCACTCAATGAATCAGGTAAGGCTAGTCGATAAGCCACTGGACTAATTCTTTCCACTATCTCAAATGGTCCAACGTATCTCGGATTTAGCTTTCCGCTTACCAAACCGAACTACGCCTTTCCACGGTGAGACTTTTAATAAAACCTTGTCACCAACTTGAAATTCCAAAGGTTTTCGTCATTTGTCAGCATAGCTTTTCTGTCTGTCTCGCGCTGCGGCCATGCGGTTTCTTATCTGAACAATCTTCTCAGTTGTCTCGTGTACTAACTCGGGACCCGTTAATTGACTATCACCAATTTCAGCCCAGCAAACTGGTGATCTACACTTTCTCCCATATAAAGCTTCAAAAGGTGCTGCCTTTATGCTAGTGTGATAATTGTTGTTGTAAGAAAATTCCACCAATGGTAGGTGAACTTCCCAGTTATTCCCGAAGTCAATCACACAAGCACGTAACATGTCCTCCAAAGTCTGTATAGTACGCTCGCTTTGACCATCAGTCTGTGGATGATAAGCAGTACTCATATCCAATCGCGTACCTAAAGATCTCTGCAGTGATTGCCAGAAGTGTGATGTGAAACGATAATCGCGATCAGAAATGATTGACATTGGTACTCCATGCCTCGAAACGATCTCCTTCAAATAGAGTCGGGTTAATTTCTCCATCTTATCTATTTCCTTTATCGCTAGGAAATGAGCAGATTTTGTCAATCGGTCCACGATAACCCATATTGTATCACAACCCGTAGGGGTACGAGGTAACTTAGTAATAAAATCCATTGATATTTGATCCCACTTCCACATAGGGATCTCGGGTTGTTGTAGTAGACCAGATGGTGTCTGATACTCCACTTTAACCTTCGAGCAGGTCAGACACTTACTCACATAAGTAGCTACATCTGCTTTCATGTTAGGCCACCAATAGTGCGCCTTCAAATCGTGGTACATCTTGTCAGATCCAGGATGTATAGAATACTTGGACTTGTGAGCCTCAATCATGACCAAGTCTCTCAGATTTCCGTGTAGAGGTACCCATAGTCTATCCATGAAGTAATGAATTTCATCCGCTTTTACTTCCAATTGTTTTTCCATACCCCTTAACGATTCAGACCCAATGTTTTCTGTTTTCAAAGCTTCTGTTTGAGCCTCTTGATTTGTTCAGTTAATTGCGTACTAATCGTTAGTTGCAGAGCTCGCACACGTCGAGGTTTAGCAGTCTCTTTTCTACTCAACGCATCAGCAACTACATTTGCTTTCCCTGGGTGGTACTTAATAGCACAATCATAGTCGTTTAACAATTCCACCCAGCGTCTTTGCCTCATGTTCAACTCCTTTTGCTCAAAGATGTGCTGAAGACTCTTGTGATCGGTGTAGATGGTGCATTTGGTACCGTACAAGTAATGTCTCCAGATTTTTAAGGCAAAAACTACCGCACCTAGTTCCAAGTCATGGGTGGTATAGTTCTTCTCATGAATCTTCAATTGTCTAGAGGCGTAAGCTATCACTTTATCCCGCTACATCAGGACGCATCCAAGTCCTTGAATAGACGCATCGTAGTAGACTACGAAGTCATCACTACCATCCGGTAACACTAATATTGGTGCGCTACACAATTTATGTTTCAGCAACTGAAAAGTAGATTCCTGACTCTCACCCCATTTGTACATCATTCCCTTGTGAGTCAAGGCTGTGAGAGGTTGTGCAATCTTAGAGAATCCTTCAATGAATCGTCGATAATATCCCGCTAATCCAAGGAATTATCGTATCTCACTCGGTGTCTTAGGAACAGACCAATTCTTTATCGCTTCAATCTTAGCAGGATCAACATGTATTCCCTTCTCGTTGACAATATGACCCAAGAATTGTACCTCACGTATCCAGAAATCACACTTAGAAAACTTTGCATACAGTTGTTCCTCTCTGAGTAATTCCAAGATTAAACGTAAGTGCTTCTCATGTTCTTCCTCGGTCCTTGAGTATATCAGTATGTCATCAATAAAGATGATAACAAACTGATCAAGATAGGGTTTGCACACGCGATTCATGAGGTCCATGAATACTGCAGGTGCATTCGTCAACCAAAATGGCATGACCAAAAATTCATAGTGACCATATCGTGTACGGAAAGCAGTCTTCGAGATGTCCTCTTCTCGAACTCTCAATTGATGATACCCAGACCTCAGATCAATCTTAGAGTAATAGCTTGATCCTTGCAGTTGATCAAACAAATCATCGATACGAGGTAAGGGATATCTATTCTTGATAGTAACCTTGTTCAGTTCCCTATAGTCAATGCACATTCGAAATGTACCATCCTTCTTCTTCATAAATAGAACTGGCGCTCCCCAGGGCGACGAACTCGGTCGGATGAACCCTTTATCCAACAACTCTTATAGTTGGGCGGATAATTCCTGCAGTTCATTCAGAGCTAACCGGTACGGTGCTCTCGCAATTGGAGCGGCTCCTGGAGTCAACTCAATCTGGAATTCAACTTGACGATGAGGCGGTAATCCAGGAAGGTCTTCCGGAAACACCTCGGGAAACTCACGAACTACGGGGATATCCTCTATCTTCTTTTCCTCAGTCTGTTTATCTGTGACGAGTGCCAATATGGCTAGTCGACCCTTTCGTAACAACTTCTGTGCTTTCATAAACGAGATGATGCCTATCACCGCACCACTCCTATCACCTCTGACCGTAAGGACTTCTTCACCAAGGGGAATCCGTATGATCTTCTCATGGCATATGACTTCTGCTTGTTTATCGAAAAGCCAATCCATGCCTACTACCACATCAAAACTTCCTAGTGTAACAGGCATGAGATCTATGGTGAATGTATGACCAGCAAGCTCTATCTTGCAGTCTCTAAGAATATGCGTTACGTGAATCTGTGTACCGTCAGCTAACTCTACGGTGTATTTAGATTCTAAGGTTGAGGGCATATCACTTAAAAGACTACAGAACCTAGTGGACACGAAACTTCTATCGGCTCCGGTATCGAATAATACACTAGCAAAACGACCATTAACCGAAAATTTACCAGTTACTGTTGTAGGATCGTTTAAAGCCTCACCTGAGCCAATGACGAAGGCTCTTCCTTTGGCTCCATTGTTGTTATTGCCTCCATTATTGTTGCCATTGTTATTGTTGCTGTTGTTCCCATTGTTGTTGTTGCCATTACCATTCCTCTTAAGCTGGGGACAGTTGCGTTTGTAATGGCCTTCTTTTCCACACTCAAAACAACCTTTCGGAGTTTCTTGTGATTGTTGAGGCTTCTTCATCAATTCACCCCGACAGTCTTTGGCTGCGTGACCAATCTTCCCACAACGTTGGCACTTGAAGTTATCACATCGACCCACATGGTGGTAGTTACACCGGTTGCACTTTGGCAGTCTTCCACCATACCCACCTGGTCCTTGATTTGAGTGAGTCGCCTGGTTGAAGCTTCGATTGTTATCGAACTTCCGTTGCTGTTGCTGACTTTGCTGCTGTTGTTGAGGTTGAGATTGGCTGTCGGATGACGATCCCTTGTTGCTTGAACCATCCCACTTGCGTTTCTGGTCAGGCACGCTTGCCACCGCACCCCGTTTGGGTAACCGTCCTTGCTCAACTGCCTGGTCAGTCAGCCTGTGGGCTGTTCGGATAGCTTGCTGTATAGTAGTGGGGTTAGAGGCAGTTACCATACTTTGAATTTCGGGCACCAATCCCCGTATATAATGCTCCACCCTCTTGTGCATTTCATTCACCATCCCTGGGCATAAAGTGGCTAACTCATGAGTTCGAGTCGTGTAGGCTTCAATTTCTGAGCCTTGCATTTTGAGTTGCCAGAACTCAATCTCCAGTTTCTGCACTTCATTTCGGGGCAGTATTCTTCCTCATCAGGGTCCACCAAAGGTACAGGGGCTTCAGCAACCTGAAGTGCTGTTAGCTGTGCCTCTAAATCAGCAAACCTATCATCGATCACTATGTTATGGTGATCCTGTGCGTCCATGCGTCCACTAAGTGCTACCACGTTGCCTGCCAGCGTATGATGTCCACCAATGGCCATCGAAAGTCGCTCCTACAGCGTCTCTACCTGGAAACGCAGCTGACGCATCTCAGATCGTAATGCAGAGTTCTCATCAGTGAGTCCTCTAATCCGCTGTCGCTCTGTGTCCAGTGTGGCTACTAGGGCTGCAAATGCCTGCTCCAGAGGAATGCTCAAAGTAGAAAGTGTAGGAAAAGTAGAGGCGGTTGATGACCTAGTCCTAGGTCGTGTAGGTGCTACTGGTGGTACGCGTTCTCTATAAGCCATACGGTTTATGTAAGTGGGGTAGAAATCCCAGTTACGCGGAGGATCGAGCTCAGGAGGTATGAAAGGCTGATCCCAGTCTATCTCGCCAGGAGGATAAGGATGTCGAGGCCAGTTAAATCCCCTATCCGGTACGGGAGAAGTAGGAGGTGAATCAGATCGTGCAGGTCTCTTGCCTAAATTCCTGGACGACGATGCCATGCTGCGAAGTACGTGTTGCGTATGCCAATTAGTATACAGTAAGGAGAGTAAGCGATAAGTAACTAACAACTGTGCGGTTATAGTCTAGTGTGTGTATGCAACCTAGTTCCCTATAACCAATGGCTCTGATACCAATCTGTCACACCCTCAGAATCCGCGAGCGGGGTTTTACCGCGAGGCGCGTGACATACCAGGATCTCAGTCATTAGTTACCAAGAACGACTCTATATGATAAATAAACAAAACCAGAGTTAACGTTTAAAATACTGCGGAAGCGTTTTTAATACAGAAAACCCAAAACAAGTAGTATGTAAAGAGAATGCGCAAAACATACGCGCCCTAAACACAATTATTTAATAAAAAAATCCCAAATTTGTAAACAAGGCAATGTAGACAACTCGACAATGCTGGTGTGCGTGCTCCTAGGCAACTGGCAACCTTAACCTGAGAATAGCATACTAAACAAGTCAACACATGGTTGGTGAGTTCAAGAGTTTGCGTTAAAATATAAACCAATCAACAGTTTCCAGAGCATAAGTAGTGTATTGCAATAGATAGCTAGTCTATTAACATAAAAATATTAATCATAGTGATTTCGCGATCGAAGCTGACTGTGTTACGTTTGTTGCCTCCCGTCACGACTTACCAGGTCGTGACAAATATATGTTAGGACAAAATTGCACCCGTTTGACCTCGAGTCGCACAGGTGGGGCTCGTCAGACCCAGTAGTACTACCCAAAATTTCCCCGCTATTCAATATTAACAATCCGAAAGTGTGAGGACTTTCCATGGTAAACAACACTATATCAATATTATAAACACTCATATATAAAAGCGTTTGTGATCAACAGTATGCTATCTCCCCCAAAAGAGATTATGTAAAATGAGTGGGGCAAGAACTCACCTGATGCGCGCAAGAATTAACTTAGAGCTTAACTTGAAAGAAAGAGGGAAAGACAACCTTCAAAGGTCACCTAGAATACAAGAGTACATAAGCACGTGTACACAAAATCAACATGAAACCCTAGTGCTCTACAAACCAAGGAACTCAAGGTTTTAGAAAGACAAGACACATTTGACCCAGTTGACCCGTTTGACCCGTTGGTGACATTATAGGTGATAACTCGTTAATACTAACACAACAGCATATCATACATGTTCACATACAACTTGATTACAGATAGCACTTCATTTACCACATGTACCAACTAGATCATCATACAACTAGATATCATACAAGTCATGCGAAACTCAACTATTATCATGCTCATAACATCCAAAATGTTCATTCTTAATCAATCATCAATCCACAAAAGTCCTAGCTTACCTATAAAACTCATACCATGATTTTTCCACTAACAGACCAAAACAGGTAACAAACCAAATCAACATTCATACAACATAAACAACACATTTAGTCACCCTAGAAACCATCCATGAACACACTAGCATGATCCTAATATCCCAAACATGCTCAAAACATCCAATTCAAGGATTTGCACAATTAAAGTTTCCCTTTTGGGAAAGTTCATCCCAAATTCATCAAACTCACACTACATTCATAACTTCATCAATTATATACCAATTCAAGTCCATGACAACATCTAGTATGATCAGAACACCAAATCATCATGATTCATCAACATTCAACACCAAAAGTTACTATTTTTAGCAATGTATGAACTATAACACATCTTCTTGATTTTCAATTGTTCATATCATCAACATAGCATCTAATCATCATCACAAACACATCCATAACATTCATACATCATCCAATCATCAATTCATGCAAAATAAAGTTACTATTATTAGTAACCTATGAACAATGTATCAAAATCATAGCTTTCTTGCATAATCGACGTTAACTAGCATATATACAATCCAACTAACATAATAACAACATCAAACAACCAACAACTAACATCAAGTTTAGATTTTCGAGTTAGGGTTTCGGCCCTAATGTAATTTCCATAAAAACTTGTAAAAATCCAACCTTTATTGCATACTTGACGTTAATTAACATGTAATCTATCTAGTAAACATATTAACATAAACAATTAGGCATCAATCGACCATCAATTGAAGATTTCGAACACCAACTTTCGGCCATAATCAAATCCCTTGAAAAACATGTAAAAATCTAACCTTTAAATGTGTATTGACTTGTATTTGATGATTCTAACTTGTTGCAACCCTTGAAATCGATCAAATCCGATGTTTTGTGAGTGATCTTGGCCGAAAATCGCAAAGGGAGAGGGAGAGGGAATGAAGTCGCGGCCGTAGGTGGTTAGGGGATTAGGGTTTTTGATTTGATTAATTATTTAGCAATAATTACCCTTTTAACCCTCATAGTTTGTATTTTATAAAGATTAGGCTTTTAAATACTCTTTTAAAATGTTTTAACTAGAATAATAAACATATAAACTAGTAGTAGCAATTATATGTATTATCTTTACAAGCTACAAAATTTACAAAGTAAATACACACGTTTCCACGTTACGCGATAAAATTACAGTTAACATTTAAATCACATAAGCATAACTTAATAATCTCATTGTTAACTTAATTATCATCAATTTAACGTTACTGATTATTGTTAAGTCACCAACGTTCAACGACAACTAGTGTGTGTGCACGACACGTGTATGCAAGACTTAACGGAACAAACGGAGTTTGGTAACGGAAAATTACCGGATGTCACATTATCCCCATGTTGAAAGAATTTTCGTCCCGAAAATTACGTTACATGGTGAGTGTTCCATCACTGGTCTACTGCATTGGCACAAGGAAATGGAAATCATGTGAGTTTTCGATGAGTTGTCACACTAAGATCCAAAAGAGTCCCTAAGGTATTTTGTAATGATTTCCAAAATCAGGAAGTGAAATGGCTATCACGATCAGAGATAATGGACATAGGAAGCCCATGTCATGTCATGATTTCATTGATATAGAGCTTCGACAACTTTTCCATCCTGTAATTCTTACGAATAGGAAGGAAGTGACCGGAATTGGTCAAACGGTCCACTATGACCCAAATAGAGTCATGTCCGCTAGAGGATCTTGAAAGTTTGGTGATGAAATCCATGGATATGTGCTCCAATTTCCATTGAGGTATTTAGCGTTGCTGAAGGAAACCAGATAGTTTCTGGTGTTCTGCCTTGACTTTTGAACAGGTGTGACATTTTCCACGCATAGGACAATCTCTTTCTTCATACCAGGCCACCAATACAATTTTTAAGATCTTGGTACATCTTACCAGCACCTGGTTGAACTGAATAACAAGATTTATGAGCTTCATCGAAATTAAGTTTCTGAAGGTTACTTGAATCAGGGATCCATATTCATCCCATGAAATACAGAACTTCACTAGACTTGGATTCCAATTGCTTGTCGGCTCTATTTATTGACTTGAAATGTCTTGCAAGAAGATATATAATATGAGAACACCAGCATACATATAGTATATTTGCTTGATGTCTAGCTCGAATGAATAAGTAAATTTATTTGACAAATCAGAACGCGGGGTCCTTGTAATAACGTGCCCATAATATATGTTTTTTCCTATAAGCGATACACTCACAAAAGATTCCGAGGAAAGAGTGACGGGTCCGTATGGATTTATGCATCATATCTTTCCTTAGATAGAATCTAATATGGACATATACCCACTCTTCCAGATTACATATAATTCTAGCCACCATCATAAGGGCCCTTGGTAATGGTGTGAGTATTCATGGATTAGGCTTGTTAGCCCTAGAGTAAGTCCTTTTCTTCTTGCTAGGCTTTTGGGCTTCGTCCTGAGTCACTTGAAATGTTGATAAATTTAATGGGCTTTCTTGTAGCGTCAGACTCAAGTTTGGGGTTTTTCCTCTTCTTGCTTGAATTGGTTGGGCTTAAAACGAGTGGCTTTTCTAGTTCTACAAGGTAGATTAGATTCTAACATAAGTTGATTGGGCTTTGGAATTCTTCTAAGTTCTCAAAAGCAAAGCATTTCTTGACTCCAATTGATCGGGCTTATGGGTTTACCGGTGCAGGAAGGTAAGTCGGAATCTTCGTGAGGCAAGAGAGAAAGGTTGTTTCCAAAGATATCAGTCGAGTAAGATGACATATCTTGAAGAAGAAATTCGATAAAGTTACATTTCTATATATATAATGATCCTAGTATAGGGGACACATAGGTTATAGTCTAGGTTAACTACTAACGATCTAATTATCTATAACCTGGCTCTGATACCAATCTGCCACACCCCCGCTAAAGCGGAAATGCCCAGGTGCAACAAAATCAAATATCGTCATCATACATGGTATGAGAAAAATACTAAGGCATTACATATAGTTAACCGATAATATTTTACATCATTATTTTCAAAACCAACCAAATAAACCAATAAGATAAATATTTAATTAGAACTAGGTCCAAGCATCCTAAGTGAGCAAGTCTTAAAACCCTATTCCAATTGCCTGAAAACATGTAAAGAAGACGGGTCAACATAACGTTTGTGATAAACATAGGTTTTTAAAGTATATAAAAATGAGGAAAAATGTACAATTTAAAAGCAAACCATTTATAGGAAAGATAAACAACACAAGAGTCCTCAACCAACCATAATAACATGTACCCGAATGAATGAGTTAGATTTCGATTGCCCGAACCCCTAACCGGGATTCAAACATGTTTATCACAATAATGGATCCACTACTGTACTACGTTTGGCTTATTGCAACACTGTTTAAGGGATGGTCAATACAATCAGTCTCATAATGAGGAGAGTGTTATAACACTTAACAGATCAAATGGGGAACCGTGTTTATGTAAATGATACTAATAACACAAGTAAATAATGAGACATAACTAAGAACACGAACAATATAAGTATGGTTTTCAAGAATGCTGTATATTGCTCTCAAGTTCTTTTACAAGTGTTACAAAGCATAAAAAGAAATACAAGGACCTGAGATACTTTATACTACATCCTCATGCCGGCCATACTTTGAAGGCAAGCTGGAAACACTAATCTAGACAACAAGATAAATGTAAAGTCAAAAGACAGATTGCCTTTTGACTAATGACTATAACATGTCATAGCTCACATCCTAATATATTATAAAAGAATAAGAGGAACAAAATATAAAGTTACAAACACAAGACCTTGATCTACAGTTTACTAAAACATGGACGTTTTCACCAACTTGTATAAGTTGGTGAGTCTTCAGAGTTGCAGCAGAATGTAAGTCAGCTTTATGGAAAAGTAGATCAGAGAAAGCATGTCCTCTCTGTCTTTGGAAGAAATCAGTCTTCACTTCATTAGCTTCAGAAAACTTTGTCTTTGATGCTTTAGAAGACTTCATCTTTGGCTTTGGAAGATTTGGTCTTTGGTTTCGAAAGATTCTACACTTAGAATAATTTATGTGATGTGTGTAAAACTTTTTAAGTAACTTCTACTTTGTACATCAGTGCATGCATGCAGGAAGCTCCTTGGTTGTTTTGGCTTCTTTGGTTGCATCAGCCTTCTAATATAACCTTACAAACTCCCCCTACGCTAATGCTACCAAAATAGAGAAGTTATTCACATGTTGACAGTCCTCATTAGGATCAAGACCATACCTTTCTTCATCATCTGATTAGGATCCCTCAAACTCTCATAATATCTTCTCATGTCATAGAGATTATGTAGAGGAAGATCAAGCATGTCTTGCCAGAAATAGACATCTTGACCTCCTTGATCTCTGATGACATACCATCTATCTGGATTAGTAGCAAAAGTCCAGGACAAGATGGGTCTTCCAGTTGCAAGAGGCTCTACTAGAGTTGGTGTTGGTTCAGCAGCCTCTTCTTGCACTACCTTAGGATGCTCTGACACATCCTAAGGTGTAGAGGTGGATTCCTTGGTCTTCTTCTTGGAAACAGTCTTCATGGCGATCATTTTCCTCCTCTTTGATGTCTTTAACTGAGAGGACTAGTCTTCAACACCAGGTTGTTCTACTATGTCTCTCTCAGTTGGGTTCTCTTCTATCACAGGTTCAGAAGGAGAGTGAAGAGGACCCTACTATAGATCAGAAGATGAAGTTGGCAGAGATTTAGCTCTAGGTCTAGGTTGTGTTGTCTCAGGGGGTTTAACCTTGACCTCAACTTTAGGTTGAGCTGGACTTGGTGAAGAATGCAAGTCAACAAGCTTTCCTTTCTTAATCTTCTGCTCGATCAACCTGATGTGCTCATCCATAGTGGATAGAGACATTTGACCAAGCCTTCTTCCGGAGAATCCATACAGCTTCAAGAAGCTCATCATCCTTTGTCTGTCAGTAGAATTCTTTTGGCTCTTTTGGATGATGGCTCTTGACTTTGCAGCTTCTTCCTTTAGTTTTCTCTTAGCAGCCTTTTGTTCCTGGATGACTTATTACTCTAGCTGCTTGAGATACTTAAATTCAACATACTCATATGATAAGAGAAGAAGTGCAGATGCCTGACAGAGTCCTGTGGCACTAAGATAGTTGATCATGTTCAGTCTATCAGCTTCCTTGTCTACCTGAGGTTGTGTAGTTGCCACAGCCTCTATCATAGGATTTTCTTGAACTGGGGAGAGGGTAGGAGCATGCTTGTAGAGCCTTTTCTGTCTCACTTCTTCCATGTTTTTGAGGATAAATGTTGCATCCTCTGCCTCTTTTCTCTCCTTAGAAAACTCCTTGTTAGCTAGTTCATTCAGTTCATCTAAGGGCTGAGAGACTATTTTATCCACATTGTAGTTTTTGGTCCCCAAGTAGTTTATCCTAGCTACCCTCAACTCATCATCCTCTCTCTTTCCTCCTACTCAATCTCCTTAGAAGTCAGTTTCCTTTTCCCTTTATCACTCACAGGCCTTAGTGACTCAGGGTGGAGAGAGCTTTAGCCTTTATTGCTTGATTCAGCAGTCAAGCTCTGGCCAAAGAGAGGTTGTAAAGCACCTGCACTAGCTAGTGCCTCACTGAGGGTAATGTGTGCTCAAGAAGTTCCTGTCTCAAGGTTCACAGGTTCAACTTCTAGGCCATCAGTCAAGGATTCCCCTTCGAAGATAATCTTAGGGTCCACCTCAACATCCAGCTGACCAAAAGTCTTACCTGCTAGACTTTGTCTATATAGTCTTGACCTCAGCTTGTATTCTTCAAACACCCTTTCTTGAATCCTATCTGTTAATCTTGCAGCTTGTCTATTTTGACTTGGGTTGATAGGTGAAAGATCAATCAGATGGATGCTCTCATAGAAGCTCAGGTTGAAAAAGTTGAAAATTCCTATTGACCCTGAGATCTAGAGATGACTAGAGCTCTTCTATTAATGTCATACCTCCATTCCATGATTGGATTCTTAATGTGAGGAGATGGGGTAGGCATAGCTTTGGGAATACCCTCCTCAAACAAACTTTGTATGAGTGAGTCCACATCCATGTAGAATTGAGGAGGTTGCTGAGTATGGAGCATTGCAAGTGAGGGTGGTGAATCCTCAAAGTCCATACTCTGTGAAGAGCTTCCAGGTTCTGTGATTGTTTAGACTTTCTCCCCCTTTTTGGTAGCATCACCTTCTTGTATAGGTAAGCTTCGGGTTGGGTCTATCACACCCATAGGTTCTTATGGACCTGGTTGAGTTCTCTTTAGTGGTCTCTCAGCTAACTTGCCCTTAAGATCGGTGATCTCAAGTTGTTGGTCATTGACCCTCCTTTGTAAGACAGTCACCTGAGATTCCTAGTGACTTATCTTTAAGACCAAATAGGTGCATGTTTTTGTCAATTTTTTCACCTTTAGTTTTATACTCCCCTCATCTTTATCAATAGAATCATGGGGGGATGAGAGAATAGGATCAAGGTCTTCTTTCTCATCACCAGCACTTTGTTCAGACTCCCCTGCACCATGACAGCTTCAAGTGAAGTGTCAATGGGCTGGGTTGCCATGGTTGAGGTCTTAATGATGTAGTCACTTGCTGAAGTTAGAGCCTCTTCCATATGGACCTCCTAAACAGGTTTAGGGAGATCCACCTCAGTAGTAGGTGGATGATGTGGGCTAGACATGGGAGAAACAAGAGTTCTCCTCTCTCCTTGAGCAGGGGTGGAGAAGGGAGACTCATGATACTCACTGAAGCCCATGTCTTCATCATCATAGAATTCAAGTTTGGAATTGGTTGATTTAGATCAAGAGGCTGGCGATGGTAGTTGTCCCCTGAAAGTTGTTCACTAGAGTTTTGAGACTTTGAGTGAAGGCTTAAGGCTGTGGGGGTTGTGAGATCATTAGGCTGAGCATGAGGAACCTCAGCACTGATCATTGGTGAGATGGGAGTGGCTTGCCCCTCAGGAGAAGTGGGAGCTCCAGTGTCCACTTCCCCTTTCTAAAGGTTCTGACTGAGAAGTCACCTTCATAGCCCATCTGCTCAAAGTACTAGTTTATAGCAGATTTTGGAAAGGATAAATCACCTTCTACATCATCCAGCTAAAAGTGGGTGTTTATGGAGGTTGGAGTGATAAAGATTATCCTCCCCTGCACTGTGGCAGATAGTTCCTTCTTCCCATCCATGGTGACCTCTTGGCAGGTCCTCCAAAATTCCAAAAACTGATCCTTATAGAGTGGAGGATCAATGGTGAGGGGGATGAAGTAGTTTGACAAAGAAAGGAAACAACAAACCTCTGAGAAACCAGGATCTTTCTCAGAGTCTAACAGAGCAACTTGATTATGTTGCCCATGAAGATGCAACGAGAAATCGAGTTGGTTTCTGTGGTCAGGGTTAGCCATTTGAGGTAGCTTTACTATGAAGGAAGATAAGAATAAAGTCAGTTTGTGGGTGAATTTTGATAGTGAAAAGAGGGGGAAACATTGAGAGAATATAATGAAATGGATTTGAGACAAAGTTAATGCAAAAAAATAAACTTTGATACCCGAATGTTGGTCCCACCTCTAAAAAAGTGCCCAAAAAGGTAGTTTTGTTGGAAGTTGAAAATCTTCCGAAGGTAATTTTGTCTTCGGAAGTTTTAAGAAAAAGCTTCCGAAGCCAATTTTGGCTTCGGAAGATGTTCCTAAGGTTTGTGAAAATTTTGCACCGGAAAGAAAATACTTAAAGAATTTTCACTTCCAAGACATGTTTGGTTTTGGAAAAATTATGACTTAGGAGTTTTATTCTAAAGAGAATAAATTTTTCGGGACTTAATTGCTTTTGGGAGAAAAATATCCTTCAAATACATGTAAGTACTTAGAAGCAT
This sequence comes from Flaveria sonorensis, assembly GCA_025506505.1. Classification (NCBI taxonomy): domain Eukaryota; kingdom Viridiplantae; phylum Streptophyta; class Magnoliopsida; order Asterales; family Asteraceae; genus Flaveria; species Flaveria sonorensis. Next base: position 35,768,377 of record CM046432.1, on the reverse strand, counting down.
ATTTAAGCTTCAGAAGATATCTCATAATTTCGTCTGAAGGTAAATTTCTTATAAGTAGTTATTTGACTTGAAGACATAATGTTCTTCCGAAGACAACTTGAAATCTTCAGAAAGAAAATATGTTTGGAAAAATTTTAAAAAATCTAAGGAATATCATTTTTAAGATTTTCTTCCAAAATAAACTGGGCTTATGAAGGTGATAAAATAGGCAACTTAGGACACACAGGTTTTTAGAAATAAAGTTGATTTAAGTTTAAGAAAATCTACTCAAAGTTAATCATCCTAATAGCTGATACAAGATATTTGAATATCTGTTCATCAAAAGCTTTAGTGAACATATCAGTATATTGTTCATTTGTGTTAACTTTGACTAGTTTGATTAATCCCTTTTCAAAAGTATCTCTAATCAAATGATACATGATGCTCATGTGTTTTGTCCTTGAGTGCTGCACATGATTCTCTGTATTAGAGATAGCACTGTTGTTGTCTATATGAAAGGGAGTCTCTTTGAAGTTGAATCCATAGTCCAGCATCTGATTTTGAATCCAAAGCACTTGAGCACAGCAGCTTACATCAACAATGTATTCAGCTTCAGCAGTTGATACAAACACACAAGATTGTTTCTTGCATTGCCAAGAGACTATGCTTCCACCAAGGAATTGACATCCCCTAGATGTAGAATTTGCAGTCATGTTGCATCCACAATAGTCATTATCTGTATAGGCATACAGATTGAATTCAGAATTCATTGGATACCAAAGGCCAAGATTAGGAGCACCTTTGACATATCTAAGAATCCTCTTGACAGCAACCAGGTGTGACATCTTGGGGTTGGCTTGTTATCTTGCATAGGTTCATGTGGCAAACATGATATCAGGCCTACTAGGTATGACATACATAAGAGACCTAATCATATCCCTATAGAGATATTCATCCACACACTCCCCCTCAAGATTAGGTACAAGGGAGTGGTTACTAGCTATGGGTTTCTTGGTAACCTTACAATTAGTCATGTTGAATCTTGTAAGTATGTCCTGTATGTACTTTGACTGACTTATGAAGAAGCCATTGTCAAATTGCTTCACTTGAGTTCCTGGAAAGAAATTGAGTTCCCCCATGACACTCATTTCAAATCTATTATTCATCAGCCTCTCAAAGTCTTTGTAGAGCTTTGGATTAGTTGACCCAAAGATAATGTCATCTACATATACTTGAACCAGCTTTAACTCATTTCCCATTTCTTTGATGAGGAGAGTTCCATCTATAGTACCCCTCTTATAGCCATGTTGACAGAGATATTGAGATAGTGTCTAATACCACTTTCTTGGAGCTTGGGGCAGCCCATAAAGAGCTTTATCAAGCTTGTAGATATAATCAGGATAATCTAGGTCAGCAAAGCCAGGTGGTTGTTTGACATACACTTCTTCATCAATCACCCCATATAGAAAAACACACTTGACATCAAGTTGGTAGACCTTGAAATCCAAGGATACAGCAAAAGCCAGGAATATTCTTACAGCTTCAAGTCTTGCCATAGGAGCAAAAACATCTGTGTAGTTAATTCCCTCTTCTTGTGTGTATCCTTGAACAACTTGTCTGGCCTTATTCTTGATGACAAGTCGTCTATCATCCTTCTTATTTCTAAAAATCTACTTGGTTCCTATGGTAGTCGTCCCCTGAGAAAGAGGACATAGGTTCCAAACCTTTTGTCTTTTGAATTGAAGCAGCTCCTCTTGCATTGCTTCAACCCAACTTCCATCCTTTAAAGTATTATCAACTTTCTTTGGTTCTATCTGGGACAAGAAGCAAGAGTACAGACAAAATTTTTTGGCATGGGTTTGTCCTCTTGTTCTCACCCCTGTATCAACACTTCCAATGATGTTTATGGTGGGGTGTGACTTGTGGATCCTGAGATGAAGGTTCACAGCAAGTTGATTGGAAAGATCTAAATTCAAGAAATTCAGATCTGGCAATAGAGTATCACCCACCACGTCAGTACACTTATCAAGAGAGGCTTGATCCAATGAGTGTGGGACATCATTTATGTTGTCTTCTATAGAGTGGTTATAGCATCAAGAAATTCTTGATCACTGTCACCACTTCCATTTCCTCCAACATTTGAAGCTCCTTCACCTGAGTTTTGAACATTTGAACTGGAATTTGTAGGCATCTCAGATGTATAGCTGAATTTGTCATGTTTGTGCTGATAGGATCTTCACTTGTAGAGTGAGTTACCACTGGAGCTAAGGTAGTATGCTTGCTTGGTCTTCTCAACTCAAATCTTGGGTTAGGATCTCTTGTTGATAAGTTACCTATAGATCCTGAAACATTCTCACAAGATTTGTTAAAATAGTTGATAACTAAATCAAGATCAAATAGCCAATGAGGACCAGAACCTTTCACACTAGTAGTGTGCTCATTAAAGGTCACATTGGCTGACTCCTCAACTACTGTAGTTCTGAGATCATAAACATACCACGTAAAGCCACGGAAAATAAACATAAATAATAAGGAACATAATATAAACATAACCATACCATACATAGCATCATCATCACATATGACATCATAAAGTCAACATCCATCACCCCCGGGAACATACCAAGTTAAAGCCTACACTTTACATTTTCCCCAAAATTTCAGAAAATATTCTAAGGCATAGGCGCATGAGCACTATGCAGGCGCATGGCCTTCTGGGCGCATGGGAACACTTAGGCGCATGGGGAACTTTCAGGCGCATGGGCACTATTTGGGCGCATGACCCAACACTTAGTCTCCTAGGCAAATTTTAGGCGCATGGGCACTATGCAGGCGCATGAGTGCCTAGGCGCATGGGCAGTTTTGGGCGCTTGGAACACTTAGTCAGATTCAGCCTATTCTAGGAGCATGGATACTAATTGGGAGCATGGATTTTGGGCGCATGGGGCAACAAGCAAATTCAACGGTTGGGCGCATGGGCCATATCCAGGCGCATTGGCAACCAATACATACGAATAACATCATAATCAGCCCCAAATCATCAATTCGTCATGTTCTAAGCTTAGCTCTAGCATTCTAAGCATCATGATATGAACATGGCATCATCATAACATCATAAATCACCCAAGTCATAACCCACCCACATTCACACATACACATTCATACGGGTATAAAACCCACATTCATAAAAACATACATACATGCATTTCCAGCCCCAAAATTATTTAAAACAAGTAAAAAGGGAGTTTTAGAACTCACCTTTGACAACATTCGAGTATGACTTCCTTCAAACCCATTTGCACTATGAGTTCAACCACCTAAACCCACCAAAACACATAACCCGAACACACAAACACACATAAGCAAATAACGGAGGCATAGGCCGGCCAAGAACAACTTAAAAGCCAAGAATTCTTACCTTGAATTCGGTTTCCTCTTCTTCTTCTTCAAAAACCAGAGAGCTCTGCTCTTTCTCTCCCTAAAATCCAGTTGAAGTGAAATATGCAGGAAGGTGTGGGTGGCCATCACCTTTTGCACCCACTTTTTATACTTTTTGTCCTTTTGACACATTTAGCCCCTCAACTTGGGTTAAATTGTGTTTTCTTTCTTTTTCCGCACATTAATTCTTTCTTTCTCATCTTTTAAAAAAAATACCCGGGTGTTACAAGTCCACCCCCCTTATATAGGTTTCGTCCCCGAAACCTGTTATTCCTCAAACAGATGTGGGTAATACTGCCTCATCTCTTTTTCAGTCTCCAATGTAGACTCAGATTCCTCTTTGTGCTTCCACTGTACACGCACAAGGGGAACCACTTTATTCCTTAACCTTTTCTCCTTGTAATCAATGATTGCCACTGGTTGCTCCACATAATTGAGCCTTTCATCAACTTCAATATCATCTAGTGGTACAACCATATCCTCGTCGGCTAAACATTTCTGCAGATGAGATACATGGAATGTCAGGTGAATTCCACTTAACTCATCGGGTAACACTAACCTATAGGCCACCTCTCCTACTCGAGCAATAATTCAGAAACGCCCAATGTATCTTGCGCTCAACTTGCCCCGCTTCCTAAACCGAATGATACCGTTCCAAGGTGAGACTTTCAACATAACTCTATCACCCACTTGGAACTCAATCGACCTACGTGTCTTGTCGGCATACGACTTCTGCCTATCTTTAGCTGCCTTTATAAAGGCTTTGATCTTTTCGAGCTTCTCAGTCGTAGCCTCAATCACCTCAATACTTAACAACTCCTTCTAACCAATATCACCCCAACAAATGGGTGTTCTACATCTCTACCGTATAGCATCTCATAAGGGGGCATACCAATACTAGCATGATAACTGTTATTATATAAGAACTCAACTAACGGTAAGTGGTCATCCCAACTGCCTCCAAATTCAATGACGCATGCCCGAAGCATATCTTCTAGCATCTGAATAGTCCTTTCCGACTGACCATCCGTCTGAGGATGATAAGCCATGCTAATGTGTAACCTCATCCCCATCGCATCATGGAACTTCTTCCAAAATTTAGATGTAAACCGGGTGTCACGATCAGACACAATAGACACCGGCACACCATGACGAATCACAATCTCTTTGATGAATAGATCCGCTAATCTTTCAGAGGAGTACGTATCGCGGATTGGTAGGAAGTGAGCACTCTTTGTCAAACGATCAACTATCACCCATATGGCATCATACCCTTTCACGGTACGAGGTAACTTCATAATAAAGTCCATGGTGATATGCTCCCACTTCCACTCCGGTATATCCAACGGTTGGATCTTCCCGTACGGCTTCTGATGCTCGGCCTTCACTTGCAAGAAAGTAAGGCACTTACTCACATACTCAACTACATCGCGCTTCATACCCGGCCACTAATAATCTTTCTTCATATCTTGATACATCTTTGTAGCACCAGGATGAATAGAGTATCGAGTCTTATGAGCTTCGTCCATAATCCTCCCACGTAGATCCCCGTTGTTAGGGTTCAACAATGGAATAAACTAAAGCTTACCAAATCATAATCATAGCTAACTAAAGATCTCATTGTACAAGTTCAAAGACCAAGTTGATCATAACAAAAACAACAATACAAGACAATTCAACATGACAAAGTCAACATCAAGACAATTAGAAAGTAAAAATTAGGTCATGTTGTAATAATAATATAAATAGACGCACTAGTGCATTTTTGCAAGTGTGGTTCTTTTGTGTGTGTTTCTCATGGTGTAAATCACCACCCAAGGAGAAATCCTCTCCTTTGGGTGGGTTTCATTTCATCAGCCATCTATGATTCTCATTGTAACTTGTTTATCAACATCAATGAAATCATAACATTATTATTATCCATCTCTTTGTTCTTTGATTCACACACATACACCCATCTTAATTTTGATTTCTAGATCTGAACGTGATGAATCCTAAGATCCAAGCTCAACGAATCTGAAATTTTTGATCTAGCACCCGTAATGAGGGATCCACATCCTTCCGAATCGGGTTCTAACACCAAGAGTGTTTTCACCCAATTCCTCAACCATACCTCTCATCCTTTCGGAGTTAAGACGATCTTCTTTTAATGCCTCGTCTTCAAACTCCTTGACCTGCTTCATCACATCAGAGGTCATAATCAACTGATAAGCCTTCACCCGAATCGGCTCGGGTCTCTCTTTTCGGATGAGGGCATCCGCTACTACGTTGGCCTTGCCCGGATGGTAATGGACCTCGCAATCATAATCCTTTGAGAGCTCTAACCATCGCCTCTACCTCATGTTCAGGTCCTTTTGCTCGAAGAAGTACTTCAAGCTCTGGTGGTCCATGAAGATTGTGCACTTCGTTCCGTATAGGTAGTGCCTCCAAATCTTTAGTGCAAAGACCATAGCTGGTAACTCTAAGTCGTGAGTAGGGTAATTCACCTCATGAACTTTCAACTGTCGGGATGCATAAGCTATAACCTTCCCTCGCTGCATCAACACGTTACCCAACCCCGAGTAAGAAGATTCCGAATAGACCACTAAGTCCTTGCTTCCTTCGGGTAACGATAAAACTGGAGCTTGAGTCAACCTTGCCTTTAACTCGTCAAAAGCACTCTCTTGAGCTTGACCCCAAACAAACTTCACATCCTTGCGGGTCAACTTAGTCAACAGAGAAGCTATCTTAGAGAAGTCTTGAATGAATCTCCTATAATATCCTGCCAACCCCAAGAAACTATGAATCTCGGATGGCGTCTTTGGAGACTTCCATTGCATCACCGCTTCCACCTTTTCCGGGTCCACCATGATCCCCTCCGGATTCACTACATGACCCAAAAACTGAACCTCGCGTAGCCAGAAAGCGCACTTGGAGAACTTGGCATACAACTTCTCCTTTCTCAACGTCTCCAACACCTCTCGAATGTGTCTGGCATGCTCCGCCTCGCTCTTCGAATAAATCAGGATATCATCAAAAAACACAATCACTGATTTGTCCAACATTGGACGACACACTCGATTCATCAAGTCCATGAAAGCAGCTGGCGAGTTGGTCAAACCAAAAGACATAACGAGAAACTTGTAGTGTCAAACGCATGCGAAAAGCTATTTTAGGAATATCTTATTCCTTCACTTTCAACTGATGGTAGCCAGATCGAAGATCTATCCTCGAGAACCAACTGGCACCTTGCAGCTGATCAAACAGGTCATCAATCATCGGAAATGGATACCGATTCTTAACCGTCAACTTGTTCAGCTCACGATAGTCTATGCACATCCTCATACTACCGTCCTTCTTCTTCACGAATAAGACCAGAGCACCCCAAGGAGAGATACTCGGTCTAATGAACCCCTTATCAAGCAACTCCTGTAGTTTCTCCATCAATTCCTTCATCTCGGTTGGAGCCAACTGATACGGTGCCTTAGCAACAGGTTGAGCACCGGGTATCAAGTCAATCTGGAACTCAATCTGACGGTCCGGTGGCACACATGGTAAATCTTCAGGAAACACATCTGGGAAGTCACACACAACCCGTACATCCGACAGTTGTGGTGTTGGCGTATCTACATCCTTCACGTAGGCCAAGTAGGCACTACATCCACGCCTCATGAACTTTCCCGCCACCGCCATCGAAATCACCTTCGGGATAGTCGTAAGTCGATCACCGTAGATCGTCACCAAACTCCCGTCGGGCGCTGTCAGTCTTATCATCTTCTTACAACATATGATATTCGCATCGTACTCCGCCAACCAATCCATTCCTAGGACTATGTCAAATCCACCTAAGGTCATCACAAACAGTCTAGCAGGAAATTTATGACCCTCTAATTCTATATCGCAACCTTATATCAGGTCAACAATCCTGGTAGACTTACCTATGGCAGTTTCTACATCGAAGGGCTCATCAATACTTCTACTACTAACAGGCAACTTTGAACAGAAAGTAGCAGAAATAAAACTCTTACTAGCACCTGAATCAAATAGCACAGAAGCAAGAGTTTGGTTTACTAGAAACGTACCTGACACGACATCGGGGTCCGTCCTAGCCTCCTCCTGAGTCATCGTGAATGCCCTGGCGCTCGCCCTCTGCCCTCGGTCCCGTTCTTCTGCCCTGCCCCGGAACTCTCAGCCCTTGGCTTCTTGCATTCTCGACTCATGTGGCCCTTTCCACCACAGTTAAAACACCTTGCCATCTTGCACTCTCTTGCCATGTGGCCAGGCTTTCCACACATGAAGCACACGTTCAATCCCCACCTACACTCCCCGGTGTGCTCCTTCCTGCACTTGCCACACCTCTTCGACTCCGCACCGGATGTGACCACATGCCGGTCATCCACCCGTGCATTCTTGTTGTTTGCCGGGGCACCACCCCGACCAAACCTCTTCCCATTCCAGTTCCGGTCACCACCGCCTTTCTTGCTCACCTCAGCTACCACCACTTCCCTCTCGTCGTACAGCCTTCCCGCCAGATCGACCACTGACCTAAACGTACTTGGCCGAGTAGCGATCATATGCCTGCGAAAATCCGCCAGCAAGCCTTGAATATACCTCTTGATCTTTCGCGACAGAGGTGTCACCTGATCCGGCACCAGTCGTGTCATCTCGTTAAACTTGGTGGTGTATTGCTGATGCATCATGGTTCCCGCCTCCAGCTGCAGGAATTCCTTTTCAACCTTATCGAGCTCCCTGTGAGGAAAGAAATCCTCGATCACCAGCTTCTTCGACTCTGGCCACCTCATACTTCCAATCACCCTACTACCCTTGGCTTGGATGATATTGTCCCACCAGCACAGAGCCGAGTCCAAAAATGAATGAGTGGCAAACTTCACCTTCTGATCCTCCCGGCACTCGCTGATATCAAGTACAGCTTCCATCTCTCTCACCCACCGATGAGCAGCAGCAACAGTGCCATTTCTGTCAAAAGTCAGGGGCTTGCATCTTTGAAATGCCCCATAGTTACAGCCTCGTGCTGCCTCCAGCACAGGCTCTTCTTCTTCTTCCTCATCAGTAGAGACAACCGTCTCAGTCCTTGGTTACTCCCTTACTCCCAAGGACCTATTCCTCTCTTTCATTTCTCCTTCTCTCACAGCCTTTATCACTTCGGTCACCACAGACGGTAAGATCGTTTGCATGACCTGATGAACCTCCTCTACAACAGCCTCCTTCACAGAGGCCCTTAAGTTAGCACACCACCCTCCAGATGAGGGGTCTCGGGCTCTTCATGAGCCACCTCTTCAGCCCTAGGCCTTCCTCTCATGACCCGTGGTCCAGCACCACGTCCACCATGACCTCCACCTCAAGAAGCCTTTGAAGATCTACCACCGGCCATCCTCTAACACGCTATAAGATTCAAACAATAACACGGCCATTCAAGGTAATAGCTCAGTTTATGTCAAGTATAGTAAGTCCCTAATTACAGTGGCCAGTTGTGATTAGCCACTTACATTACTCTTCATACCCCAAGCATTTCCTATCATGACTACATCAATATCTAAATCTACTAAGAAGCACATAAACCACATAACATGCGCACATAATACCGGTTAACATCAAGAAAATACCTGATGGCACGTAGCTACTCGGACTGGCATCCCTTCCGTTTGTTCCATTTTCAGTTTAAGTTTAGGTTTCTTTTGAAAATTTTAACCCGTTTCACTTAAACTTTGGCTCTGATACCAACTTGTAAGGCCCCGTTCCCGGAACGCTTACAGCTGGTCAATCATTGCACACAAAGCATAAAACATACATTAACTTTACTATAATATTGCAGCGGAATTCTTTTAAACAAACCATTTCATTATAATTGCTTTTGCAAAATAATACATTGCAGTTAACTGTTACAAAATATCACTCATTGCATTACATCCGAAAAACATTATAATTAAAACAACGGATGCCATCCAAAAATGCCAAGTAGCTGAACCTTGCCATCCTCAACAACATTACCTGCCAACTGGAAACACATAAAAGTCAACATTGCTGAGTGAGTTATAGTTTTTTTATAAAAACAAAATACATTTCTTTCGTTTAAAACCATTCTTTCTTTACTTTCATACGTGATCATACAACATACGTACACATAGATAATAATTTATTATTATCTTTCATCGTCATTCGTTGACTTTCATACCTTACTATACGTACATTCATTAACTTCCGATGACATGTACCGTACCCCGAACATTGTGCACGAAGCTGACTCATGGGCCTGGGGTAAGTACACTCATCATTATCATACATCTTTCCTTCCGGACCAGTGCCATACGCTATACCCCGAATATTGTGCACGAAGCTGGTTACTGGGCCTGAGGTCTATCATAGACCTCGAACATTGTGCACGAAGCTGACTCTAGTACCTAGGGCAAGCGGCAAGGGTACAATACATATGGTCAATCACAAAGATTAGACCACAGTGTGCAACCTTCGGGGTAGCTAACCCGCACATAGTTGAGCTAACACCATTCATTGGGTGTGAACCTCCATACATTGCTTGCAAGACTTTTTATTACTTCATTCATTAATGCATGCATTCATTCATTCCTTACGTTCCCTTTTTCATTATCTTTCGCTTTACGTTACATAATACTTTCCATTTATTTTTCATAATCATACCACGTAAAGCCATGGAAAATAAACATACATAATAAGGAACATAACATAAACATAACCATACCATATATAGCATCATCATCACATATGACATCATAAAGTCAACATACATCACCCCCGGGAACATCCCAAGTTAAAGCCTACACTTTACATTTTCCCCAAAATTTCAGAAAATATTCTAAGGCATAGGCGCATGAGCACTATGCAGGCACATGGCGTTCTGGGCGCATGGGAACACTTAGGCGTATGGGGAACTTTCAGGCGCATGGGCACTATTTGGGCGCATGACCCAACACTTAGTCTCATGGGCAAATTTTAGGCGCGTGGGCACTATGCAGGCACATGAGTGCCTAGTCGCATGGGCAGTTTTGGGCGCTTGGAACACTTAGTCAGAATCGGCCTATTCTAGGCGCATGGATACTATTTGGGCGCATGGGTTTTGGACGCATGGGACAGCAAGCAAATTCAACCGTTGGGCGTATGGGCCAAATCCAGGCGCATGGGCAACCAATACATACAAATAACATCATAATCAGCCCTAAATCATCAATTCATCATGTTCTAAGCTTAGTTCTAGCATTCTAAGCATCATGATATGAACATGGCATCATCATAACATCATAAATCACCCAAGTCGTAACCCACCCATATTCACACATACACATTCATACGGGTATAAAACCCACATTCATAAAAACATACAAACATACATTTCCAGCCCCAAAATCAGTTAAAACAAGTAAAAATAGGGTTCTAGAACTCACCTTTGACAACCTTCGAGTATGACTTCTTTCAAACCCGTTTGCACTATGAGTTCAACCACCTAAAACCCATCAAACCACACAACCCAAACACACAAACACACATAAGCATATAACCAAGGCATAGGCCGGCCAAGAACAACTTAAAAGCCAAGAATTCTTACCTTGAATTCGGTTTCCTCTTCTTCTTCTTCAAAAACCCGAGAGCTCTGCTCTTTCTCTCTCTAAAATCCGGTTGAAGTGAAATATGTAGGAAGTGTGGGTGGCCATCACCTTTTGCACCCACTTTTTATACCTTTTGTCCTTTTGACACATTTAGCCCCTCAACTTGGGTTAAATTGTGTTTTCTTTCTTTTTCCGCACATTTATTCTTTCTTTCTAATCTTTTAAAAAAAATACTCGGGTGTTACAACGGTTCAGGCTGTGTAGCACTGGTACACAGCTGATCAGCCTTCTTTTCTTTTTTAGAATGAGTTGGACATGAACTAGAACTCCTGGTACTATAGTTCATAGATGAGTCTTCAGCTTTCACCACTTTAAATCCTTCAAAGATAAACACTTGTTTCTGCTTAGAGTTGAGAGTGGCCTTGATCACTTGAGCCTTCTTTGATTTCCTCTTGGCTTTTCTGATCAAGTTCTTCCTCTTAGACTTGGTCATCCTAGATTCTTTTCTCTCCTCAGGAGAATAGTTACCATTCTTAGGATGATCTCCTTCTCTTTTCTCAGAATCATCCATCACTATCTCTTCTTCATCCTCTTCATCTAGGAGGTCTATGAGGGGAAGCTCATCTTCATAAGTTTCACACCTTGGAGATCTTACAGACAATAGAGTGTGTGGAGGAGCTATCTCAGTAGATCCCAATCCCTACTTATTCTGATAACAAACTTTTGCATACAAGGATGAGGATATCATGTTCTTGGAGGTCTCTTCTTCAAGAACACATTTTTCTACCCTGGCTTTGCTGATCACAAGCTTAACCTGGCATTCAGTTAACTTAGTGATGAGATCTTTGATCTGAGTCCTATAATTGGTGCGTTCATGCTAAAGAGTTGAATTGGTTTTCTCTAAATCTTCTATTTTAAGTTTGTAATCATTTTCAGCTCTTTTAAAATCAGCTTTTAAAATGTTTAAGGACTCAAGATTAGTTCTCATCTCTATGTTATATGACCTATATCTGTTAACTTTAGCAATACATTCAGGTGTACAAAGATGTTCCAATACATTGTCTTCTTCATGATCTGCCATCAGTGCTTGGTTTGGAGATTCATCCTCAACCTGAAAGCTCCAGTCAAAGCCTCTTTCTTCAACAACAACTGAAGCTTGCTACTTGGGCTTCTTATTATGGGGAGCTCCATCAGTGTAGTTTGGTTTGGTTTGTGCTTGACCACAACTTGGTCTTGGTGCCTTGCACTCTCTAGCAAAGTGTCCTATTTGGTTATAGTTGTAACACTTCACTTTGCTTTTGTCGAGTCCAAACTTTCCACTGGTTGCATTGCTAGGAAACTTCCACCCTGTCCTTTTGTAAAACTTCTTGGCTCTATGAGTGAGAAGAGCCATTTGCTGGACTATTTTCATGTATTCCAGATCATCTGGATGGATGTAGTCCAGGTCTGTAAGGGTAAAGAGAAAGTTGCCTGTGCTTTTATTAGTAGACACCAAGGCTTGTGAAGAGCTTGTCTCTTGGAATGGGCTTCCTTGGGTGTAGGTCTCTCTTGGTGTCTCCGAGAAGGTGATGAAAGGATGCTTTTGTGAGTTGTTAGGATAGAAGATGAGATGATGATGTGGTTCTCTGCAATTCCTTTTAAGCATATGAAGGGCTGAACACTTCTGATTGATGGAGTTACCAGATGGATTTTGCATGTTCATCTCCATCTGGTAGCCACTGAGGATACCATACAACTCAGTGAGAGTAAGGGTCTTGAGGTTCTCAATCCTCTTAATGACCACATAATAGTGTGTCCATTGTCTGAGAAGAGAGGACATGAACTTCCTCACAATGTCCCTGTTCTCAAGAGTTACTCCAACATCTGTTAGAGGATTTGAATTGTAAAATCAAGTTTGAGTATGATATGATACATGTTTTCCCCAAAAAGTTGTAAAATGGGCTATGAATCTCACCTTATAATATTTGAGAAACAACTTGAAAAGATCAACTGAATATAGGATGCCCTATTGATTCATTTTATAGTTAGTTTCAAAATTAATGATCATACTAAAAATGATTTTAAATTGATGTTTGATATGCAAGACTTAAAAATGTAACAAAAGATCAAAAACCAAAGTTTTGTGAAACATACTAAAATTTCAAATTCAATTTTTATTTTTATAAGATACCTTAAAATATGAACGAAATTAATTAAATGCTAAAAATTGTCAGATCTTTAATTCAATACATCAACAAAATCATATTTAATAATTAGATTTTATTGATATTTCAAACCCATTGAAAATCGTGACACAAAACAGCCTGTTCAGAACCCGAGCAGTTATGCGCACTTAACTTGCTTGGGTTGTTTCGGGGTTTAACGGTGGAATTTTTCTATGAGATCGGTGGGGTTAGAAATCTACCTCAAAGAAAATAATGTTCAAGGAAGGAAACGTGTCATTTGAGTCTTTTTTGATTAAGTTAATGTCGTTTAAAGTGGATGTATTTTTCTCAATAGAATCTGAAATTTACATAGATGAAAACTACAAAGGGTTTTGATTATGGTTTTGATAAAATAAGGTTGTTGGACAATAAATAGACATAAAATTATTATGAAATAAGTTATATATCATCATATTATGATATTGATTTAAGAATAACAATAAGTTTGAAAACCATCAATACTATCAATTGCTTTCGTAAATCATGACATTGTGTGTTGAGGTTCGTTTGATCATCTTCGTTGCTACACTAAGATGTATGAGCAGAAAATAATCATCTCTTATTAATGAAAAAGAAGATGTAGTAGAAGAATTAAACTTTAAGAATGTATTAGAAATAAAAATCAAGAACAAACAAGAAAATTTTTCAACACGATCAATCCGTTTCTTAAATCATGATCTTTTGTGTTAAAGCCCAATTAATCATCTTTGTTTCTAAACTAAGGTGTATCGGTATCAAAGAATCATATTAAATTCAAAGAAAAGAAGAACAAGAAGAAGTAAGAGAATGTAAAGACATTGTGTACTAAAACATCAAAAATCAAAACTCAACTTTTAATCAAGCCCTTGAACACCTTGGTGTTCTTGATGATAGAAGAACTAGAACGGGAGATTTAGGGTTTTGTTTTGATCTTGGTATAATGAAATTGGTAGAAAGAGGCCTTGTATTTATAGTTGAGGACTAAGGAGTTTAATTATGGTATGAAGCGGAGGGAAAGTTATATAAAATAAATTAAATAAAATAACAAAAATCATATGGAAACCCTAAAATATTAGGGGGGTCGAATTTGAGTAAAATGGGGTGAGTTTTAACTTGTTGACGAAGTTTTTCGCAATTTATTAGTGTGTAATCTACTTGTTACACAAATGTAATATTTTTATTTCTTGCATTTACGTGTTTTATCCTTAGAACCATTCTAGGAATTTGTTTGATTTATAAAAGTATAACCATTGGGCATCCCTATTTAATATAAGTATCACATTAAATGCAATTGGTCATGGTCTAACGGTTACAGTTCAAGTGACGCATAAGCGAATATGCTAAGTTTTACAAATATAGCATCAAATAAACATGTTATGTATATGTCAGAGCTTATCTTAGAGGCTGATGCTAACCAAAGATCTCTTAGCATGCATTGAAGTACAAGGAAGTTACTTTGGAAGAATTGACCATGTACAAAGAAAAATAACTAAGTGTCAAATCTTCTGAAGCCAAATAGATAAATCTTCCGAAGCCAAAAGTACGTCTTCCGAAGCTTGAAGACTGAACTCTTCCGAAGACTTTGAAGACATGTGTCCCTGACACACTTTTGACAAAAGTTAAATACCTTTCCGCTACTAGCTCTGGAGACTCACCAACTTATATAAGTTAGTGATTATCTTCATACTTTTGTCAACTGTACATTATGGTGTCTTTGTCTGTAACTTTCTACTTTACTACTTTTATCCTTATTGTAATACAATAGTATGTGAGCTATGGCATGTCATAATCACTTGTCAAAAGGCAATCTGCCTTTTGACTCTACATTGATCATGTTGTCTAGATTAGGGTCCAGCTGGCTTTTAAAGTATGGGCAACTGTAGGATGTAGTATAAAGTATCTTATGTACCAGTCTTTAGGACCGAGCATAGCAACAGTTGTAAAACACTTGAGAGCAATATACATCATCCTTGAAAACCAATCTTTGTGTTCTTAAGTTCTTTACTTGTATGTTCTTTGTTTCTTTACCAGTAAGTGTGTCTTCTCCAACTGTGAGACTGTTGTAGAACAACAATATCCGGTCCTGCAGTATATGTCTTTTCACATGAAATATGATAATGAAATTCAACTTTTATTAAGGTATATCAAAAGATGAAAGAAAAAATACAAAAAATATGAAATTTTACACGTACTCTATTCAGTAACTCTTAGTTAAGGCTCTCATCCCTTCCTTCTTGCTGATCTAGTTGTTTGCCTGCTTTCAATTGTTCTCTTCTGAGATTTTTAATATGTAATTTGTCTTCTCTGTCAGCTTTTCTTTTCATCTCATGATGCTGTCTTTTCATGTATGATCTTATTATATGAAAAAGGTTGGCTCGCCCTGAATTGTTTGTGTGATTGACCATTCTTAGTTGTATCAGATCCAATCTGTCTTCATATGAGAGGGAGCCCAGTTGGGATATAAATGTTAAGTTGTACAAGTCCAAATACTTATCAATAAAACATCTAATACTTCATCATATTTTCATGCTATAATCTTCCTTTCATTTGTGGCTACAGTAAGAATGATCCTATCATACAGCTTTACAAAGTTTGTGTTATCATTGATGATCTCTCTTACTTCATATCCTTCTAGCCAGAGTATATAAGGCATGAATTGTCTTGGTTCCTAAATGGGATGAAGTTCAGGTGGTGCTTGGTGATATGTTGATAGTTTAGAAGTTGGGTGTGGTATGATGATGTGTGATTTTGGTGCATTTGTAAGCATATTCTTATGCACACCCTTTGCTAAATCATTCACCTAAGCCAGAGTTCTCCCAACATTTAAGGAGATCTTAAGCAACTTTTCACATGTGCATAAGTCATCTTGTCAGTTGTCAGCATATTTGTGTGACTTAACCAACTTTTCACTTGTGCATAAGTCATCTTGTCAATTTGAGGATCGTTTAGAAGATTCTTTTGAAATTCTTGCTGATCTTTGATTTCCTTGTATCTTCTGTATGTTTGTTCTGATTCATTCTTCAAAACCTCTTGAAAACCTGTAAGTAGATCTTTTACTTTAGTCGTATTTAGGTGAATGAATGAATCATAAAGAAATCCTCTGTTTACTAATTCAATAGCTATCAGTGTTTCAGGATCATCATGTAGAATGCTTTAAATGTTTTCCAATTAATCTCTATAGTCTGATACGATGATTGGTTCTTGAATTGGTTGCTCTTGATTTTGTGCTATCTCACCTTCTTCAAGATCCACAAACTCAGATTATTGCTTGCTAAACTCTTATTCTTCACTAGTTCCGCCTTCACCTTTAACATTTTCATTGGTGGTGATTCAGGTTCTTCCTGCTCAACTACTTTCTCTTTACCTTTCACAGACTTAACCAAGTATCTCCACTTTCTTTTTCTTTCATTTTCTCTTTACCTTTCACAGACTTAACCAAGTATCTCCACTTTCTTTTTCTTTCATATGTTTCAAAGCTTTGATATGAAGAAGATGGTTCTTGTTGAGGTGTTTGTTTAGAATGTGACTTTAGAGATTCAACAAATCTTCTTATGAGAT
This sequence comes from Flaveria sonorensis, assembly GCA_025506505.1. Lineage (NCBI taxonomy): Eukaryota > Viridiplantae > Streptophyta > Magnoliopsida > Asterales > Asteraceae > Flaveria > Flaveria sonorensis. The sequence goes on along the minus strand of CM046432.1, from coordinate 35,751,642 downwards.
CCTTTTGTTCTTTAGTGAGAGGATTAACAACAATGATATCTATTGATTGTTGCTGTAAAGGATCTTCTATGTAGAAGTGTTGCCTTAGGATTGGTGAATAATGCATGCTCTCAAATGGATTTACATCTCCAAACAATTGATCCATTGTATATCTTGCTTTTGGTATGATGATTGGTTGTTCTGTTTGTTTTTAAGGTTCCATCTCACTTGTTTCTAATTGAGATTGGTTTCGTCATGAGAGCTTGGTTTAGCTTGATCTGTTGGTATTGGTTTATTTGATTGTTAAGTGCTTAAGTTATCCCTTACATATCTATGACCCTCAGATTGGTCATCATCATCTTCTTCCAATTTTTGTTATTGAACTAAGTCTAATTCTCTATTTAGCCTCTTTATTTCCTCTGCTTGTTCATTGATTATTCTTTTCAAAGAATCAATCTCTTCATCTTTTGCTTCTGTTTGATTTATCAAATAATTCACACCTAATTTTGCTATGTTCAATTCTTTAGCTTTGGTTTTGACTTCATTCCTTGATTGATCAAGCTATTGTTTTAGAAATTAAACAATAAGCTTTTGAGCTTTCTGACCTGCCTCAAGCTTTTGTATTTCTTCATCTTTAGCTTTTATCTTGTCTTTGAGCCTCTTAGCCCTTGATTTGATTTTTTAATCAGCTTGTTGTATTCACTTAGTAGGAATACTTTTGAGTATTCAATGTTTTCTTCATTAGGTATGTCTTCAGATTGACTAGCTATTGTTTCAATTTACTTAGCTTCACCCTTAGAAGCCTACTGTATCATCTATGAAGATGAAGAAGGAAGTGGAAAGAGATCAAGCTCAACCTTCTCCTCAGAAGAAGACCCTCAGAAGTGTGCATGTTGAATGCATCATGTGTGGTGATACAACTCATTTTGCTAAGGATTGCATCTAGAATCCTAAGAGTACCATCCATATGAACAAGAAAAAGACTTCTGAAAGGAAAAAGAAAATAGCTTGGGAAGGAAAATCACTTCCCTTTTGAAGCTCCAAGGTGAACAAGAAGAAGATAGGTGGAAAACTATTTTCGGAAGCAAGTTTGATCTTGGATGAAAGGAATGCTTCCGAAGCACTGAAGTCTAGCATAGTGGATGCAAAAGCTTCCGAAATTTCAGTCTCCAAAACTTCCAAAGTCATCAAAACTTTTGAAGTTTTGAAGGCCAAGTCTAATGTTCCAAATAGCTGATGACAAAGAGAAATGTATGGATCAGTGATAGCGGTTATTTAAGGCACATGACATGCAATGGCTCTTTGCTTCAGAACTTTGAGAAAATTGATAGGGGGCCAGTTGCTTTTGGAGGAGAATCAAATAGTTACATCACTGGAAGGAGCAAAGTCACAAATGGTAAGTTCAACATTGAGAAGGTGAACTTCGTCAAAGAGCTTGGGTACAATCTCTTGAGTGTATCTCAATTTTGTGACCAGAGACATAACATGCTCTTCACTAAGCATGAGTGCATTGTTGTCAAGCCCGGGGTGATCATTCCATAAGAGCATATACTGCTAAGGGAACATATACAAGATGGATATGCAGGAAACCTCCCCATCAGGAGAAATTTCTTGCTTTCTATCTAAAGCCAATATTGATGAGTCTTTCCATTAGATAAAAGAATATGCCATGTAAACTTTAAGAACATGAATAAATTAATTAAAGATGATTTGGTAACTAGAATGTCAAAGAAAGAGTTTACAAGTGATGATCATTGTGTTGCATGTCCGATAGGAAAGCAACACAAAGTGTCTCACAAGCCAAATGAAAAGAACTCTATCACTACTCCCCGACTCTTTATTACATATGGATCTCTTTGGCCCCTCTAATGTAGTGTTGGATCATATGAGGCTAGTGCAACCAAAAAAACACTTAGAACAAATTTGTGTACAAGTTGAAGAAGTCTTCTGATGAGAAAACTACTCTTCCACAGCTATGTCAAAGATCTTTCGAAGCATTATGCCTGAAGAGCTTCCGGAGGAAAACTAAGTCTTCTGAGACTAAGTAGTTTTCCTTCCGAAGTATATGAAGAACTTTCGAAGGATAGAACAAAGTCTTCAGAAGACCAAGCAGTTCTCCTTCCGAAGTATTCACACTTAGAAGATCTAAGACAAAGTCTTTTAAAGAATAAAGTCATAAAGACCTGTAGAAGATTCGGAAGAAGTTGTTTCTTCCGAAGTATAAATGGCCTAGGAAGAACTTATTCTTCCGAAGCCATTTAGCTTCAGAAGAATCAACTATGAACCAGTGGACAAAAGTATTTTCTGTCTGACAGACTCTGATACACTGCATGGTGCTTTTCCTAACTCATGTATTTGACCATACTTTAATCCACTGTTTACCTTTTCAACATAGTACAGAGGCATCCTTAGCTGGTGACAAAAGGTAAGTCATGGACCTGTCATGACTACCTTATCTAGGATATTATTTTATCTTAAATAATTTACTTCTAGTAATGTAGTATTTGTCTAGTAGTAGATTCCAGCTTGTTTTCCAAGTATAATGTAACACCCAAAAAATTCAAAGAAAAGAAAAGTAAAGAAGAAAAGATAAATATCCAAAAGGTTAAGGGGTGAAGGTGTACAAAAGGTAAACTTACCCATAATGGGTTTCAAAAAGTGGTAAGGCCGCCCATGACCCTCTCTCTCATGCACAATTTGACTGAAAGCTTGGAAAAGAAAACCCCATCTGGTTTTAGAGAGAGAAAGCTCAAGTTCTTCAAAAGGTGAGATTTCCAGAAGATTTCTTCTTGATTTTCCTGCTGGGTTCGGGCTTATGAACCTATTTTTATGTGTTTTCTTGTGTTGGTTGTTTGTTTTATGTGTTTAGGTGTTAGATATTCTTGTTAGCTCTCGAGTTGTGGTGTTTCACTCGAAAGCTGGTGAGAGGTGAGTTCTAGATCCCCTCTTTTACATGTTTTCTACTTGTTTTGGGGCTGATATGCAATATAACTGCTGTTTTTCCTAACTAAACTATGAGTTTTACATGGTGTACGGTTGTGTTTGATATATGTTGGTTTTAACTGATTTCTATGATGTTGTGATGATGTTTGTTATGCTTTAAGCTTGTAACATGTTAGATCTATGTTAAGTTCAGGCTAGAATGATGTTTGGGATTGGAAAACCTCATAACTTGCTTTGTAGGTACTGAACAACTGTCCGCTGTGGATGGTCATCCGCTGTAGACATTTTGTGTCCGCTGTGGACACTTAGAAAGATAGGACGTCCGCTGTGGACTTACATGTCCGCTGTGGACACTTAAGGAGTTTTAAGTTGTCCGCTGTGGATGTTGGTTATCCGCTGTGGACACTGTCTGCTATGAACCCTTAGAAAAATTTGTACGTCCGCTGTGGACGTTGGTTATCTGTTATGTACTTATTTCATCCGCTAAACACTTTTAGTTATCCGCTGTGGATGTTATTCATCCGCATTGGACTATGTTCATCTGCTGTGAACATTTAGTGTTTGACTCATCTGCTGTGGATCTTGGTTGTCCGCTGTAGACTTAAGTTGTCCGCTGTGGATACTTAGTACTTTAAGCCATCCTTTGTATAAGTTACTCATGCGCTGTAAACACTTGGGAGTCTTTCTGAAATTTTGGAAAAAGAGTTCAAGTGTTAAGAACTTATGTTAATGGGTGTTTATGCTTATCCTATGTTTCTAATGTTTTATTTACCTTCTTATGGGCTGCTTGCTATGAATAATTATTACTGTTTCATGATATGTGGTTTTAAGGTAATAATATTATAAAAGTATTATTCATAATAAGTGGACACAAAGGAATAAAAGAATGATAGTGAAACATAATAAATATTACCCCAGGGCCCTAACAAAAGGTGAAAAGCCTTGCAAGCTTTTCCAACGGAGGTTTACGACCATGTTGTCGTTAGCTCAACTGATGTGTGGCTGTTTCAGCCCAAGAAAGGTACATCCGGGGTCTAATCCTTATGATTGACCAATAAACTAACGGGATCCAAGTTCATGAGCAGGCTTCATGCCTAGCAGTGTGGATCAACCGTCAGGGGTTAGCTACCACTTATAAATGTGTACCGACAGGGGTTTGGCATTTGTTGCCAACCAACAATATAGGCTCTTGCTTTGTGCAAACCTAGACAATGAAAGTGAAAGATAATGAAAGAAAGAAAGATAAAGAATCCCTTAATGATTGATTATGTATGATGATGAATGATCACCATGTGAAATTTACCAAAATATATTTTCTATATTATTTAACTAGGACTCACTCAGAAACCCTGACTTTTTATATGTATATCAGTTGGCAGGTAAGGATGTTGTTGAGGATGGCAAGGCCGAAGCTACTTGGTGAATGGAGACTGGCATCCATTTATGCAATTATGATATTTTTGCCTTGTAATGAAACTAAATATTCTTTTTTAACTCTAACAATGATGTATTATTTGGCAAAAGTAATCATTAATGCAAGAAATAGTTTTTGGTTAAATTATTCCACTGTGATTGTTTTCATATAATAATGTGATTTAAGGCGTTTTTAATAATGAATGATGCTATGAATGTCCAACTGTGGGGTCTCCGGGAACAGGGCCTTACATATAACCGGTTGTAGAGAGTAGTATATATAGTTTCTCATTGTAACTTAAGTAGTATGAGCTTAAAAGTCTTGTATTACTGAGCTGAGAAGTAATATATATAAGTATCTTGAAAACCATTCTCTTGTTCATTAACTTCGTATATTATTATTAACTTTAGTTTTAGATTTTATGTTTCATCGATCATGTAAGACTTAGTGAGTTCTGTGTTTAAAGTCAAAACCGGTCCTGCAATTGGTATAAAAGCTTCCAAGCTCTTGATTATGAGATCTAACCATCTCAAATCACCCTTGTTTCTTCACACTCACTCACTTCACTTTAATGGATCTTAACCAGAAATTTTCTGAGTCTGAAATGGGAACCATGACCAAGGCTCCTATCATCACTCCTGATGATTTTGGAACTTGGTGCAAACGTATTGAAGGGTTTATCAAGTATCAAGATAGCTGCATGTGGAAATCTGTTACTCATGGTCCTTACATTCCTAAGGTAGCAGCCCCAGCGGGTAATGGTGCCATGATAGAGAAGGCCGTTGAAGACTACTCTGATGAAGACTTCAAGAAAATAGACATTGACTGCAAAGCAATGACTGTTTTGCTTACAACCATACCAAACTCCATGATAGTTGGCTTTCAGCAATGCGAGTCTGCCAAAGAACTCTTTGATGCTTTGAAGCTGATGTACTCTGGTTCCACTAAATCCAAGGAGCCCAAAAAGGATGTACTGAAGTAGAAGTTTGAAAACTTCACATATATCGTTGGTGAGACCTTGAGCCAACAATACTTCAGGTACATGAACTTGATCACCTCTCTTCAGTCTATAGGAGTGGATCTTCAGAAGAGACACATTGTAAGGAAATTCATGAGTGCACTTCCTCATGAATGGACTTTCTATTGTGTTTCTATCAAGAGAACTGAGAATCTTAACACTCTCACCATGACCGAATTGTATTGAATTTTTGATGGATACCGTATGGAGATGGAGCCTCAGAAAAGCAACAGATGAACCGACCCTCAAATCCTGCTATCAGCAATGCTCTACATGTTACTGAAGGATCAAGACAACCTCAGTTATACCTGAACTATCCCCAATAGCCATCTACTTCCTCTGGGCCATACATCACTTTCCCTGAGACACCCAAGTCTCAACAGCTCAACATATTCCTTTTCAAGATAGTTGTGCATTTGTCTCAGGAAGTGAACACTATGGAGATTTTCAATTCTGCTTTGATAATCTAGAGTGCTTTAGCCTAGATGACATTGAGTACATGGACATTATCCAACAGATGGCTCTCCTCACCTACAAAGCAAAGAAGTTCTTCAAAAGAACAGGAAGGCAGTTCCCTCAGAATCCAACCAACAAAAAATTTGGATTTGATAAAAGCAAAGCCAAGTGTTACAACTGCAACCAGCTTGGTCACTTTGCTAGGGAATGCAAATCACCAAGATCCAATCCTAATGCAACTCAAGCCTCCCAACAACCAACCACCTCAAGGGCTACACCGAAACCTACTGAGCAGCAAACTACGGTTGTTCCTCAAGAGGTTTACTAGAGCTTCATGGTGCAACATGTCACTCCTGCTCAAGCTCTCATGGCTGGAACTAAAGACAGCAAGGTATATGAAAACCTTTGTACTCCAGCTTGTATTGCTAAGGCTAAACTTTATCAGGATTACAACAGGGAAATTAAAGAGTTCTTAAACATCCTAAAATCTAATTTTATGAAAGCAGAATCTAAATATAAACTCAAAATTGAAGAGTTGGAGAAAACTGTTTCCTCTTTGAAACATGAACATACAAACTACAGGACTCAAATAAAGGATTTGATTTCTAAGTTGACTGAGGCTCATGCCCAGCTAGTAATAGCTGGTACTAAAGCAAAGAAGTATGCTATTGAAGAGCATAACTTCAACACCATTATTGCATCATCCTCCTACTCAAAGGTGTGTTATCAACAAAAAAGTTGGTTGGGACCCAATGAAATTGGTCCACCACACTCTTATGTGTCTATTAGACAGCCAAGATGTGGTACTCATGAGAAAGAGTTTCCGACTGCTGACCCACTACCCAATGAGAAAAAGAATGATGCAACTTTGATGACCACCACAAAGAAGGATAAAGTAGAAAACCTCATTCCCACCGATGATGTCCTACCCCTTACCACTAAAGAGAGAAAGAACAAAATCAAGGAAGTAAAGAAAACTACGAAGAAGGTGACTGAGTCTAGGATGAAGATAGATCCCACACAAAAGGGTGTATTCATTTCAGCCGGATTCCAAGTGGTTGGAAACTCTCACCCAGGAAAGGAATGTAGTACCAGCATTCCTGTCCAACTGAAGGATTAGAAGTTAAATGGGAAAGCTGTTAAAGAAATAGAGTGCAAGAACCAACAGCCATCTAGCCCCATCAAGAGTAACATTGAGTGCATAATTGTGGTCTGCATAACCACGTGGCGAAAGATTGTTAGTACAATCCTGCAAGCACGAATTATGCAACCAATGTTAAAAGAGAAGGAGTCAAGGAAGGTTTCACATTTGGACCTTATCACATGGTCCAAGTGACAAGGAAAGGAAAGCTTATTCCAAAGCTAAGTTGCATTCGGAAGAAAATCATTCTTCCGAAAGAAAAATAGCTTCGGAAGAAAAGACAAAGAACAAACAAAGGAACAAAAGGAATCCTTTGAAATCTTCCGAAAAGAAGGTAGTCTCGGAAGAAGGTCATGCTGGTCAATCCTCTTCAGGATCATCTACACTGGTCAACCATAGGATGGTATGGAGGAACAAAACAGATGCTGTAGCCAGTACCTCTACCTCACAAACACAAATTGAACCCACTTGCCTATACTTTGGTTCAACTAAATCATCTACATTGGAAGAACCCAAGACCAACAAGGCTTGGGTTTCCAATAGTAACTAATCATCTTACTTTATGTGCAGGGACATCCACATGAAAAGAATGGCAGTATATGGATTGTGGATAGCGGATGCTCTAGGCACATGACAGGGAACATATCTCTTCTTCAACAATTTGAACATTTTGATGGAGGTCTTGTTTAGTTTGGAGGTGAAGCCGGAGGATACATTTCTGGTAGAGGTAGTGTATACAATGGTAAGTTAAAAGTTGAAAAAGTAAACTTTGTCAAATAGCTTAAACACAATCTGTTAAGTGTTTCTCAATTCTATGATCAAAAGCACCAAATGCTTTTCACAGAGCATGAGTGCATTATCCTCAAACCCGGGATGAGAATTCCTCAGGAATTGGTGCTTCTTAGATCTCCCAGGAGTGGGGATATGTACAAGCTGGATATGAAAAATGCTTCCCCACTGGGTGAAGTATCTTGTTTTCTTTCCAAAGCCAATAGTGATGAGTCAACTCTTTGGAATAAAAGAATGTGCCATGTTAATTTTAAATCCATGAACAACTTGGTTAAAAGTAATTTTGTACATGGTGTGCCTAAAAAGGAGTTTTTCTATAAAGACAACTGTGTTGCTTGCCTGAAAGGAAAACAACACAAAGTCACTCACAAATCCTAAGAGGTTAACTCTATCACCACTCTATTACACTTATTGCACATGGATCTTTTTGGTCCCACAAGTATAATGAGCATTGGAAGGAAATCATACTGCCTTGTGATTGTTGATAATTTTACAAGATTCACTTGGGTATTCTTTTTTAGAACTAAAGATGAAACAGCTGAAATTTTAAAATCTTTTATTCTTAAAATTGAAAATCAAAAGGATCATAAGGTAAAAATCATTAGAAGTGATCAAGGGATTGAGTTTAAGAATCAAGTTCTTGACTCATTCTGTAACTCAAAAGGGATTGCCAGACAATATAGTGCTCTTTGAACTCCTCAACAGAATGGTGTTGCTTAGAAGAGGAATAGGACACTTAGTGAGGCTGCAAGAACAATGTTAGCTGATTCAAAGCTGCCTCTAACTTTCTGGGCAGAGGCAGTCAGCACGGCATGTTATATGCAAAACAAAGTTCTCATTGTTAAGCCTCATGGGGAAACCCCTTATGAGCTATGGAACAAGAGGCCACAGTTCATTGGCTTTCTTAGGTCCTTTGGCAGCAGGTGTACCATACTCAACACAAAGGAAAATTTAGCAAAATTTGCTGAAAAGTTGGATGATGCTATCTTTGTTAGATATTCCTTCATCTTTATTGCTTATAGATTGTATAATATCAAAACTCAATAGTTTGAGGAATCATCCAACATTGTTGTTAATAAGCACACTCCTTGTGTTAGAGGGAATGGACCTGAATATATATTTGATTTAGAATTGTTTCCAAACTATTCTAAACCATCTTGTGAGAATGTTTCAGCTGGAACAGGAACTCAAATTGACCCATATGAAGATCAACTGTTTGAGCTACCCAGACCCATTTCCAGTTCTCCAAGAAGAAATGAAGAACAAGCTCCTACTGCTGAAAGTCCTAAAAGCATGAGTATCTCAAGAAACAATGGAGCTTCAACAAATTGTCAGCTCACTGAGCCTCATAACCCAGAGGTTGACAATTCAAGCACTCAACACCAAGCTGATGATGACAGTGACATGGAGGAACAGGCAACTGTTGATGCTGCTTCACAGCATACTGACATTGATGATGTCACTCATTCATTCAATCAGTCCTCATTGAAAGAATATGAGACATCAGCTGGAGAAGGTGTTTGAAGTCCTGAGCAAAACTTCTCAAACCTAGACTTATCTATGCAATTAGATGCAATTCCTAGGATCAGGATACACAACACTCATCCAGCTGAAAACATCATTGGGGATGTATCAGAAGGTGTGAGAACAAGAAGTCAGACCCACAATGGGAATGTATGCTTGTACTCATGCTTTCTCTCTTAATTGGAACCAAAGAAGGTGGAAGAAGCCCTCAAGGACAATAATTGGATTAAAGCTATGTAAGAGGAATTGCTTCAATTCAAGAGGCAAAAGGTATGGAACCTATGTCTTTTGCTACCTGGTCAAGTCCCTATTGGCACCAAGTGGGTGTTCAAAAACAAAAAAGATGATAGAGGTTTGATTATCAAGAATAAAGCAAGACTAGTTATTCAAAGATACACACAGGAAGAAGGCATAAATTACACTGATGTCTTTGTACCTGTTGCAAGACTTGAAGCTGTGTGAATCTTCCTTGCTTTTGCAGTCTCCAAGAACTTCACAGTCTATCAACTTGATGTTAACTATGCATTTTTGTATGGGAATATAGATAGAGAAGTCTATGTGTGTCAGCCTCCTAGATTTGAAGACCTATAGCATCCTAACTATGTGTGTAAACTGGATAAAGCTCTTTATAGGCTGCATAAAGCACCTAGGCTGTGGTATGAGACTTTGTCTCAGTTTCTCTTCAAAAACGACTACACCAGAGGCACCATAGATAAGACATTGTTCATAAAGAAATTTGGGAAAGACATGCTGCTTGTTTAAGTCTATGTTGATGACATCATATTTGGTTCCTCAAATGACCAAATGTGCAAAGACTTTGAAAGAATCATGAGAAAGAAATTTGAGATGAGCTCCATGGGAAAGATGGATTTCTTTCTTGGGATTCAAGTGAAGCAGATGGAAGAAGGTTTCTTTATCAACTAGTCTAAGTATGTCACGAACATCTTGGAAAGATTTAAGATGAAAGATTGTAGGACAACCAAGACACCTATACCCAGAAATCACAATCTATGTCCTGATTTCGAGGGGGAGGATACTGATCAGCATCAGTATAGGGCAATCATTGGATCTCTGATGTATCTCACAGCTAGTAGACCTGATATCATGTTTGCAACTTGCATCTGTGCAAGATATCAGGCTGCTCCCAAGGTGTCTCACCTAATTGCCGTCAAAAGGATTCTTAGATACCTCAAAGGAGCTCCCAAACTGGGTCTCCGGTATCCTAAGAATAAGGATTTCAATCTCTATCGATACTCTGACAGTGATTATGGTGGCTGCAACATTAACAAGAAATCTACATCAGGAGGATGTCAGTTTCTTGGTGGAAGGATTATTTCCTGGCAATGCAAGAAGTAATCATGTGTCTCTACATCAACTGCTGAAGCTGAATACTTTGCTGGTGCAAGCTGCTGTGCTCAACTACTATGGATTCAAAATCAGATGCTAGATTATGGATTCAACCTTATGAATACTCGTATCCACATAGACAACACGAGTGCTATTTCCATTACAGAAAATCTAGTCAAGCACTCCAAGACAAAGCACATTGACATCAGGTATTATTTCATTCAAGATATTCATAAGAAACACTTGATTAAACTAGTAAAAATTAATTCAAATGAACAATATGCTTACTTGTTCACCAAAACCTTTGATGAACAAAGATTTAAATACCTAATCATAGCTATTAGGATGATTAACATTGACTAGTTTATTTCTTTTGAAAACCTTTTTAAAATGTGTCTTGTTTATGTTGTCTAATTACAATCTAAGCCCTATTACTAAAGTCTTTCTTCCAAGTGGAAATTCTAGAAATTTTCCCTCGGAAGAGATCTTTATATCTTCCGAAGGTAAATTCTTCACTTTAGTAGTCTCTTCCGAAGAGTTCTACTTCTCAAGATGATGCTACCAAAAAGGGGGAGAATGTACAGAAACAACATCATGAGGAACCCACTTTCCCCATAGCAACAACTTCTCATGATGCCTTATCTATCTTTTACCCCCAATAGCATCACCTTACAACAGTCTTCCCTCAACCAGCTCCCATTACCTTTCATGTTGACCAAAGGATGCTCATAGATCTCAATAGGTTTCTAACCAAATTACTATTGAGCTCCTCCATTGAACAACCCTCCCCTGATCTTGCTATCGCCTACTTTGGAGTTAAAGAGCTTCAAAGGCTGAATGTACCACCTACCTTTAAAGAGGAAGTTGGTCAACCTAAGGTCTCTATTGAACCCAAGATTAACTTCAAAGGGGATGTACAGACTGATGGCCTAGCAAGTGATTTGGATAGGATAGGTGATGCAGTTGCAGTTACTTCCGAGGCAGAAATCCAAGCTGCCAAAGGAATAATTGGACTGTCTTCATTGTCCAGCGATCTGTTCATCACAGAGGCAATCCTTGAACTAGCCTCTGAGATTATCAGTGAGGAACTCCTTACAACCCCTCTCTTACAAGAACCACTACTTCAAACACCCTCACTCCAACCTGAATCTTCTAAACCTGAGTTCCTAAAGGCTAAATCTTCCTCTGATCCTAAGGAGAAGAGAAAGCTTACTGCTGAGGAGCTACTAGAAGAGGAAAGATTGGAGAAGCTAAAGAAGAATGGCAGACTTGATACTGGAAAGTTGTTGGCTGCAAGTAGCAAAGCAGCAACAGCAGCCCAAGCAAGTTTAAACAATAAAAAGAGGGTGCAAATCATTGATAGGCTCATCAGCCTGGGAGTAGCCAACGAAGAAACTCTTTACTCCCAACTAATGAGCTTGTGAAACTAGAAAAGGCAACCTTGCTGCACAAAGAAAAGGAAGAAGGAGCAAGGTTGGCCAAAGAGGAGGAAAGAAGGAAGAAGAAGGAAGAAGCCACAGAAAGGGAGAGTATGGAGAGAATAGCCTTTCTCTGCAACAAAGGCTATTCTGAAGAAGAGCTGACACCTCACAAAAATGACATGATCTTGTTTCTTTTTCACAAAGAGAAAGATCTAATCAACAAGGAGAGGATGAAGGCTGCTAGGGAGAAGTTGAAAGAGAAGAGAAAGAAAGAGGAAGAGGGAGAACTTGCGTGTTGAAGCTCTTAGAAGATTAACATTTTGTCTTTTTGTGTTTTTTGTCATAGTATAGGGACTTTTTTGGTAAACATATGTTCCTTTGTTTCTTGATAGTATAAATAGGATATTTTATGCATTATGCATGGTAGACTAGAGAATACAGACGTAGGTGAACGAACTATTACCCTTACACATTGTATCTTATGCACTTGCTATCAATGAAATCTATGAATTTTTTGATGTAATTGCATGTGTTTGATTACTTTGTATTTGAATTGATCATTGCGTGATGATATCATCACAGATTCGATCCTTTTGAACTGATTAATTGGTATTAGAGCCTTCGGTTTAGTGATCAGAGCTTATTGACATTGTTGAGCTCTTTGAATCACTTGAAATCTATGATTGATTGCAATTTAATCGATTAATTCTTGTTTTCAGTTTTGTTTCATTCATAGAAACATGATTTGAATCACAATTTGGTTTGTAATTCGTTCAAATTTGAGTAATTGATCAAATTTGTGTACGAACAATGTTCTTCATTTTCGGACTTCAATTCAATCAGAAAACTGATTTGTAGTTGTTGTTTGACCAAATTGAAGATTAAGGATTGTTAATCGACCTAATTACTACCTAATTAGAAGTTTTTAGATCAATTGAACAAGTTTTGAAGATTTTCCTAAGATCTGAGTTCATTGGAGAAGATGAATTAGGCATATGTGGTTGAAAAACTGCTAAAAATTGACCAAGTGTCTAGACGCTTCACAACTGTTTAGGTGTTTTAGCACTGTGTAGGCGTTTTCAGGTAGGCGTTCTACCACTATTGGGACGCATTGTGACTGTTTGGTTACATTGAGACTTTGTTGAAACCAAGTAATTCTAGGCGCACGAGGACTATTTCGGCGTTTTTAACCCTGGCATTTGACAACTGTTCGGGCGTTTGACAACTGTTCAGGCACATCATCAGTTGCGTGTTTCAGAATTAAACTAAGACATTCCCTTAGGCATTTCTACTTCAAAGTTAGGCGTTTCAGAACTATTCAGACACTTCAACCACTGTTTGGGCGCTTGATAACTATTTAGGGGCTTGAACACTCGGTCTTATCAGTAAACACTTAGAATTTTTTTTCAAATACTAAAATCCAAAATATTTTCATTTCATAGTTTTATTTCAAAACTTAAAAACAACAAAAACAAGTCATTTTCTTAAATTCAAAAATACAAAATGATTAAGTCTGAAGATTTTGAGAACAGGGTTCCAAAGCTAAAGAACAGAGCTGATTTCAAGAACTGGTCTTTAAGATTAAAGCATCATCTAAACTCTATTGATACTGACTTGTGGAAGTCAATAGAGAAAGGACCACATATCCCAATTACATCTGATGGTCCTGATAGAGAAGTTGTGTATACAAAAGACTCTCCAGAACCTTATCCAGTGGATGGTCTGCAAGGTGATGACTTAAGAAAGGTGAAAAACGATATCAAAGTAAACTCATTGATGTACAAGAATTTACCATGGGAAGTCTTGACTAGACTTGATGGTTATCAAACTGGTTACACTATGTACAACGCTTTGAAGATCATTTATGAAGGTGGTAAAGAGATACAAGATCTAAAAAAGGAGAAACTCAAAAGACAATTGGAGTTATTTGAACATCTTTCTGGTGAAACAATCAATCAGATGATGAACAGATTTGTGCAACTAACTACTGAGATATCAACTGCTGGTATCAAAAATGATCTCAAAGATCTAAATTACAGACTTCTCAATGCTCTTCCATCTTCATGTAAACAGACAGTTACTCTATTAAAGTATACTAATTGGATCTAGATCTTTTGATTGCCATGATTGAATCAGTTGAAATTGATGAGAGCTCCAGAAACAATGATAGAGCTGCTTCAATGTCTCAGTACAAGTATGTTGCATCTCCAGCTAACACAGTGGAGAATGAATTTTTGGCAAAAGATGATAACTCACCAGAAGACGAGGGTGATTTGTTTGTTAGAGATAGTTTCTTTACAGATTCTTCTTACACAAGTGCTCCTGTTTATACAACTCAACCTCAAACTCAGTCTCCTCCTAAAACTCAACCTCCTAAACCTTAAACTGAGACTTCATCTTCTAACTCTGTTAAAACTAGCAAAGTTAAAGATTGTATTAATATCCTTTTACATGATGATGAGTCAAAATCTGCTTTTACTGCTTTTATGGCAAGTTTTCAAGCTTATCAAGGTAGTCATCTAACACAATTAGATCTTGTTTTGCAGGATTTGTTTAAGATGGATCCTGATGATGTGGAAGAGATTGACTTGAATTGGCAGATGGTGATGATTGCTTACAGAACACAGAAACACTCTTATGTTAATAGGAACTACAAGCCAAGTGCTAACAAAACTGTTGGCTTTGAAAAATCAAAATCAAGGTGTTTCAACTGAAATAGTTATGGTCATTTCTCAAGGGAATGTAAAGCTCCCAGAAATCAAGGAGGAAATGGTCAAGCAGGTTCTAGCAGTCAAAGATATCATCAGCAGTCTTAGAAAACCTTCCAAAAGCCTTATCAGAGTCTTCCTATGCCAGAAATTAAAGATGAATCAAAATCATCTGAAGAGCCAAAAAAAACTCTTGTTGTTAGCATCAAAGATGGATATGACTGGAGTGCTTATGCTGAAAAATTTACAACTGATCTAACATCTAGTTTATCTCTTGTTACAGATATTCAAAATGAAGAGTGGTTTGAAGATAATGATCCAAAGGATGATAGTGATTCAGAAAATGATGATAAAGACTATGACTGGAGTGACAAATCTGACCCAAAAGAGGATTCAAAAGATATTGCACTTATGGCTCAGTCTGACCAACCAAAGGTTGAGAATCCATCATCTGACTCTGAGACTTCATCTTTAAGTTATCTTGAAATTCCTGTTGAAGTCAGAGAGAAAATTTGCACTAAATCATGTTTTGATCAAGTTGAGCATTACAAAACATATTCATATAAGATCTGTGATAAACTTAAACAAGAAGAAGTAATGCACAACAAACTAAAAAATGATCACAAAGTCTCTGATGAAAAGATATTATCTTTACAAACCTCATGGAATAAAACTCTAGAAGAACTTGAACTTGTGAAGAAACAACTTGAGGAGATGACTAAATATTTAGAAGAAGAAAAAATAGCTCATGCTACAACTCAGGTGGATCTAGCTAAAGTTAAAAGTTCTAAAACTTATTGCATCAGCTTTTCGACTTGAACTAATCTAATCTGGATGTTCATGTTCAAGGAAATGAGATTCCAACGTCTCGTATTCACAAGAACCATCCTACATCTCAGATTATAGGTCCATTGAATGAGAGAACTACGAGAAGTCAATCAGAACAAGCAAACCTATGCTTATACTCATGTTTTCTATCTCAAATTGTTCCTAAAAACATCACTGAAGTGTTAAAGGACAATAATTGGATTGAGGCAATGCAAGAAGAGTTATTGCAATTTCATAAACAAGAAGTGTGGAAGCTTATGGATTTACCTGAAGGAGAAAATGCCATAGGCACAAAATGGTTGTTCCGAAGCAAGTCAAACGATCGGGGAATTGTTGTCCGCAACAAAGCAAGACTCGTTGCATAAGGTTATACCCAAGAAGAATGAATAGATTATAATGAAGTATTTGCTCCAGTTGCAAGACTTGAATCAATTCGTGTCTTCCTGGCATATGCATCATTCATGAAATTCAAGGTGTATCAGATGGACGTTAAAGGTGCTTTCTTATATGGACCAATCACCGATGATTTGTATGTCAAGCAACCTTCAGGTTTTGAAGATCCAGAATATCCTCATCATGTGTACAAGCTTAGCAAAGCATTGTATGGTCTGTATCAAGCTCCTAGAATATGGTATGAAACGTTATCATAACATTTGATCCAACATGGATACTTGCGAGTGAAAATCGATCCTACTTTGTTTATTAAGAAGGATGCTGATGATCTCTTATGTGTTCAAGTGTATGTTGATGATATCATATTTGGTTCTACAAGTCCAAAATTGTGCAATGAATTTGAAGAAATCATAAAGTCTCGTTTCCAAATGAGTTCTATGGGATAAATTAATTTTTTTCTTGGTCTTCAAGTGAAGCAGTCTGCAGATGGAATTTTTATCAATCAAGAGAAATTCATTGAAAAACTCTTGAAGAAATTTAAACTGCAAGATTGTCAATCCATCAGAACTCCAACTGACGTAAATACTAAGATTGAACCTGATCCGAAAGGAAAATCAGTTGACCAAACTTTATACCGATCTATGATCGGGTCTTTGATGTATCTTACTGCATCTAGACCTGATATAATACATGTTGTTTGTGTCTGTGCCAGGTATCAATCTGACCCGAAAGAATCTTATCTAACCGCTGTTAAACGAATATTCAGGTATCTCAAAGTAAAACCATCTTTAGGGTTATGGTATCCTTATGAAGGAAACTTCGAGTTACATGGATATACAGATAGTGATTATGGGGGATGTTGCCAAGATCACAAATCTACAATGGGTGGTTGTCAGTTTTTAGGTCCTAGAGTAGTCTCGTGGCAATGTAAGAAACAAACAAATATTTCCGTTTCAACCACAAAAGCTGAGTACATAGCTGCATCAGCAGGATGTTCTTAAATACTTTGGTTACAAAACCAACTGCTGGATTACGGGTTCAATTTTCTTAAAACCCCTATTTACATTGATAACACTAACATATCGAAATTCGATATCATTTACTCAGAGATAACCCTGAAAAAGGTTTAATCATTTTGATTCAAATCACAACTGAAAAACAGTTGGCTGAGATATTTACAAAAGCCTTTTTACCAGGTCGATTTGAATATTTGGTCGAGTCAATTGGTCATTTTAATCATGTTTAAAAAAACTGGTTTTGAGTTTAGTTCAGTTGTTTGATTCATTAAAAAATGATAAGAACCCTCCCTTAGCTTAATCTTGAATATAGAGAAACTGTTAAAGTTAACTGCCTGATTGTATATATTGTGTGTGCATGTTTAATAGGAAATGAAAAAGCAAATACAAAAATAGAAAATTGCATATTAAAAGAGATAAATATAAAACAAAAACACCAAAATAGAGTTTTTCTTGTTAGTTTAGTGTTTAGGACCGAATCTGTCTTTGCAATTTGTGAGAAATGATAGATACATTAGTTATGATCAGTTGCATACTTCACTCGCTACTAAAGTCTGACATGATCAGATATGATGTGCAGGTAAGCTCATGCAATTATACTGAAAAAGTAAATTCTTGTGATCAAACTAAATCAATCATGCATTCATGTTTGTCCATTTTAGTACCAATGAGTAATGTTGACTTCTCAGATTGATTGCATGTAAAGTCATAAACTGACACCTGGTGGTGATATAAATAACCATTGAGCTCTAATTATTTAAAGCATCTATTCACTTCTCTGTTTTGAGTCATCATAGACCTGAAGGGACGAGATATCCTTTGTTGTAAATCAATACAGACTTGGATATTCTCACTTGATGCAAAAGATACCAATGTACACAATCTAAAAATGAGATCTGGTTATAAGTATATGTCAGGTTAACAAGTTGAGAAAAGTGATTTCTTGCATATCTTGATGAGGGTTGAACTCTCTAAGTCAAAGTGTGACTTACATAATGTCATATCTAATCATACCTTAATCAATCCAAGAATTGAAAAAGTAAGTGTGCTGAGTATCTAGCCAAAAGCACTCATTTTCTGTCCTTAGATCTCGTGTCTCCTTTGCTACAGAAATACTAACCTGGAACACACTTGATCAGGATTTAATCACTATCTATGACTATCCACCATTTTATTTTATTTTAATGTGTTGATTTTAACTAATATGATCTCACTGCAGGAATGTGATTCAAATGTATATAGTAGATTTTTTTATTCTGCTTTATTTTTGATTTTTTGCATGCTTTTCTGTGTGTAGGCATGTTGATAATGATTAGTTTGCTCCTCTTGCAAGGTCTAAGAAACTTCTAAGTTTTTAAAACTTAAAAGTTTAGGGGGAGTAAAAATGAAAATGAGAAAATAATTGATTTTTAAAATGTGAAAAAGAAATTAAAAATAAAGTGTTTTGAATGAAAGGATGAAGCTACAATTTCAAGCATATGTGTGTTTGATATGATGTAAAAATGAACCTGAAAAGAATTCAAAATCAGTGGAAAAGCTTCTTGCAAACAAAATGAGACTATTTTTGTTGTAAAACTTAAATAGAGACTAAAATGACGGTAAATTGTTTTTGAAAATTTAAAATAAAAATAAAATGGTCTAAAAGAAAAAATAAAAGTTTGAATGTCAAAAATGTTAAAATTGAGGGTCACTAATGTAAATTTTGGGTGATAGTAAAAAATAGATTAAGTATTAAAAAAATTGAGTGTGAACAGTACTAATGTGTTTAATCAGTGTTCAGATGGATGGTGTGAAAAATTTCAAATGTCAAGACTCATGGAATGTTTCTCATGCTACTGAATAGTTCTCATAAGTCTAAATCAGCAGTATGATGAATTTCAGAAATTTGTGCAAGTGTTGGGCGTGCCATTCAAGCTCATGCGCCTAAACAGTTGTCATGTGACTGAAAATTGGTGAAATGTTGGGCGTATCAACTATGCACATGCGCCTAAACAGCACCAGACTTCCAAGTGTTTGTCTCATGCGCCTGAACAGTACCTAAGCGCCTAAACAGTGCTTATGCGTCTGAACAGTGCTCATGTGTGTAAACCTCATACGCATTCACAGTGCTCATGCTTCTGAAAACTTGGTGTGAAATTTAGTCTCATGTGCCTTCACAGTGCTCATGCGCCTAAAAATATACAGTTGTATATATACAACACTTGTGTAGTTTTCATTCACTCATTCACAAACTCAAACACTCTGATTCACTCATTCGAACACCCTACACACTCATTCATTAAACATTAGATTGTTATCAGTTAATCTTTATGATATATAGGTATCACAAGAGAATTTGATTGTCGAGGAGTCTTCACTCAAAGTTATCAAAGTTGTTGCTCATTCACCTATTAATGTACCAGATGAAGGTGGAAGATCAACAAAAATGCTACAGTCCTTTCTGAGATCTTGAATGTTGAGCAGATCATAGAATCTTTGAAAGAAGTTCAAGTCTGCATTCTAGAAGGCTTTGTGAGAGTTGGAACTCTACAAATAGAAGCCCGTGTTCAAATCAAAGATGAGACAAAAGAGTTCAATATGGACTAAAAACAATGTAAATCTTAGGGGGAGTATTGTTGAAGCTCTTAACATTTTGTCTTTATGTGTTTTTTGTCATAGTATAAGGACTTATTTTGTAAATATATGTTCCTTTGTTTCTTGATAGTATAAATAGGATAATTTATGTATTGTCCAGGGTAGACTAGAGAATACAGACATAGATGAATGAACTATAACCTTACACATTGTATCCTGTGCACTTGCTTTCAATGAAATCTATGAATTTTTTGATGTAATTGCATGTGTTTGATTACTTTGTGTTGGAATTGATCATTGCATTACGATTCATCACAGATTCGATACTTTTGAACCGATCATTACGGCTCCCAACAAGGAGGGAGACAAGGATTGGATGAAATCATATCTCCTAGCTCACGGCTTCTCCGGCAGGCAAGTGGGTCCCATATCAATCAAGACCCTACAGCGACATGTCAACGACATCAAAGCAGACAATCGCTTAGGAAGAAGGCAGGAGGTTGCTCAAACTCCTAGTGTTCAGAGGATGGCACCCAAACCAATACCCAAACCACTACCCAAAACACAACCTATACCTTCTCCCTTCCCCATCAAAATAGAACCTTTCACCGCTGAACCTTCTCCATCAACCTTGCCTATACCATCACCCACTGCTTCCCACCAACCACCACCACCACCTATCCTATGACCCAAAATACAACCGAGAACCCACTCAAAAACTAAACAATCCTCTGATCCATCAAAACGCCTAACCTTGGAAGAATTCATAGAGATAAAGAAGAAGCTCACAAATTGCACAACACTGAGCGACATCTCTTGTGAGGAAGAGCCCATCCAGCTGACTTTCATTGATGGCTCTTCCAGTTCCCTCACAAGAGATGCATTCCTTGATCTTCCTAGAGGAACACTAGACCAAGCTCTTCAACTTCTTGCAACAAATTCAGATACTCTCAAAGAAGTAGATAAGAAGTTAAGAAGAATGCTGGTGACTCTGCTGGACACTAGGAAAGGGGACAAACTGCCAACAATACCTCTCAATCCTAGAAAGCAAATTATCCAGTGGAGGTTCGATGAAGATTCCCACAGGTTTGCTGTCGAAAGGGAGAATGGTGAAGTTACCAGGGCTGACACTTCATCTCTGCTACATTCAAGTAGATTTGACATTGCTAAGGTAGCAGAGAAGCCATTCTCCAATCCCTCAAACTCTGAGATAGCTGCTCACATCAGAAATCATTTAAGCAGCCTTCATCTAACCGAGCTCACAAAGAAGGCCAAGATTGAAGAAGAGTTGAAAAAGAGAGCACAGGATGCAAAGGAAGGCACAACCACAAAAAGGTAGACCTTTCTATAGATGGTTAAGGGCTCCACTTCAGATCCTATAGTTAGATGGGAATATGACTACCTTTCCCATCAACTAACTCTCTTCAGAGGGATGCAGCAAAGAGTACACATCATTCAGAGCAATCGACTGGATTTATTATCTATGAATGACCTATACAAACTCCTCACCACCACATCAGGGAAAAACAAAGATACAGATAGATATCTGCTTTCCCTGGTGTTCAAGGCATTGAAGGGCAGGAGGAAGTGAGGTTTTGGTAGCATCAGCCTAGGGGGAGTTTGTTGGATCATATTTGGCTGGAACAACCAAAACAACACTTAGAACAATTTTGTGTACAAGTTGAAGAAGTCTTCTGAAGACAAAACTACTCTTCCGCAGCTATGTCAAAGATCTTCCAAAGCATTATGTCTGAAGACCTTCCGGAGGAAAACTAAGTCTTCTGAGACTAAGTAGTTTTCCTTCCGAAGTATATGAAGAACTTCCAAAGGATAGAACAAAGTATTCTCGAAGACCAAGTAGCTCTCCATCCGAAGTATTAACACTTAGAATATCCAAGACAAAGTCTTCCAAAGAATAAAGTCATAAAGACCTGTAGAAGATTCGAAAGAAGTTGTTTCTTCCGAAGTACAAATGGCCTCGGAAGAACTTACTGTAGATAGTAGTATATACAGTTTCTCATTGTAACTGAAGTAGTATGAGCTTAAGAGTCTTGTAATACTGAGTTGAGAAACAATATATACAAGTATCTTGAAAACCATTCTCTTGTCCATTAACTTTGTATATTATTATCAACTTTATTTTGAGATTCTGTGTTTCATCGATCAAGTGAGACTTAGTGAGTTTTGTGTTTAGAGTCAAAACTGATCCTGCATGTAGTGAGTCAAGGAAAAACTTGATATTGCCTTGTGATCATAGATGACTACATAAGATATACTTGGGTCTTCTTTCTTAAAAGTAAGCATGAGACCCCTAAAATCTTTAAGAACTTCATTCTAAAAATTGAGAATTAATGTGATCACAAGTTCATGAACATAAGATATGATCAAGGAACTGAATTCAAGAACCAAATCCTTGATACATTTTGTGATGAAAAGGGTATTACAAGACAATATAGTGCTTCTAAAACTCCTGAACAAAATGGTGTTGCCATCAAAAGTCGGGGGCTTGCATCTCTGAAATGCCCCATAGCTACACCCCTTGGAGGTTTCCCGCACTACCACCTCTTCCTCATCACTGGAGGCCACCATTCTAGCGTTTAGCTCCTCCTCATCATGATCTTCCTCATTCCCTCTTCTCCCAGCCGTGGTCCTTCCCTCCTTCTCCTTCTCCTTTCTCTCATCCTCCAGCACAGCATGGATGACTTCAGTCACTACAGATGGTAGGATCGTCTGCATGACCTGATGCACTTCCTCCACAACTACCTCCTTTACTGAGGCTCTTAAGTTAGCACTCTCATCCACACCCTACGGATGATGAAGCCCAGGCTCAGCAGGAGCCGTCTCTGCAGTCCTTGTCTTGTTCCTTGTGGCATGTGGCTCAGCACCACGGCCATCTCGTACTCCTCCTCTAGAAGCCTTAGACTATCTTCCTCCAGCCATCCTCTAATCACTATAAGATTCAAACACTAACACGGTCATTCAGTGTAATAGCTCAGTTTATGTTAAGTATAGTAAGTCCCTAATTACAGTGGCCAGTTGTAATTAGCCACTTACTTTACTCTTCATCCCCCAAGCATTTCCTATCCTGACTACATCAGTATTCAAATCTACTAAGACACATAAATCAAACAGCACAAGCATATAATGCGGGTTAACATTAAGAAAAGAAATACCTTATGGCACGTAGCTACTCAGGCTGGCATCCCTCCATTCGGTCCCATTCTCAGTTTAAGTTTAGGTTTTTGAAAATATTTACCCATTACTCTTAAACTTTGGCTCTGATACCAACTTGTAAAGCCCCGTTCCCAGAGACCTCACAGTTAGTCTATCATAGCATTATATATATATAAAACAACTTACATTTCATAAACAACATAGCGGAAATAATACCAAATACCATTCATTTCATTAATGTTTATTGTTGCTAAGCAATACATCATTGTTTCTTAAGTTACGAAATACCCTTGTTAATTGCATTACAAAACAACAATATCAGTAAGCATCAATGGATACCAGTCTTGCCCCGACGAGTACCTTCCCCCGCGTGCCATCCTCAGCAATAATTACCTGCCAACTGAAAATACATAAAAGTCAGCGTTGTTGAGTGAGTTCTAGTTTTAAAACATTAAAATACCTTGTGTATATATATGAAAATATTGTTTTTTGAAATATTTCGTTTTCATAAAAGTCATTACTTTCGTACGTGTTCACACGACATACATACAGCAAGTTAATATTCTTCATTATCTTTTATCGTTCATTTCATACTTTCGTTATTATCTATCACTTTCTACCAGACCAATGTGCAATACCCTAAACATTGTGCATGAAGCGGGTACAGGGTTGGAGTCTATAAATAGACCCCTAACATTGCGCACGAAGCTTGACCCAGTACCAGGGCATGCCACAAGGTTCTCGTCAATCTCAAAGAATTACCCTATGTGCATCCTTCGGTTTAGCTGAACCACACACAGTTGAGCTAATGACAACATGGTCGTGCACCTCTATTCAATTTGCTTGTAAGACTTTTATTCATTTGTTATGTTCCACTTTCTTTATCATTAATCTTCCATTATTTATGATAATACTTTATGTATACGAGCATAAACACACCACGTAAAGTCACATAATAAAAACATAATATGGAACATAACAACAGGCCACAAACATGCATAATATCAATAAACATAACCACCAAAACATCCCAGGGTTAGGTCTTAAAATTTCTAATTCCCAAAATTTTAGAAAATTTTCTAAGTGTGAGAAACTTAGGCGGGCGCACCAACACTTAGGCGCATGAGAAACTTAGGCGCATGAGAAATTC
This sequence comes from Flaveria sonorensis, assembly GCA_025506505.1. Taxonomy (NCBI): domain Eukaryota; kingdom Viridiplantae; phylum Streptophyta; class Magnoliopsida; order Asterales; family Asteraceae; genus Flaveria; species Flaveria sonorensis. The sequence goes on along the minus strand of CM046432.1, from coordinate 35,727,767 downwards.
TAGGCGCATGAAGACTATTTGTGCACATGAACTACACTTAGTCATTTGGTCAGTAGGCAGATGAGGTACTGTTCAGGCGCATGACTAAACACTTAGGTGTTCTAGGCAAATTTTTAGGCGTATGAGGACTATTGGGGCGCATGTCACTTAAGTTTTCTAAGTCAAAATTTCAGGCACATGAGCCCTATTTGCGCGCATGACCAACAGTTATGCATATTTCAGAAATATTTTCAAACCTAATCTGCATTCTAACCTGTTCGAAGCCTATTCCTATCATTCTAAGCATCAACAACACATAATCAACCATAAACACAAACATACATACACAAATACATACGGATAAACATAAAACAGTTGTAAAACCTTTTTAAACATACATTTTCAGCCACAAGAAGTTTAAAACACATAAAAACCAGGGTCTTGAACTCACCTATGCAGCCAACAAGTAAAATTGCTCCAAACTTGCATGCACAAGAGATCAAACACCTAAAAACACCACAAAAACAAACAACCGAACACAAAGATCACATAAAAATTGGTTCTAAGGTCGAAACCCAACAAAACCGAACCAAAAATACAAGGAACACTCACCAATTGCGAAAATCAGCCTCTTCTTCCTTGAAAAACCGAGAGAAAAATCTGCTCTCTTTCTTCTTTCTTGTTCCAGTTGAAAAGCAGATGCAAAAAGGTGTTATGGGGGCGGCCATACTCAAAATATATTAAATTATTTGAGTTTGTATGTTTTACACTTTGGCCCCCTCCACTTTGGCTCCTTTTCCTTTCTTTCAAGATACTTTTCTTCTTTTATTTTTAACAAAATTTCGGGTGTTACAGCTTTGAATGATGGAAGTGGGGTTGAAGCAATGTAAGAGGAGCTGCTTCAATTCAAAGACAAAAGGTTTGGAACCTATGTCCTCTTTCTCATAGGAAGATGCCAATAGGTACCAAGTTGGGTTTTAGGAAGAAGAAAGATGATAAACCTGGTATGGGGTACATATATATCATCTAAACACACACAAAACATGATAAACACTAACTGTTTAAATCAACCATTAATACCATGTATGAGTTTAAGTGGATAACAATATTTTCAATCACCATTGTATTAGTGTACGACAATTCTCAAAAACACTAATTCAACTCAGTGAAGATTTAAGACCAGAATGATCTGATTGCAGGTGAAAATGATTCATGCAAAGGCTTTTCAATTCATTTTATTTTTCAGGTAGATAGAGTCTCATCTTTCTAATAGTAACCATACACCTTGTAGGCAGATAATTTGGACTTTGATAATTTCTATCAAACAAAATAAACTTTTTATCATTTTATAAATGGTTTTATAAATATGCAAAAATTTAAGGGGAGAAAATGAATATGGAAATATATTAAAACAAGCATAATATGTCAACTCAACATACATATTAAAATTTTAAATAGTAATTTTGAGATTTTAAAATTTTAATCATTTCAATTTTAAAACAAAAATCAAACAAGTCAAGCAAGCATGTAAAAAAAGCAGGCTGACGCATACACATGCATATTATTGCCTATGAGAAAATATCAGCATCCATATAGCAATCATGTTAAAACTTTTAAAATTTTAACAAACAATTTTTGAAATTCAGACAAAAATATTTGTTAAGTAATGGAAGCTCATGAACAAATACATATGCATTGCAAGTATCATCAAAACAAAAATAAATTTTCAAGTGTTTACAACGTATATATTAAAATACACAATTGATGAGCAAAATTTCAAACAAACATAAATGTTTTTTAAGTTTTGACCACTGTTGTCACAACGGACACACAACCAAGCATCCATAGTTTACCTGTAAACCAAGAAACCTACGAAATACACCAAGTGTATACAGCGGACACACAAATGCACATCTGCTGTACATCAATGAGCATATTTACAAATTTTTCATAGCGTATCTTCAAAGGTAAAACATCTACTATGAATACAGTGTCAGTCCATAATGTATGACCAAAGGTAATCATCCACTGTGAAAACAGTTCAAATGTATACAGCGAATGTACAATGGTATGCATACGTTGTACACAAATCATCAAGTGTACATAGCGTATGACTAACAGTTGTCCACTGTAAACATTTATGAAAACAATCAGACAAGTGTCCATAGCATATGTCAATTCTCATCCGCTGTGAACAATCATCAATCATACAAGTGTCCACAACATATGAATAAATATTAATCCATTATGGATATAGTGTAAGTATACACAACGCATGACAATCAGTCATCCGCTATGAACTTTGAAAAACAACCATGTGTCCATGGCGCATGTATTATCCACCATCCACTATGAGCAAGTTGTAAAACATACAATTGTCCACAGCGTACACACAAAATTGTATAGCGGACACACTGTAGTCACAACCCATGTGATACACACATCATATGACTAAATTTATTTTAACTTAACATTTTTTATATATTGCATGATTAAATTGTATACATTGCTGGCACACAATTAATCCATTGTATATATAGTGAAACACTTTACAATTTTTCATTCATCACGAGTGTGCGAACCAAAATTTAGAATTTTAAACCTTACAACTGATTTCAATCATCACCATATTTCTATTTGATTTCACAAGTCATGATCATTCAAATAGGTATAACAATATTTTCTTAATCATCAAACATCCAAAATATCAATATTTAAAACTATTATAGCCCGAGCATTATGAAACCCTAGGTTATGTGATGAACCGGACCAATAATCAAATCAATGATTGTTATTATTGACATCAGACAGTAAATACATGTTTAACAACCAAAGGCACATGAATAAGAACATTCCATTTGATAAAATTATGTTAAGATCAACCCACCTCAAGATATGTAAGAAAGCACTTTCAATAACTTTGAACCTAGTTACTTAGGAGTATAAATGGTCAATTTGATCCACCATGGGATTCTTTTGATTGATCCTTATTAGTTGATCAACATTGGGATTCTTTTTGCACTTCACTTCAAAAGGTGATCCTCTTTGGGATTCTTTTGATTCATTCATAGGGAATGTAGTCTATAATAGACTTTATTTGTGTTGCATCCAAGATGGATGTGTTCCTCATTGGGAATCTTTTTTGGATCATGATATAGGTTATCCAAGTTTGTGCTTAGCACAATAAAGGATGCCTTAGTGTACTCCAAGTTTATTATTATCATAAAAAAGGAGAATCTAATGGTTGATTGAAGAATTTATAAACTATTTCACTTGGTGTATATGAGTTACGTTACAAGCAGTCTATATTGGTTAGATCAAAACTTATCATACACCAAGATGGGTGTTATGCTTACCACACAATCATGAGGATTTAAGTTCTTCACTGTTAAATGTTATGTTTTATGTCCCATGTTGAGCCTATCCACACATCAAACAAAGTATGCCAGTCTTTGTTGATGGAAAATGACTCAATTGATGAAATCAAACTGGTGTACTATCATTTCTCATGTTTGTGTAATGTGTGACTAAAAATTTTTTATTTGATTAGAAACATGAATGTTTGACTGATTTCTTAATTCTAAAAAGATTAAATGTTGGTTATGAAGTTTGGACTTTTAGCAAAATCAAGTTTGAATGATGTTAATGATTTAAAAACATTACTTCTTTAGTTCATAATTGATCATACCAAGTGACTAAACCAAAAATTCAAATCTTGTTTAATCAAATGGTATTGTGAAATGATCAGCCAAATTATTATCTGTATGAACTTTGATCAATTTGATCATACCCTTTTCTTATCAATCTCTTAGAAAATGGTATCTGATGTCTATATGTTTGGTTTTTAAATATTGGACATGATTATTAGTTATAAACATGGATGTAGAATCTTCTATGTGATTGGTTGATTTTAGAAAATCGTAACCAACGTCAAGCATTTGGTTTTGAATCCAATGAAATTGAGAACATTAAGAAGAAGCAACTATGTATTCTACTTCAACTTTTGACATAAAGACATTTGTTTGTTTCTTGCATTAATAGGAGATTTTCTATGGTTGATTTAAGAAACTAACATCCACCTGTGGTTGATTTTCTGTTGTTGTTACAACCACTATAATCACAGACTGTGTAGGCATACAGTGAGAAGTCTCCATCTTTTGGGTAACAAAGGCTAAGATCTGATTTTCCTTTCAAATATCTAAAGATTCTCTTGACTTCATTGATGTGTGACTCTTTGGAGTCTCCTTGGTATCTTCCACACATGCCTACTGTAAACATTATGTCTAGTCTGCTTGTAGTGAGGTACATCAGACAACCAATTTTAGATCTGTATAACTTTTGATCTACTTATGTTCTTTCTTGATCTAGTCCAAACTTTAAGCCTGTGGAAAAATGGTGTTTTGATTAATATACAATCAACCATGTTGTATTTCTTCAAGATCTGATTGACATATTAGCTTTGATTAATAAAGATCCTTTCTTGTGATTGTTGAACTTGAAGCCCAGGAAAGAATTCTAGTTCTCCCTTTGAACTCATCTGAAACTTTGATTGCATAAGGGTTTCAAAGTCTCTACATAGTTGAATGCTTGTGGATCTAAAGATGATGTCATCCATATTGTCTTGAACAATGAACAAGTATTGTCCTTGCTTCTTCAAGAACATTGTTTGGTCAATCTTGCTTATTGTGTAACCATTTTGTAGTAAAAACTTGGACAATGTTTTATACCATTTCTTAGGTGTTTGGTGAAGACCATACAGAGCTTTTTCTAACTTATATACACTATAATGGAATTTTGGATCTTCAAAACCTAGTGGTTGAGAAACATATACTTCTTTATCTATCTTTCCATACAGAAATGCACATTTCACATCCATTTGGAAGACATTAAACTTCTTTAAAGAAGCATATGTAAGGAACACTCATTTTGGTTCCAATCTTGCCATTGTAGCAAAGACATCATCATAGTCAATTCCCTCCTCCTGAGTGCATCCTTATGCTATAAGCCTTGATTTGTTTCTTATGAAAATCCCTCTGTCATCTACTTTGTTTTGGTAAAGCTATCTTGTTCCAATTGCATATTGTCCTTCTGGAAGATCAACCAGCTGTAGTACCTCTTGTGTTTTGAACTGTTGTAGTTCTTCTTGCATGGCTTCTGTCTAACTTATGTCTTTTAATGCCCCAGTGATGTTCTTTGGGACAGCAAGGGATAAGAAGCAAGAGAACAAGCAAGTGTTTTCTGCATTAGACTGACTCCTTGTCAATCAGACATCTAGATCACCTATGACGTTCTCTATTAGAAAATATTAGTGAACTCTGGTTATTTCAATTGATCAATAGGTATTGTTTAGTCAAGATTATTAATAGTGAAATCTAGTGTAGATGGTTAGGCAAGGGGGTTTGATGTGTGTAGTTCAACTATCTGTTGGTTGTCATTAAAAGTTTGAGGAGAATCATGGAAAAAAATCTAAGATATCATCTTTATGATGTGTGTCTGGGAGAGAATGGTAATCATTATCGTCATTTGTAGCTTCATATTGACTTGGCTTGGTTTACTTGCTTGGTTGAGGATCAACTTGATCTTTCGATTGATTGATCACTAGAGAATATCATGACGGTGTGTTTTCTTCAACATTTGGTCCTGATGGTTTTGATGATGATGCTCCTTTTGATGTGTTTGTTTGATTAGATGGATTTGTAACAGTTGAGCTTGATGGATTCATAGATGTTCTCCTTTGTGGATCTATTTTTTATGGAATAACTTTGCTTGTTGGAGGATCCATTGGATATTCAACATTTTCTTTTGTACCTGAAACATCAAAGTAAGACATTTTAAATGATTTTGTTAATGAATCTATATCAAACAACCAGTCTGATCCAATGACTTTCTTAGTGAAAGATTGTTCATTAAAAACTATATTAGTTGTTTCTTCCATTATGTTAAGTCTTAGGTTGCATACTCTATAAGCTTTTGAGCATCTAGACTATCCAACAAAGAATCCATTATCTGCCTTATGAGCAAACTTTGATAGATGTTCTCTGGTGCTTATTATAGACACAAAACATCCAAAGGTGTTAAGAAATCCTATAAATGATTTTCTTTTAAACAAAACTTCATAAGGTATTTTGGTATGTTCTTTAATAATTAATGTTCTGTTTTGAATGTATCAGGCGGTATTGATTGCTTCTGCCCAAAAGGATACGGGTAATCAAGAGGCTGCTAGCATAGATCATATAGCCTCTATTAATGTTCTTTTTCTCCTTTAAGCTACTCCATTTTGCTAAGGAGTTCTTGCTACACTGAATTGTTGACTTATTCCTTTTTCTGCATAAAAGTAGAAATAATGTTATTCTAAAATTCAGTTCCATTATCGCATCTCAAAGTTTTTACTTTAAGATCAAACTGTTTTTCCTATCATAGTGATAAAGGATTTGATAATTTCTAATATTTTTGACTTGTGTAGTAGAAAGAATACCGATTTAAATCTTGAGTAATCTTCTAATATCACTAGACAATATTGCTTCTTACCAATACTTAAAATGTTTGTTGGTCCAAATAGGTCCATGTGATGCAATTTTAAAGGTGTTTGATTAAAGTTTACTAATTTAGAACGATGAGAAACTCTATGTTTGCTTTTCAGATATGCAGGGCAGTGGTGTGTACAGAAGAATTCTTTTTGAGGTATGCCTATTACCAGGTCACCTTTGACTAACAGTTTCATTCTATTAAAATTAGAGTGTTCGAATCTTCTATGCCCTAATTTGGAAGCAACTTGTATTGTTTTTGATAATAAACAAGTTTCGGTTGTTAAAGCTAAAACTGTATTCATATCAACTATGTATGTGTTGTTTTGACAAGAAGTTTTCAAAAGGATATAATCTTCTGGAATGTGAAACTCTTCTTGAGTATTTAGCAGTTGTTGGAGTCAAAGAGTGTTGGGATATCCCTTGCACAAATTTGGGATACTCTCAACAGATTGAACTGGAGGTTGGAGTAACAGTTGACATTCTTAAAGCTTATCAACCCATTGGATGTTGTTCCTTCACCAGTGTAAGGCCCCGTTCTCGGGACGCTTACAATCGGTTAATCATAGCATAAAACATTTAAAACACATCATTTGCAGTGGAATTAAAACTTTTCATTAGTAATTAAAAGCATGTCAAATCATCATATCATTTCTTTTACATTCCTAAAATGTATTAATACAAAACATTCTCCAAAATACAGATGCCAGACTTGAACCATCCCCAGTAGCTTATGCATCCATGCCTGCACCTCCTCAGCATCAACAAATTCCCGCCAACAGTTATGCATACAAAAAGTCGACGACGCTGAGTGAGTTCTAGTTTTCATAATAAAATACTTTACATTACGTTAAAACATATCCTTTACTTTCGTTCATGATCACACATCATACATACATCTAGATAATAATTATTATCTTCATCATCATTCATAATCATTCGTCTTTCATTTCTTTATGGATCCTGCCTCATGCTATACCCCGAATCATGCTAAAAGCTGATACTGACACAGCACCGGGGTACGCGACAAGGAACTTATCTCAACTCATATGCTACACCCCTGACTCATGCTAAAAGCTGATACTATGCCGGAGTTCATAAACAAACCCCCACTCATGCAAAAAGCTGACACAGCACCGGGGTACGTGACAAGGATCTTATCTCAACTCATATGCTGCACCCCTGACTCATGCTAAAAGCTGATATTGTGTCGGGGTTCGTATACAAACCCCCACTCATGCCGAAGCTGACACAGCATCGGGGTCAGCAACAAAGATCTCATTGTTCATTACTTCCATTGTATCATTCATTATCTTTTACTTTCATTACATAATACTTTACTTATGTACTCATACATATCATGCCACGTAAAGGCACATAACTGCAATAGTCCACAAGCATATAACATCAACAGGCATATACCAACATAACACATCAGAACTTAACACTATATTCTACTTCCCAAAATTCAAGAAAATCCTAAGTGCCCAAAGAAATGCGGATGAACATAAGCCAATGCGGATGAATGTTAAGCAAATGCAGACAAGCAAATATGGATGAAAATCTCAGAAAATATTCTAAGAGTCTAAAGATATACGGAGGAACCAAATGTGGATGAACATGTCCAAATGTGGGTGAACAAGTCCAAATGCGGATGAACAATACTAAATGCTGATGAACAAAGCAAATGCAGATGAACAAAGTAAATGCGAATGAACAAAGTCCAAAGCGCGCAACATGCAAAATTATCTAAGTGTCCATAGCGGACGGAAAAATCCACAGCGGACAGCTAAGAGTCCACAGCGCATGAATGAAACACTAAGTGTGTCCACAGTGCACAACTAAAATATTCAAGGGTCCACAGCGGACAGCTAAGTCCACAGCGGACAACCAAGATTTTCTCAAGGGTTGACAGCGGACAAGCAAAGCCTACAGCGGACGTGCAAAGTCCACAGCGGACAGCTAAATGCCTAAGTGTCCACAGCGGACACATTAATAATGTCAATGTGTGCATAGCGGACAGTGAGTGTCCACAGCTGATTACCTGGACAACCTTCCCAAGTGTCCACAGCGGACATACGAAATCCACAGCGGATAACTAATTGCCCTTGCTATCCAACTTACTCAAATGCTGCACATCATCTTAAAATTCATAGTTTGGTTTAAAACCTTCTGTCCAATATGCATAACAGCCCTAAACACATAGAAAACCAATAAAAGAGGGGATCTAGAACTCACCTTGAACAGCTTTCGAGTAGAACACCTTAAACCCGAGAGCCCACTTTAAGTTCTAGCACCTTAAAATCTCACCTTCAAGCAAATCTTCCTCCTTCTCTCTCTAGAAACCGATGGCAGCTTCTTGTTCTCTTCTTGCAGCTGTAAGCAGATGTGGGGAAATGGGGGTGTGGGCTGCCATCCCCTGCTTTTTGAACCTACTAGAGGCTAGTTTGCCACTTGCACACTTTAACCCCCTTTACTTTTGAAAAATGTTATCTTTCCCCTTTTTCTCTTCTTTTCCTTTCCTTTTTATAAATTTCCGGGAGTTACAAGTCCACCCCCTTAAATGGGTTTCGTCCCCGAAACCTGTCACCCCTCAAAGAGATCTAGGTATTGCCATTTCATTTCTTCCTCTGACTCCCAAATGGCCTCCAAATGTTTAATGCAAAGACCATAGCTGCCAATTTAGAGAAGTTTTGAATAATTACCCTGTAGCACTCACCAAACCCAAGAAACTACAAATCTCGGATTGCATCTTTGGATACTTCCATTACATCACCACCTCAACCCTTGTTAGGTCTACCATAATCCCTTCAGGATTAGCCACATGACCCAAAAGCTGAACCTCGCATAACTAGAACGCATAGTTGGACAACTTAGCGTACAGCTTCTCCCTTCAAAGTGTATCCAACACTTCCCGGATGTGACCGATATGTTCTTCTTCACACTACGAAATAATCAGAACATCATCAATGAACACAGTCACTGACTTATCCAACATAGGTTGGCACACCCAATGCATGGGTTCCATAAAGTAGCTGGCGCATTGGTTAAACCAAAGGACATCACGAGGAACTCGTAGTGTCCATCACATGTATGAAAAGTTGTTATAGGAATATCCTGCTTCTCCACCTCAATTAATGGTAACCAGATCGAAGATATATCCTCGAGAATAAACTAACACCTTGAAGCTGATCAAACAAGTCGTCAATCCTTGGTAATGGATACCGGTTCTTCACCGTCAACTTGTTCAACTCACGGTATTCGATACACATCCTCATGCTACCGTCCTTCTTCTTCACAAACAAGACCGGAGAACCCCAGGGACCCTTATCTAATAACTCCTGCAGTAGAGTCATCAATTCCTTCATCTCAGAGGGAGCTAGACGATACGATGCCTTAGCAACAGGTTGGGCTTCAGGCATCAAATAGATCTAGAACTCGATCTCGCAGTCAGGTGGCACACCTAGTAGATCCTTCGAGAACACATCTGGGAAGTCACAAGCGACCGGTACATCTGTCAATTGTGGTACTGATGCATCCACATCCTTCATGTAGGCTAGATAGGCACCACTTCCACGTCTCGTACACTAATCTAGCACAACCATCCAAATTACTTTCGAGATCGTACTAACTCTATCGCCATAAATTGTCACTTAACTCCCATCGTGCGTGGTCAATCGAATCATCTTCTTGAGACACACGATGTTTGCCTCATAGGCCGCTAGCCAATCCATCCCTAGGACTACATCAATTTGTCAAAGGGCATCACAAACAATCTAGTAGACAACCTATGGCCTTTCAACCCTATGTCATTGTCTTCTACCATATCAGAAATCCTGATTGACTTATCAATGGTAGTTTCTACATCGAAGGGCTCATCAATCTTCCCACTCCTAGCGGGCAACTTATCACAGAAGGCAGCAAAAATAAAACTCATATTAGTACCAGAATAAAAAGTACAGAGGCACAAGCCTAGTTTACTAGGAATGTACCTGGCACCGCGTCGGAGTCCACCCTAGCCTCCTCCCAGGTCATAGCGAATGCCATGGCCTTCACCCTCTGCCATCCTTCTCAGTCCCCCTCTTTACCACGGAGCTCTTAGCCCTCGACTTCTTGCAGTCTCTGCTCATGTGCCCAGCCTTGCCATAGTTGTAACATTTCACCACACGACAATCCCTTGCTCTGTGGCCTTCCTACCCATACTGAAAGCAGGAATTCGATCCCCACTTACACTCCCCCACGTGGTCTCTCCCATACTTCTTGCATGCCTTCTCCATCTCTGTTATCACCTTCCGATCATCCACTTTCATCTTCTTACCTCCAGCCATAAAACCACCACCGTTATACCGCTTCTCATTCCGATTCCTATCACACTTCTTCTTATCATCCATCACTGCCACCACCTCTCGCTCTTCATATAGTCTCCCTGCCAGATTGACCACTGACCTGAACGTACGTGGCCGAGTGGCGATCAGATGTCTACGGATATCTGCCGGCAGACCCTGAATGTACCTCTTAATCTTCCGTGACATAGGAGTCACCTGATCTGGCACCAGCCTTGCCATCTCATTGAACTTAGTCGTATACTGCTGGTGTATCATGGTTCCCACTTCCAATTATAGGAACTCCCTCTCAATCTTGTCGAGTTCCTTGTGAGGACAAAACTCCTCGATCACCATTTGTTCAGTTCACTCCATCTCATCTTCCTAATCGCCCTGCTACCCTTGGCCTGGACAATATTGTCCCACCAACATAAGGTCGAGTCCACGAATGAGTGGGTAGCAAACTTCACCTTTTGATCCTCTCAGCACACGCTGATATCCAGTACGGCCTCCATCTCCCTCACCCATCGGTGAGCAGTAGCAGTACTCCTATTCCTATCAAATGTCGGGGGCTAGCATCTCTGGAATGCCCCATAGTTGCACCCCTTTGCAGCTTCCTGCACTGCCTTCTCCTCATCATCATCACTAGAGATAACCATTTTAGTATCCGGTTGCTCCATCTCCCCTGAACCTCCTCCTTAGCCCCTTCGCCTAGTAGTTTTCCTCTTCTCCTGTTTCTCCTTCTTCTCATCTTCCCTCATAGCCCTACTAACATTGTTCACCACAGAAGGCAGAATCGTCTGCATGACCTGATGAACTTCTTCCGCTACTACCTCCTTCATTAAGGCCCTTAGATTAGCACTCTCATCCTCACCATCATGGTGATGAAGCTCGGGCTCTTTAGTAGCTATTTTGGCAGTCTTAGCCCTGTTCCTTGTGGCATGCGGTCCAATACCATGCCCACTACACCTCTACCTCGAGAAGCCTCTTACGCTCTACCACCAGCCATCTCTAAGCTCTACAAGATTCAAACACCAACACGGTTATTCAAGGTAATAGCTTAGATTATGTCAAGTATAGTAACTCCCTAATTACAATGGCTAGTTGTCATTAGCCACTTTACTCTTCATTCTCCAAGTATTTCCTATCCTGACTACATCAGTATCCAAATCTACAAAGAACGCATAATCCAGATAGTACACGCACATAATTCTTTTTTATTAACTTACATAAAACGTTTACATAAAACCTTTACCTGCAGGCATTTAGCTACTAGGACTGTCATCTCTTTCACTTTCTTGTCCCATTTTCAGTTTAGGTTTAGGTTTTTTGAAAATATTTTACCCAATTCTCTTAAACTTTGGCTATGATACCAACTTGTCAGGCCCTGTTCCTGGGACGCTTACGGTCAGTCAATCATCGCATAAAACATTTAAAACACATCATTTGCAGTGGAATTAAAACTTTTCATTATTAATTAAAAGCATCTCAAATCATCACATCATTTCTTTTACATTCCTAAAATGTATTAATACAAAACATTCTCCAAAATACGGATGCCAGACTTGAACCATCCCCAGTAGCTTATGCATCCATGCCTGCACCTCCTCAGCATCAACAAATAACTGCCAACTATTATGCATACAAAAAGTCAGCGACGCTGAGTGAGTTCTAGTTTTCATAATAAAATACTTTACATTACGTTAAAACATATCCTTTACTTTCGTTCATCATCACACATCATACATACATCTAGATAATAATTATTATCTTTATCAACATTCATAATCATTCGTCTCTCACTTCTTTATGGATTCTGCCTCATGCTATACCCCGACTCATGCTAAAAGCTGGTACTGTGCCGGGGTTCATAAATAAACCCCCACTCATGCCGATGCTGTCACAACACCAGGGTACGCGACAAGGATCTTATCTCATCTCATATTCTACACCCCTGACTCATGCTAAAAGTTGGTACTGTGTCGGGTTCGTAAACAAACCCCCACTCATGCTAAAAAGCTGACACAGCATCGGGGTACATGACAAGAATCTCATCTCAATTCATATGCTGCACCCCTAACTTATGCTGAAAGCTGATATTGTGCTAGTGTTCGTAAACAAACCCCCCCCCCATTCATACCAAAGCTGACACGGCATCATGGTCAGCAACAAAGATCTCCTCTTTGATTACTTCCATTTTCATCATTTGTTATCTTTCACTTTCATTATATAATACTTTACTTATGTACTCATACATATTACGCCACGTAAAGGCGCATAATAACCACAGTACACAAGCATATAACATCAACAGGCATATACCACCATAACACATCAGAACTTAACACTACATTCTACTTCCCAAAATTCCATAAAATCCTAAATCCTAAGTGCCCAAAGAAATACGGATGAACATAAGCCAATACGACTGAATGTTCAGCAAATGCGGACAAGCAAATGCAAATGAAAATCTCAGAAAATATTCTAAGAGTCTAAAGATATGCGGAGGAACCAAATGCGAATGAACATGTCCAAATATGGATGAACAAGTCCAAATGCGGATGAACAATACTAAATGCGGATGAACAAAGCAAATGCGGATGAACAAAGTAAATGCGGATGAACAAAGTAAATGCGGACGAACAAAGTCAAAAGCGTGCAACATGCAAAATTATCTAACTGTCCACAGCGGATGGCTAAATCCATAGCGAATAGCTAAGAGTCCACAGCGTATGAACGCAACACTAAGTGCCATAGCAGACAGCTAAGTCCAAAGCGCACAGCCAAGATTTTCTCAAGGGTCCACAATGGACAAGGAAAGTCTACAGCGAACGTGCAAAGTCCATAGCGAACAACTAAATACCTAAGTGTCCACAGCGAACACATTAATAATGTCCATCTATCCACAGTGGATAGTGAGTGTCCACAGCGGACGACCTGGACAACATTCCTAAGTGTCCACAGAGGACATACGAGATCCACAGCGGACAGCTAATTGCCCCTGTGATCCAACTTACTCAATTTCCGGTCTCCATACATCATTTTAAGCATATTCTTAGCTTAGATCTAACATGCTACACACTTAGAACATACAAAACATCATGCACAACTTAGAAATCATCTAAAAACATACATCAACAGTACACAGTCGCACATCATCTTAAAATTCATAGTTTGGTTTAAAAACCTTCTGTCCAATATGCATAAGAGCCCTAAACACATAGAAAACCAATAAAAGATGGGATCTAGAACTTACCTTGAATAGCTTTCGAGTAGAACACCTCAAACCCGAGAGCCCACTTGAAGTTCCAGCACCTTAAAATCTCACCTTCAAGCAAGTCTTCCTCCTTCTCTCCCTAGAAACCGATGGCAGCTTCTTCTTCTCTTATTGCAGCTGAAAGTAGATGTGGGGAAATGGGGGTGTGGGTAGCCATCCCCTTCTTCTTGAACCCACTAGAGGCAAGTTTGCCACTAGAACACTTTAACCCCCTTTACTTTTGAAAAATGTTATCTTTCCCTTTTTTCTCTTCTTTTCCTTTCCTTTTTATAAATTTCCAGGTGTTACAACCAGTGAGATTTCCTCCAATTTTATCAATGCTACATTAGCTCCATGTTTGCTCTTAAAATCCCGAAGGAGGGAATAGTTTCCAGTAATATGGTGGGAGCATCGACTGTCAATATAGAAGATGTTGTCAGGCCTTCTTGGATGTCCCTGCATAGACAATAAACTAAGTTAGAGCATGCAACCCAAGCCAAGATGGTCTTGGGTTTTCTGTCTTTCCCTAAAACACAAATCTCTTCAAGAGATGCATTGTCTTCTACCTTTGGAACTCTAGGTATACTAGATTACCTTTGGCTGGTCCTTGCTCTTTCAGGAGTGGTGCTTTGAGCTCTTATCCTTTAAGAGCTAAGATCATTTTGTTGTCTAGTTTAAGACTTATGTCTCTGATTTGATTGTTTAAGGTTGTCATAAAATGATTTGTCATTATTCAATGCAACTTTGGTGTGCGGAGTATGTGGATTTAATTTTAGGTGAATTTTGACTTTTAATAAACATGATTAAAGGTGACTTTGATGACGATAATGTATGTTTTGATTCATCAGTTCTATCACCAGAATCCAGTGCATCCCCATGCTTGTTTGTCATTGATTTATGTAATGGCACATAGTTGTCATTGTATGGTGGGTTAACTTTATTGTACCTAATGCCTAAAATGTCTTTAAAAGCCCTTTGCTGAGCCAAAAGTTCTTCAAACTTTTGATTGCTTACTTGATAGTTTTGAAGTTTGACTTCTATTTTAGTCTGTGCTAATTTTACTGAGTTAAGGATTTAGAAAGCTGCTCAACTTGTGCTATTAGTGTGAGCTTTTAAGACAAAAGCTTATCTAAATCCTTTTCAAGTGACAAAATCTTAATTTCATATTGTTTTTGTGCGGTTCGAAGGCTGTCATTTACAATGGTTGTTTCAATCACTTTCCATGAAAATTAATGAGCATGCTCTTTGGATCTTGTAACTTCATCTGTGCATGCTTGAGTACAGAGATTCTCTAACCTCCTTTGGGATCTTTGAGTGTTTTTCTTCAAGTTTTACCATAAGGGCATGATCCGGATATTTGATCTCTGCTTCATACATGCTCCAATCATTCTCACCATCCTGTTTGATGATTTAGGATATTGATTTGGACCATAGCGAGTGAATTGAGGTAGTGCTAGAGCAGTTGGTATGCTTATTGGTGGTGGAATCTGTCTATTTGATTGATATCCACTAGATGATTGTGGTTGTTGATTGTCCCTATCTAATCTTGGTTGTTGAGATTCCCTTCAGAAGTGTCCATATGATTGGCAGTTGTAACACCTCACCTTTAATTTGTCAAAACCAATTTTGGCTTCTTATCAATGGGTAGACCCCTATTTATTAAAGAAATCGTTTGGATCTCTATGCAATCATAGCGATGGACCATTGGAGATCTATTTCTTCTACCATGTCTTGTGGAAATTCATCCAAATCTTGTTGATCCAAATACGTCCAAATAGGTTCATGTGAATCTTTATGAGGAGAGGTGCTTTGAGCTCTTCTCCTTTGAGATCTAAGATCAATTTGTTGTCTAGTTTAAGACTTATGTGTCCTATTTTATTGTTTAAAGTTGTCATAAAAATGATTTGCCATTATTCAACGCATATTTGGTGTGTGGAGTCTATCTAGGTGTTCCACCTTTGTTCTTGTTAGGAACAATTTTTTGTTTCTCAGTTGATTTCTCAGTCTGAGTTTGTTTGTTTTGCTTCTTATTATTTTTGTTGAAAAAGCAATTTGCTGTGTTATGATTGTTTCTATAACAAATTGAACAATGATTGTTAAAATGATATGTTTTAGTATTGTGGTTGTTCTAGTCATAGAACTTGCAATTCTTTCCATATTTGCACTTTTTTGTATTGTGAGTCTATTGGTCACACCATTCATAGTAGGGTAAGTTGGAAGCATTTTGATTGATGAAAACTTTTGATTTAAGATTTGATTTTGGTGGAATATCAAATGTTACTGTTTGTTGTTTTGGTTATGTGGTGATTTTCCATTTTCCTTTGGTTATTCTTTTAACCTGGAAAGTGAAAGATTCACCCTTTCTTCTACGGGAGCAAATATCATTTACTTGCTTTTGCTTTGTTTGTTTGGGTGATGTATCAGCAATCACTAATACATTTGAAACTTTTGTACTTCAATGGATGTTTGTTCAGACTCATCATTCAAAATATCTTCATTATCATCAGTTGTATGAACATCAAATTCATTGTTTGCTCCTTGATAAAAGTCAGTTGATTTGATTTGAGGTGGATGTTGACTTTTTACAAATTTGATTAATGGTGATTTTGATGATGATGATGATGTAGGCTTTCAATCATCAGTTCAATCATGAGGATCAAGGGAATCCCCATGATTATTAGTCATGGATTCAAGCAATGGGAATCCCCATGCTTGTTTGGATAAGGTTAATGATTCAATGAGCTACTCAACAGTGTTGTCAGAGTTAATTTTTCAGACAACAGCTTGTCTAAATCATTTTAAAGTGACAAGATCTTAATCTTATATTGTTTTTGTTCATTCTTAGGACTACCATTTAAAATTTTTGTTTCAATAACTTTCTTAGAAAGTTGATTTGCATGCTCTCTGTATCGATTAACGTCATCGATGCATGCTTGTGCAAAGATGTTCTTTCACCTCCTTCAGGATCTCAGTCGATATCTCCTCAACCTGAGCCATAAGGGAATGATCCGGAGATTTTTATATCTGCTTCATACAAACTCCGGTAACATTTACCATCTTGTTTGATAATCATGGCTGATGATTTGGAATGTTAACTAGGGTTGTATTGTGTGAATTGAGGTGGTGTTGGAGCAGATGGTATGCTAATTAGGGGTGGAATTTGTCTATTTGTATGATAACCACTTGAAGCTTGTGGTTACTAATTATTTCTGTCTATTCTAGGTTGTTAACATTCTTATAAGAAATGTCCATACAACTAACAGTGTAACACCTCACTTGGGATTTATCAAATCTAATCTTGGTCTTTTTGTCCATGTTTGGATCATCATTACCATAGAACATTGAAGATCCATCTCGTCAACCATATCTGGTGGAAGTTCATCTAGATCTTGTTGGATGATTTGTGAAGGTGTCAAGTTTGCTCCTAGGTATGTTTCAAAGCTTGTTGAAAAGGCTGCAAAAGCTGCCTTTTGCTCTTCATTTTGTAGAATAATTATGAGAGCATCCATAAGGTTTTCAAACTTGTGTATGTTTTGGCTTTATGTATGTTACTGTTTGCTTGAACTTCCAGCATGTTGGTGTTGTTGTTTGCTTTGTGGTGTTGCTTCATGGGGAGCATGAACACTAGTCTTATTAGACTTTTGTTTTTGCTTGGGTGATACTGGTGCTGAGAAGAAAGATGTATCACTTGAATCTAGGTACTCTTCATCTTTATTTTCTCTAATGCATCTTAGGAATGCACTGTCTGTTGTTTCCATTTCTTGGAACTTATATGATTCTATATGCTTCATTATATTGCTATTTCTTGATCTCTCACCAAGTTCTACTGCCTCCACCTTGGCAACTAGAGCATCAAGTGAGAAAGCTTCTAGATCAAGTTTTTCTTTCATTAGAGACATTGTTTGAGTCCAACTCTCTGGAAGAGTATAAAGCATCTTTTTATTGATCTCCACAAATTCATACTCAAGCCCATAGATTATCATCTCATTTACAAGTTATACAAATCTGTGAAGCTGTTGTGGCATGGATTCACCCTGGATGTGATGGAAGGTTTCATATTGTGTTCATAGTTTTTCCTTCTTGATTTCTCTGATTTCATCACTCCCATCAAAAATGGTATGAAGAACTTTCCAGAGTTCATGTGCTGTTTTAATGTTTTCTACCATGGTCAAGATCTCAAATGGTAGAGTCATGGCCAAGGTACTTTATGCTTTCATATCAATCTTGACTTTCTTCAAGTAATCACCAGCTACACTTTTCAAGCTTAATGGCTTCTGTATGTTATATTTACGGCCCAAATTCACTAGAATGTATGGTCCCTGAATTATTGAAGTCCATAGGTCAACATCCTAGAAAATAATCCAATTTCGGAACATAATCTTACACTGTTTGAAATCTGCTTTATTTTTCAACCTTGGTAGTTTAAGTCCACTATTGGATCTAGAAATTTCATCAGACATGTTTGTTTAGTTTGATTTAACTTAACATTTTAAGTTAAATTGTTTGATTATTTAGCTTGGTGGTGAATTGTATTATCCTAAGTGATATTTGATCAAGTGCAATTAGTCACTAGGATTTGTTTGATTTTAAATAAATTTAAATTACCAATTAAAGGAAATTTAATTAAATTGAAATTAATTAATTACTTTCTAGGTAATACCTGTCACCTACACTTATCGTAAGGAATATTCTGTGAGAGTCAAAACCCTTTTCAATTCTAGTCAATAAAGTCAAAACCCTACAAATAGTAAAATCACAATAAATGTTTTATTTAAAAGATCAAAAAGTAAAACTTAATGATTTTTGAGGAATAAGGGTTTCTTCATTTGTTTTGATGATTAAATGCAGGATCGGTTAAAGGGTGATGCAATAATTTCACAAGGTTGGAGAGCTTAACACTTAACAGATCAAATAGGGAACCGGCAAGTGAACTAAGAACAAGAGTAAAATTACAAACAGAACACAAGTATTTGGTTTTCAAGGATGATGTATATTGCTCTCAAGTGTTTTACAATTGTTATAAGGCTTAGTCCATTGGACTGGTTATATGAGACACCTTATACTACATTGTACAGTCAGCCATACTTTGAAAGCTAGCTGGAATTATAATTTTGACAACAAGATCAATGTAAAGTCAAAAGGCAAATTGCTTTTTGACTGATGACTATGACATGCCAAAGCTCACATCCTAATCTATTACGAAAAGGAAAAAGTTGACGATTCATCAAATATGTTAGTGGAAAGTTAAAGACTCCAAGACCTTAATCTACAGTTGACAAAAGTATGGAGATATCACTAACTTATATAAGTTGGCGGTTCATCAGATATGGCAGTGGAAAAAAGATCAACTTTTGTTAAAAGCATGTTAGAGAAAGCATGTCTTCTCTGTCTTCAAAAGAAATCAGTCTCTTGGCTTCAGAAGACATCATCTTTAGCTTTAGAAGAATTGGAATTTGGCTTCGGAAGATTTGATACTTATGCATTTTCTTTGTGCACTTATCAAATCTTTGAAGTAACTTCCTTGTACTTCAGTTATGCTTGTTGAGGGCTCTTTTGTTTGTATCAGCCTCTAAGATAACTTCTACAATCTTTCGCTAGGCTAATGCTACCAAACCTTAAAGATGACTTTGAGTCTTGATCTTCATTTGTTTGTAGTTCTCATCAGAATCAGAACCATTCTCTTCTTCATCAGTTGGTTTGGATTCTTCAGACTCCCAAAGTATCTCTTCATGTTGATAAAATCATGTAGAGGGAGGTCAAGCATATTTTGCCAAAAGTATATGTTTTGACCCCCTTGATCCCTTGTGACATACCATATGTCTAGGTTTGTAATGAAAGCCCAAGACAAGATGGGTCTCTTAGCAGCTAGAGGCTCTACTTGAAGTTGGGTTGGTTGAGCAGCCTCTTCTTGGTCACCCTCAGGATGTTCTGACTCATCATGAGGTGCAGAGGTGGATTCCTTGGTCTTCTTGTTCTTCTTCTTGTCCTTTCTTATGGCCATCCTCTTCCTCTTTCTTGAGTACCAGTTGTTTCTTCTTTATCCTTCTCAGTTGGTTCCTTCCTATTGGACTATTTGAAGATGATACTTACCAAAACCTAAGTGCCAAATCTCATGATGATTACCAAAACTGACACGGTGAAGCTAAATATGATCAAAACGAAGAAATTGACCAAAGTCAAACTTGGTCAAACTTGGTCACCATGGTCAAAGTCAACAGTCAACATCAGCGGTCGTCCCGAATAACGTCAACATCTGGCAGTCACACATCAGCAACAGAGAATTTATCAGGCTTAGAATAATATTTGTGTAATCATTAGGAATTAAATGTAATTTTATTCACTTTTGTAAAGAGTATAAATTGACTAAGTGTAGTCATTTATACTCTACTCAACCATTAGGTAATCAAGCATTCAAGGATTCAAGCAAACAGATTTAGTCTAGTAAGAGAAAGAATTAGGTTGAGTATGTGTGAGAAAGAAACCTCTTGCAAACTCCCTTTGTAATCTCCTAGCAAACATACATATGAATGAATGATATATTTTATGAATATATGTTCTTGAATTGTTCATCATTCATTCATCATCATACATTCAATCTTGCATCGGATCTTCACTTGACATCATCAACGGGTTTGTGAGATTCCGCATCACAGATCCGATAAATGACAACAATACGATTGCAATATTCGATCCATCTAGCAGAATCCATGGTTTCCATAATTGGTATCAGAGCCTTGGCTCAAATCATCATTGGTTTTCGATCCTCTCAATCAACAACTTGAGTTCAGTGGTTCATTAGCTTCAAACATACATTCTCACACTGAAAAATTATCAAAACCATCTTCTTCTACTCTCAACATTCATTAAATGCTACAAACATGATTTGATAATATGTTTTTGTGCATTTTGAAGAAGTGTTTGTGATTTTTAAGCTTAAACATCATTCATACACTAGTTTTCATTGTGTTCATCATCAAACATTCTCTGAAAACCCATTAGAATACATGGGTATTCTCTGATATAACAATACACGGGTATTGTTCTATCTGTTTTCAACATTCATCAACAGTTTTTAACCCAAAAAATCATCTCATTACCTTAAAACCTTATCGGTTTTAAAGGGTTTTTGATAAAAAGTGTTCAAGTACTGTTTAATTCAATTTTCATCAAAACATATATTGTTTTGAACAGTTTGAATCATTCAGATTGTTCAAAATCATCATATTCTAGTGAAAAACTCACTAACATCGGTTTTTGTTATTCAAATAACAAACCAATTGTTGATTCCGCGAAGAACAGCATAGCCGCCACCAAAACCCCTAGAACAAACCCTAGGTTTTGATTTTGCAAGAACCTTCACAATCTATGGAGATTGTGTTGGTTCAACAGAAAATTCAAAGAAGATCCAAAATATTCTTTTGAACTTTTTCAAAACGTAACTTTTTTATCCAAAAAATAATCTGTTAAAAACAATTTTTGTGTCTTTTAGGGTTTTGACTTTTCATTGACCGCATTAATTAGAAAATTGAGATTCTTTTCACAGAATATTCGTTTCTTGTCATTGGATTTGAAAGTGACATATCATTGGATTTTAATTAATTAATTAATTTTTTATATTTGGTAAATCTAATTAAAAAGGGTTTATCAACAACTAACAAATCCTAGAGACCTTAGGATTAAACATAGCTAGCACCGGACTAAAATCAAACAAACAAATTTAATTTAAAATGTTAGGTTAAAATTAAACAATCATGGCTGATGAAATTTCAGGTACAAATAGTGGTCCAAAACCACCCAGACTAAAGAACAATTCAGACTTCAAACAATGGAAGATCATGTTCAGGAACTGGATAATTTTTCAAGACCCTGATTTATGGACTTCTATAACCGAGGGTCCTTTCATACCTGTGACTCTTGGACAAGATTACAATATATAGAAGCCAGTTAGCTTGAAAAACGTAGCTGGTGATGACCTCAAGTGGGTCAAAACAGACATGAAGGCATACAGTATACTAGCAATGACATTGCCTTTTGAAATTTTAACTCGTGTTGAAAATTTCAAAACAGCTCTTGAATTGTGGAAAGTTCTTCACACAATGTAGGAAGGAAGTGCAGAAATACGGGAAATCAAGAAAGAGAAACTGAGAACCCAATATGAAACTTTCCATCACATCCAGGGAGAATCTATCCCACAACAACTACATAGATATGTCCACTTAGTAAATGAAATGATTGTATATGGACTGAATATGAAGCTGTTGAAATCAACAAGAAGATGTTGCACACGCTGCCTGAAAGCTGGACTCAGACGGCATCCTTGATGAAGGCAACATTGGATTTGGAAGCCCTATCCCTTGACTCTCTGGTAGCCAAGGTTGAAGCTCTGGAAATGGATGAAAAATACAGAAATAACAATCACATCAGACGTGTAAAGGCTTACAAATTCAAAGAACCACAACAAACAGACAGTGCATTTCTGACCAGCACTGGAGAAGAAGAAGATGAAGAATTTTTGGACACCAGTGATACATCATTCTTCTCAGCACCTGAATCATCCAGCAACAAACATAAGTCTAAAAGAATAGTGTCATGCTTCACATGGAGCAACACCTCAGAGTAAACAACATCCACATATCTCTAGCTCAAACAAACAGCCAAAACCTCAAACCAACAACATACATAGACTTGAAAAGCCAATGGATGCTCTTACTATAATCCTGCAAAGTGAAAAGCAAAAGGCAGCTTATGCAGCCTTTTCTACAAGCTTTGAAGCATTTTTAGGTGCAAGTCTAACACCATCACAGATCATTTAGCATGATTTGGATGAACTTCCACCAGATATGGTAGAAGAAATGGATCTTCAATGATCCATGGCTATGATTGCATACAGATCTAAAAGGTTTCTGCAAAGAAATCGGGGATTGAACATGGACAAGAAAACCAGGATTGGTTTTGATAAGACAAAATTAAGGTGCTATAATTGTCAACTCTATGGACACTTTTAAAGAAAATGTCAACAGCCAAGAGTTGACAGAAACACACATCAGGCACAAACCTCCAGTGGTTATCATTCTAACAGACATGTGCCACCTCCAATTATCATTCCAGCTGAACCAACCCCACCACATATCAAACAAATTATAGTCAGTCTCGTCCATGACTGCACTCCAAGACTACACATCTGTCACACCCTCGCTAAAGCGGAAACACGAGGATGCGACGGACGGGATCGTCATAACACATTGGGGGTTCAAGAAAATATCTAAAGGTATTCTCCGTACATGGGTCATGACGTCGTCCGACACATGGGAACACATGCCAAGGATAGTCACTACCAGAACATCATACCAAAATGCATAATCATACCAAGCTCCATACAGAAACAAATCAATACAATTGTCAAAAAAATTTCAAAATTATCAAAATTACAATCCATAAAACCAACAATCCACAACATGTCCCAAAGGTCTCTTGAATGTCTAATGCTCCTAGTGGACCGGTCTCGTCTAAGTCCACAACCATGCACCTAGACTTCATTACCTGAAAAGACATGCTCTAAAAAGGTCAACATACGTTAGTGAGTTCAGAGGTTTATAAGTACAAATATTTTGCAGTGTATAACATGTATAGAAAATTGTATGTGAAAGAGATACATAGCAGTCAAGATATCAACATAAGTTCGAAAGTAACCCAAGTCCAAGACATTCCAAAATGCACACAACCGGATTATATTCACCCAAGGGCAAGCCCCGGCCAAGTCGGTCTCGACTAGTATACCGAAAACATGGGTGGGGGTGTCAACCCATTAGTACTAACAATATCTCTCCATAACATCCAAGTACACAAGTTGAAGCACAAGCACAAGCACAAGTACACCCTCATGATTGAATATCAAGACTCATACCATGACCCAAACCACATACAATATTTCAAATGAAAATCAAACACGGCATAGTCCAAAACCATAAGCATGCTTTTTCCCCAAGTAAAATATATTAAAAAGGGGCCGTGAAACTCACCTTGAAAAGTCACAGTTCAAATCCCACAACACGCAGAGTAAGCACTAAAAATATATAATACACAAAAGGATTAATATATCACCAAATATAGATGGCTAATATGGGTGTAATCCTTTTAGTCCAGCCCTTAACGCTAATCAAGGTTTTCCATCATCCCACTAATTAAATTAATTCTTTTGTAAAGAGTTTTAATCAATATTATATGCAAAACTTGTCTTAATTTAGATTATTTAGTTCCAATCCTTACTTTTAAGTTTTAACAAGATAATTCAGCATACATATCTGATTGCGCATCAGTCTTGTATAGGCTGTTTGGAGATCGAAACGATAACGAATCATTGCATAAAAAGTGTCGTTTGAAAGAAGAGACTTTAAATAAACTCCAGAAAAAGAAATAGGTTGATTTGACAAAATATGAGTAAGTTATGACACGAAGAATAAAGACCAATCTGCTGCCCAGATTCGTAAGTTTTGACCTTCAGTTTTGTTTGCTACGTTTGGAGGACCAAACGATGTCAAAATGACATGAAACCACTTGGGTTAGTTAGAGGACTCATAGGGATTAAAGTTAGACCCATATTTTGCCCCAATTGGGCGTCTTTCGACCAAGTTATCACACGAACAAGATGACCCATTTTTCTGACAGCAAGCTGCCCAGATTGTTAGTTTCGTTGTTTCGATTTGTTCAACACATCAATACTTTCAAGGAACAATTCTAGTTATTTCAAAACGTTTTATAGGTCCAAAATCTCGATTAAGGGCAGGTCATCCAAGATTACATCCCAATCTTTTAGATTCGATTACCATACAAGACCAAGAATTAGGGTTTTTACCAAATGGCGAACCCGACAATCGTAACACTTAGATCTTCACGATCTAGCACCAAAAAAAAACAAGAATGAGAGATTATTAGATGAAGATTTTGAATATAGATGATGAATATCATCGATTCTAGAGTAAAACTAGAATGAAAATTCATCAAAAACGATTTTCGCTTACCGTAGCTTTGAAGACGAGTGAATCTAGCTTAGTTTAAAGTTCTTGGATGATTTGATTGCCCAAAACTCGATGGATGCTCAAGAATCTTCAGAATTTTTCGATAGGTTATAGAGAAGAAGAGAGGATTTTTGGTGAAGTGGTGGCTAGGGTTTCAAGAAAAAAAGTGAAGTTGTAAAAATGAGGCCAAGCAAAAAGGGGAATACCCCCTTTACCATTTGCGGCCAAAAGAGGGAAAAGATAAGGGCCTTCGGGCCCTTGGCCCGTCTCGTGTAATTCGTCTCGTCCTGACCCGCGCATCGAACAATTTTCCTGATTTCAAATTCTGCGCGTAGTAACGGTTCCAACTGGCTACAACTTGCCCTAGAGTTTGGGATGATTTATATTTTTGAACCAATTTAAGTTTATTTACCAGGCTTTAGGCAAAGCCCATGGATATAGAGTTAGTTGGGTTTCGGTGTAATTTCGTGTTTTACTTTTTAGGAAAACCCTTGATTGGGCTCAATACATAGAACCTCATACGATGACAAGCCACTAGTCACATAATGATATAGGCTCCAGGCCCATCATAAAAACGTAGGCCCATTAGACCAAAATTTGGGCCCAACAAGAAAAGAACCATAAATCAAGGCCTAGCCCAAATAAAGACTAAAGTCAAAGTCTAAAGTCAAAATTCAAAACTAATGCCAAAGCAAACGTACCTATTTTGGTGACAGATGTCACAGTATCCCCCAGTTGAAAGAATTTCATCCCAGAATTCAACTAGAGTCATCAACTGCACTGCCATCCGCAAATAGGTGAGGGTACTTAATCCTCATTCCGTCTTCTCTTTCCCAAGTAAACTCAGGGCCTCTCCTTGAGTTCCATCTGACCTTCACAATCGGGATCTTGCTTCATTTCAACATCTTTATTTCCCGGTCCATGATCTCTAACGGTTCTTTGACGAATCGAAGTTTTTCATCCACTTGAATTTCCTCGAGTGGCACATGCAGCGTCTCATCAGCGAGACACTTCTTGAGTTTTGAAACATGAAACGTGTTATGTATGCCGTTCAACTCTTGCGGCAATTCCAGTCGATATGAAACAGGACCAATTCGTTCAATAATCTTGAACGGACCAACGTATCTCGGTGCTAACTTTCTCCTCTTGCCAAAACGAATAATGCCTTTCCAAGGCGACACTTTCAATAGAACATTATCCCCAACAGTGAACTCTAATGGCTTCCTTCGATTATCAGCATACCTTTTCTGACGGTCTTGGGCTGCCTTCAATCTATCCCTTATCTGAAACACCTTGTCGGTAGTCTCTTGTATAATCTCGGGTCCAATCATATAACTTTCCCCAACCTCTGCCCAACACACCGGTGACCTGCACTTACCCCCATACAATGCCTCAAATGGTGCACATCCAATACTCGTATGGTAACTATTATTGTACGAAAACTCCACCAATGGAAGGTGAGTGTCCCAGTTACCACCAAAGTCAATCGTGCAAGCCCTCAGCATGTATTCCAAAGTCTGAATCGTACACTCACTCTGACCATCAGTCTGAGGGTGATAGGCAGTACTCATGTCAAGATGTGTCCCCAGTGATTCTGTAAGGATTGCCAGAATCGGGATGGTGAATCGTGCGTCCCGATTAGATATGATTGACACGGGTACCCCATGTCTAGACACAATCTCACAGATATAGATCCTTGCCAACTTTTCCATTTTGTAGTCTTCGCGTATAGCTAAGAAATGTGCAGATTTGGTCATTCGATCCACAATAACCCAAATTGTATCATGCCCACTACTAGTCCTTGGTAACTTTGTAATAAAGTCCATCGTAATATTCTCCCACTTCCATTCAGGGATTTCAGGTTGCTGCAATAAACCTGATGGTCTTTGATGTTCTGCCTTGACCTTCGCACACGTTAAACACTTACTAACATATACCGCTATATCCCTCTTCATTCCGGGCCCCCAGTATAAATCTCTAAGATCGTGGTACATTTTATCCGCACAAGGGTGTACCGAATACCTCGTTGTATGTGCCTCATCCAATACGATCTCCCGAACATTCCCCGTAATGGGTATTCAAATCCTACCCATAAGGTATAACCCTCCATCATCCTTTTGTTCGAACTGTCGGTCCAGTCCTCTCAACCCTTCACTCTGTATGTTTGTTTCCTTTATTGCTTCGACTTGAGCAGCAATAATATGAGTCTTAATATCTGAATAAATGGTCATTTGTAGGGCCTGGATGCTTACAGGTTTGACTCTTTCCTTTCGACTCAAAGCATCCACTACTACGTTTGCTTTACCCGGGTGGTACCGGATTTCACAGTCGTAATCACTAAGCAATTCCATCCATCGACGCTGTCTCATGTTCAATTCCTTTTGGTCAAAAATGTGCTGGAGGCTCTTGTGGTTGGTATAAATGACACACTTTGTACCATACAAATAGTGCCTCTAGATCTTAAGAGCAAAGACCACCGCGCCTAACTCCAGGTCATGGGTGGTGTAATTCTTCTCATGATTCTTAAGTTGTCGCGATGCGTATGCAATCACTTTATCTCTTTGCATGAGCACACAACCTAAACCTTGATGAGACGCGTCACAATACACAACGAATCCGTCTGAACCCTTAGGGAGTGCCAATATCGGTGCATTACACAACTTATTTTTCAATGTATTAAATGCGTCCTCTTGTTTAGCACCCCATTCGAACTTCTTATCCTTCTGCGTCAATTGCGTAAGTGGTTGTGCAACCCTTGAGAAGTTCGCGATAAATCGCCTATAGTAACCTGCTAACCCAAGGAATTGTCTTATCTCTGAAGGCGTCTTAGGCGCCTCCCAGTTTTTCACTGCCTCGATCTTTCCAGGATCCACATGAATTCCTTTTTCATTCACTACATGCCCAAGAAATTTCACCTCTCAGAGCCAAAACTCACACTTGGAGAATTTGGCATAGAGCTTCTCTCTTCCTAATAACTCCAAGATTGCTTTCAAGTGTCCCTCATGATCCTCTTTCGTCCTTGAATAGATCAAAATGTCATCAATGAATACTATGACAAATTTATCCAGATAGGGTTTACACACCCGATTCATTAGATCCATAAATACCGCGGGTGCGTTTGTTAGCCCAAAAGGCATAACCAAGAACTCATAATGCCTATAACGCATCCTAAAAGCCGTCTTTGGTATATCGTCCTCGTGTACCCTCAACTGATGATATCCGGAACAAAGATCAATCTTCGAAAAATAGGTCGCCCCTTGAAGTTGATCAAATAGATCATCTATCCTTGGCAAGGGGTAACCATTCTTAATAGTTAACTTGTTCAATTCTCGATAATCAATGCACATTCTAAAGGCTCCATCCTTTTTCTTAACAAAGAACACTGGCGCTCCCCACGGCGAATGGCTTCGTCAGATGAAACCTTTTTCTAGCAACTCCTGGAGCTGACTAGACAGTTCTTGCATTTCTGATGGGGCTAGTCGATAAGGAGCCTTAGCTACAGGTACTGCATCCGGTATCAAATCGATTCGAAAATCAACCTGTCTTGGTGGTGGCAATCCTGTCAAATCATCCGGAAACACCTCTTGAAAATCCCGCACAATAGGTATGCCTTCGATATTCAAATCCACCACTTTCATACTCATTATATATTCTTTCTTCACTTCTGGCTTCTCCCTATGTACTTCAAGTGTCTTGCCACATGGTAAGGGTATGGGCACAATCTTTTCATTACAAACGATTTTGGCCTTATTCCCAGTTAACCAGTCCATACCCACCACTACGTCAAAACTTCCAAGCCCAAAAGGTATAAGATCTATTCTAAAAGCATGATCGTCCAAAGTTAAGGTGCAGTTCCGTATTATATCCCTAGTCTCTACTAGGTTACCGTTGGCCAATTCTACTACATACCTTGATTCCATACAACTAGGGGTCATATCCATTAATTTCACAAACTCGGATGATACAAAACTATTATCGGCACCCGTATCAAATAAAACTATAGCATAATGTTCATTTAAAGTAAACGTACCTATCACCACTTGTGGCTCTTGGAGAGCATCATTGGCACCGATTACAAACGCCCTTCCACGAGCCGGGTTACCATTTTTACCTTGTCTAGGATTTTTTCCAATCGCTAATGCTTGATTTTGGTTGTTGTTTCTTGCATTCGGGTTGTCCACCTGTCCTGGTGCTCTGTTTAAATTTGGACAAGTATTACGGTAATGGTCTTGGCTCTCACACTCAAAACACACGCGTGGTGTCCCCGCTGGTCTAGCCGCATTGACCGACACTGCTGGATTCACGAGTGTCCTGCAATGCTTAGCTAAGTGCCCGACTTGCTGGCAAGCGTAGCACACAGTACATGGCACTGTAACTGGATGATGCCAGCCGCAATTGATGCACTTCGGATGAGTACCAACATAATCCTTCTTTGTAGGCACCGTAGCCACATATCCCTTCACCACCTTTGTTTTCTTATCCACTTTACTATTGGTCGATCTGCTTGACTCCCCAACATCCTTTCGCTTTTCTCCAGTCTTTCCCAAAACTCCAATTCGTACCATTTCATCAGTCAAAGTGCCTACTTTCAAAATTGCACTTTGTATGGTTGGGGGTGCCGCGGGCGTCACCATGCCACGAATCTATGGTACCAGACCCCAGATGTACCGTTCAATTCTCTTCGACTCGGGTGTTACCAAGTGTGGCACCAGTTTTGCCAATTCATGAAACCGGTCGGTATATGCAGCATGACCCGACCCTACCATCGAATGGTTCCAGAGCTCATGTTCCAACTTTTGCATCTCATTCATAGGGCAATACTCCTCAGCTGCCAACGCCTTAAATTCGGCCCATGTCATGGCCACAGCTGCCTCTCTACCCCGAGCCTGAACTTGGTGTTCCACCATGTCAATGCCTTTCCTACCAATGAACATGTCGCATACTTCACCTTCTGATTCTCAGCACAGTTACTGATATCCATCACAGTTTCCATCTTCTCAATCCAACGGGTCAAAGCGATAGCTCCACCCTTTCCATCAAACTCCTTCGGTTTACAAGTTATGAATTCCTTGTAGGTACATCCAACCCTACCCCTAGTACCATTTCCCACAACATTCACGTTCCCACCATCTCCAGCTTCCATCAACACCTCGCCACCATTCGCTCCTTCTTCACCTCCATGATTTTCATTGTCCCCTTCATTCCCATTATCGTTCCCGTTTACTCCGCCCATACCGCCCCCATTGTTCAAGATGTTGTTACTCACTTGCGTAACAATGGTAGGAATTAGCTCAGCTAGCTGTTGAGTAATAATAGTGGTGATATCTGGGTTACGAGCCCCATTATTTTCATTGTTCGTTCCACCTTGACCTCTTCCACCTATGGACCCACCACGGCCACCAGCACCTCTACCACGTCCCCGTCCCCTCGGGGCTGCACCTCCACGGGCCAAGCTGCGGGTAACACTTTTTTGCCGCATGTTCTAAGAAAAAATAAGGCAACCCGTAAATAATTGTAATCCAACATCGCATTAGTAATAAGGCTAGGAATTATTCCAGAAAATAGGCACGTATATGATAGCACTTAATTTGTCAATTCGACACCCATATTCCATAATTGAAATACTTAAATAATATCCAACCCTAATATCTATAACATTCCAATTTCAAAACTCAAAGTCAAAATATACTAATCCTAATAATCACCAGTCAAGATACTTAAGAAAAGAAAAGGAAAACAATAAAAAGGCTAATCAGTAGCAGTGTGGAGTGTCCCCAATTCAATTCTTCTTTTCACTCCACGAGCAGGAAGCAATGAGTCCGCCTGTCATACGTCGCGCGAACTCTCTCTTGCCCTTTAAGGCTGGAGGGGCAGGTATATTGCTACCATCATCGTGAATAGTCGGTGGGGGCATAGCCACCTCCGGTAATGGTCCTACACGGCTCTCACAGCTGCTGACGGACCTAGGGGAATCCGGTGGTGACCCATGAATATCTCTAATGTCCTTTTAGTGAGGAAATGGGTTCCTCACTGCATGTGCTCTCCAAGGTGCTCCAAACCCATATGGCCTAAAGCATCCCGTCATAGACCTCGTCAACGGTCTACGTCCACGCACCGCTACTGCTTGCTTCACCAGCTTCGGCGGGCCAGGTGACGCCTCTTCATTCTCCGAATCAGACGAAATATCAATAACAGAAGGGGGAAAGGAATGAGTACCAGAAGTCATGGCCTAAAAGAATAAAAACATAAATACTTTTCTCAAAAAGGACAAGTAAAAAGAAAGAAGCAACAAGACAATCAAAAAATCAAAACAATTAACACAAATATTCACATGTATAATGTACACATAATCCTATTATGCATACTACATGCGGGTACTTAGGTTATAGTCTAGGTCGAATAATCCACCTAATTCTCTATAACCAATGGCTCTGATACCAATCTGTCACACCCTCGCTAAAGCGGAAACACGAGGATGCGACGGACGGGATCATCATAACACATTGGGGGTTCAAGAGAATATCTAAAGGTATTCTCCGTATATGGGTCATGACGTCTCCCGACACATAAGAACACATGCCAAGGATAGTCACTACCAGAACGTCATACCAAAATGTATAATCATACCAAGCTCCATACAGAAACAAATCAACACAATTGTCAAACAATAAAAATCTCTAAATTATCAAAATTACAATCCATAAAACCCAACAATCCACTACATGTCCCAAAGGTCACTTGAATATCTAATGCTCCTAGTGGAGCGGTCTCGTCTATGTCCACAGCCATGCACCTAGACTTCATTACCTGAAAAGACATGCTCTAAAAAGGTCAACATACGTTGGTGAGTTCACAGGTTTATAAGTACAAATATTTTGCGGTGTATAACATGTATAGAAAATTGTATGTGAAAGAGATACATAGCAGTCAAGATATCAACATACGTTCGAAAGTAACCCAAGTCCAAGACATTCCAAAATTGCACACAACCGGATTATATTCACCCAAGGGCAAGCCCCAGCCAAGTCGGTCTCGACTAGTATACCGACAACATGGGTGGGGGTGTCAACCCGTTAGTACTAACAATATCTCTCCATAACGTCCAAGTACACAAGTTGAAGCACAAGCACAAGCACAAGTAAACCCTCATGATTGAATATCAAGACTCATACCCAGACCCAAACCACATACAATACTTCAAAAGAAAATCAAACACGGCATAGTCCAAAACCATAAGCATGCTTTTGCCCCAAGTAAAATATATTAAAAAGGGGCCGTGAAACTCACCTTGAAAAGTCACAGTTCAAATCCCACAACACGCAGAGTAAGCACTAAAAATATATAATACACAAAAGGATTAATATATCACCAAATATAGATGGCTATTATGGGTGTAATCCTTTTAGTCCAGCCCTTAACGCTAATCAAGGTTTTCCATCGTCCCACTAATTAAATTAATTCTTTTGTAAAGAGTTTTAATAAATATTATATGCAAAACTTGTCTTAATTTAGATTAGTTAGTTCCAATCCTTACTTTTAAGTTTTGACAAGATAATTCAGCATACATATCTGATTGCGCATCAGTCTTGTATAGGCTGTTTGGAGATCGAAATGATAACGAATCATTGCGTAAAAAGTATCTCTTGAAAGAAGAGACTTTTAATTAATCCAGAAAAAGAATCAGGTTCATTTGACAAAATATGAGTAAGTTATGACACGAAGAATAAAGACCAATCTGCTGCCCAGTTTCGTCAGTTTTGACCTTCAGTTTTGTTTGCTAGGTTTGGAGGACCAAACGATGTCGAAACGACATGAAACCACTTGGGTTAGTTAGAGGACTCATAGGGCTTAAATTTAGACCCAGAGTTTGCCCCAATTGGGCGTCGTTCGACCAAGTTATCACACGAACAAGATGACCCATGTTTCTGACAGCAAGCTGCCCAGATTGTTACTTTTGTTGTTTCGATTTGTTCAACACATCAATACTTTCAAGGAACAATTCTAGTTATTTCAAAACGTTTTATAGGTCCAAAATCTCGATTAAGGGCAGGTCATCCAAGATTACATCCCAATCTTTTAGATTCGATTACCATACAAGACCAAGAATTAGGGTTTTTACCAAATGGCGAACCCGACAATCGTAACACTTAGATCTTCACGATCTAGCACCAAAAAAAACAAGAACGAGAGATTATTAGATGAAGATTTTGAATATAGATGATGAATATCATCGATTCTAGAGTAAAACTAGAATGAAAATTCATCAAAAACGATTTTCGCTTACCGTAGCTTTGAAGACGAGTGAATCTAGCATAGTTTAAAGTCCTTGAATGATTTGATTGCCCAAAACTCGATGGATGCTCAAGAATCTTCAGAAGTTTTCGATAGGTTATAGAGAAGAAGAGAGGAGTTTTGGTGAAGTGGTGGCTAGGGTTTCAAGAAAAAAATTGAAGTTGTAAAAATGAGGCCAAGCAAAAAGGGGAATACACCCTTTACCATTTGCGGCCGAAAGAGGGAAAAGACAAGGGCCTTCGGGCCCTTGGCCCGTATCATGTAATCCATCTCGTCCCGACCCCGCGTGTCGACCAATTTTCATGATTTCAAATTCTACGCGCAATAACGGTTCCAACGGGCTATCACATGCCCTAGAGTTTGGGATAATTTATATTTTTGAACCAATTTAAGTTTATTTACCAGGCTTTAGGCAAAGCCCATGGATATAGAGTTAGTTGGGTTTCGGTGTAATTTCGTGTTTTACTTTTTAGGAAAACCCTTGATTGGGCTCAATACATAGAACCTCATACGATGACAAACCCACTAGTCACATAATGATATAGGCTCCAGGCCCATCATAAAAATGTAGGCCCATTAGACCAAAATTTGGGCCCAACAAGAAAAGAATCATAAATCAAGACCTAGCCCAAATAAAGACGAAAGTCAAAGTCAAAAGTCAAAATTCAAACTAACGCCAAAGCCAACGTACCTATTTTGGTGACGGATGTCACAACATCAATCAACATCCAAGGTTTTGATAATCGTGAGGTTTTGGCAGCATCATTTTAGGGGGAGTATTGTTCGATTATTTAAAGATGATACTTACCAAAACCTATCTGCCGAATCTCATGATGATTACCAAAACCGACACGGTGAAGCTAGGCTGAAAATATGATCAAAACGAAGAAAATTGATCAAAGTCAAACTTGGTCAACTGTGATCAAAGTCAACAGTCAACATCAGCGGTCGTCCCGAATGACGTCAGCATCCGGCAGTCGTGCATCAGCAACAGAGAGCTTATCAGGCTTAGAACAATATTTGTGTAATCGTTAGGACTTAAATGTAATTTTATTTATTTTTGTGAAGAGTATAAATTGACTAAGTGTAGTCATTTATACTCTAATCAACCATTAGGTAATCAAGCATTCAAGGATTCAAGCAAATAGATTTAGTCTAGTGAGAGAAACAATTAGGTTGAGTGTGTGTAAGAGAGAAACCTCTTGCAAATTCCCTTTGTAATCTCCTAGCAAACATACATATGAATGAATGATATATTTTATGAATATGTGTTCTTGAATTGTTCATCATTCATTCATCATCATACATTCAATCTTGCATCAGATCTTCATTTGAACTCATCAATGGGTTTGTGAGATTCTGCATTACATATTTGATAAACAAAAACAATATGATTGCAATATTCGATCCATTCAGCAGAATCGATGGATTCCACAATTGGTATCAGAGACTTGGCTCCTTGTTCTTCAATTTTTTCTCAAAAATTTGAACCACAAGTTTGATTTGCAAATTGTTGTTTTTTTTGATGAAATCAAGCTACCATTAGCTTAGATTTGTTATTTCATGAGGATCTGCAAGTTTTCACATCAATTGAAGTTCATTTGAGCCATTAATTTTAAAATTTTAGCAAACTTGTTCTTCAAGTTTTCAAATGCTCATGAACGTGAAATTTTGATTTTGTTGTTGTTTGATCGAAATTAAGCTTCTAATAGCTTTAGTTTGTGATAACTAACACATCTGCAAAGTTTCATATCATTTGAACAACCACAACTCTTGAATTTGAAGATTTTTGAAAATTTTGTGTTTTTGAGAAAAGTTCACTGTCCTTGAGGAAAATCATCAAAAATCACGAATCTGATGTTGTTTAGCTGAAATAGATAGTGGTTTTAGCTTAGAAACATCAAATCTAACGTTCTTTTATCATTTTCAACATCCAAATCATACATTTTGAACATTGATTCTTATATCTGGGTTTTTATTCTTCATTGTGTTCTTCATGTGTTCATCATCTAAATCCGAGTTTAGATGATGATTATATGAAATTGATTTTTATTTTAGCTTAGAATCAGAATCACTTATCTATAGCTAAGTTAAAGTCTGCCAAATCCATGATTAAATCCATATTTTGATTCATTTGTTCATCATACAATCATTTACAATCATTCAATGTCATTTAAACATTAATTTGTGAATTTGCAAGTGAATTCCATTCATAATCAAATTTTACAAAGAATACACAACGTACAATTGGAATTGAATTTTTGAGTAAGTATTCTATCATCCACAGCTGATGTACTAATTCCATAGCTGATGTTCTAATTCTACAGCTGAAAATCATGGTAATATTTGGAACCAAGTGTCCACAACTGATGTATTACATCCACAGCTAATGCACAAATTTCACAGCTGACAAACATCCATTTTGTCCTAGGCATTTTGTCTAAATGTTCATAACTGATGAACAAATCATCCACAGCTGATGAAAAAAACTTTTCACAGCTAATTCATTAAGTTTCATAGCTCACACTTCGGTCCAAGTGTACATACACATCTGGTCCATACAAACTTTTGATCACAGCGGATGTTTACATCAACCACACTCACAGCGGACACCACAGTCACAGCGCACATCAACCACAACCACAGCGGACATCAAAGCAAAATTGTCCACAGCGGACATAAACTTGGTCCACAGCAGACGAGTTGTAATTAGCATATCACACAAAACATACACAGCGGACGATTCATTAACACCTCTGTTCACACAGCGATTGAATTGAGTCAGATCCATTCGATTACATCACACACAGTGTCACACCCCAGGCCCAGGTAAGGTGGGATGTCACAGACTAGTAACAATATATGGCAGCAGAAACGAACCATCATAAGAGCACACAAGAAGAGAAATCACATGGCATTACATTAAAACATCATATCCGAGCTATGAAAGTCTTGCCCAAACATCAAATCCACACACATTGTAAATTATCCAAATTTGTTACACAACAATTTCAAATGTCTAATAAAGTTTTTAAAAATCGAGTAATGCCATTGGTAGTCACGGTACTAAGCCATCCATAAGGTTTCCATTAAAATCCAAGCTTCATCAAGAGTTACCTGAAACATGCTCAAAAAGAATTTGTGTCAACTAAAAAGTTAGTGAGTTAAAGTGCTTAAAGTTCAAAAACAAATGGACTCTTCAGAGTCCATAAGTTAATTTTAAAAACATGGGTATCACTGTTGTGGGGTCACAATCAACCCTGCACTCAGCCCCGGCTAGCCTTTTCTAAAGTTGCATTGTACCGGTTATCCCATAGGGGAAACTGAACCTCAAAGAGTGTACCATACCTGCTAAGTGGTACACCATAGTATCTTATAAGACCTGTCACATGACACAAACGACCCTGCAGGATCTCAATGTGGTACCCTTCCGGTTATGATGGAAGGCACTGTGCGTGGGGGATTCCCCAAGTAGATCTACCCATATAAACATCACCAAACCATTATTTAACTTTTAAACCAGCTTCATAAAGAGTTCATAAACTATTTTAAAGCAGATGTTTAACATGGATTGAAAGGCTTTTCAAAACGGGTGGGTGTTTGGTGCTAAAATGCTAGAAAAAGAGGGTTTTCGGGTTGGAATCATGTGCACCAACCCTTGGTTCACGAACACACTTTAAATATACCTTCTTGAAGTCGTGAATCTCACCAAAAATAGTGATATGGCCT
Organism: Flaveria sonorensis; assembly: GCA_025506505.1. Classification (NCBI taxonomy): domain Eukaryota; kingdom Viridiplantae; phylum Streptophyta; class Magnoliopsida; order Asterales; family Asteraceae; genus Flaveria; species Flaveria sonorensis. The sequence continues at coordinate 35,690,650 of CM046432.1, read as the reverse complement.
CATGTTGCTACTGTGAACAAGGAAAGTGAGATTTCATGGTAGAAAGTAAAGAAAACTCAAGGAATAACCTTGTTTTGGGTATATAGGTGCTTACCCTTGAGGTGTTTCGTGATTTTTGGAATGATTAGAAGAGTAAAGGAGCTGTTGGTTCATGGGCTTGAGCTGCAACTCCTTGTTTTGAAAGTTCTTGCACGAATCTTGCACAAATGCTCACCAAATGCCACTTTCTTGCACGTTTTGCTCTTGGTCGACGTTGGAATGGAGCTTATCTTCGAGTTTCTTGGCTGGAAGAAAGAAGAAATGCAGAGGATTTTGGGTTCTTGGCTGGGAATTTTCAAGAGAGAGAGAAGGAGAGATGAGTTTGGGAGTTTGAATGCATGTATGGGGAAAGGGGGAGAGTATGGAGGTGGTTTTGTGAGAATGGAGGGAGGATGGTGAGTGGAGGAGAGGGGGGGGGGGGCAAATATGGTACTTGGGGGGTGTTTTCTTTCTTTTTTTTGTAATTTATAATGTGGTGTAAATTTGTTGTGTAGTGTAGTTTTTAAATTGTATAAGTTTTTAAGTATAGTATTGTTTAGGTATATGTGTGTGTCGTGAATATGTATGTATTTGTACATATTATTCATTTTAATTAAAGTTTTAATTTCTAACGTATATTCAACATTTTCTGGAACCGCTTAATAATTCTAGACTAAGGCAAGGCATAAAGGTATCATCTAAGGCAATCAAGCATGTAATTAATCAAGTAATCATGCAAAAATGATAATCATAATAATACCATGAATGAAATAATGTGCCCTTCCATGGTGCGACCTTTAGCATCACTCTATTGCCCACTTGAAATTCCAGGGGCTTTCGTCTTCTATCCGCATATTTCTTCTGACGATCTCTGGCTACTCTCAGTCATTCCTTAATCTTGAATACCTTGTCTGTGGTTTCCATCACGATATCGGGTCCCATTACTTGGCTATCACCGATCTCATTCCAGCTTAATGGTGACCGGCATTTTCTACCATATAAGGCTTCATACGGGGCTGCTTTTATGCTTGCGTGGTAACTGTTATTGTAGGAGAACTCCACTAGAGGAAGGTGGTTATCCCAACTTCCCCCAAATTCGATCGCGCAAGCTCTCAACATGTCTTCTGGGGTTTGAATGGTTCTTTCACTTTGTCCATCAGTTTGAGGGTGGTACGCAGTGCTTAGGTTAAGACGGGTCCCCAAGGCCTGTTAGAGAGATTTCCATAATCGTGAAGTGAAGCGACTATCACGGTCTGAGATAATTGATAGTGGCACTCCATGTCTTATTAGTATTTCGTCGATGTATAATCACGCTAGCTTCAGTAAACCGTAATCTTCTCGAATAGGTAGGAAGTGAGCTGATTTGGTAAGCCTATCCACTATTACCCAGATTGCGTCATGCCCCCGAGAGGTTCTTGGCAACTTGGTAACAAAATCCATCGTAATGTTTTCCCATTTCCATTCGGGGATTTCGAGTGGTTGTAAGGTTCCTGATGGTTTCTGGTTTTCGGCTTTTACCATTGCACATGTCAAACATTTCCCCACGTAGGTGGTAATGGATTTCTTTAATCCGGGCCACCAGAAGAGAATCTTTAAATCCTGATACATTTTATCACTTCCCGGATGAACCGAATATCTAGATTTATGGGCTTCATCTAGGACTATCTCTCTAATTCCTCCATGTTTTGGTATCCAAGTTCTTCCTTCATGCTTATACAATCCATCATTACTCACTTCTAATCGCCTCTCCATTCCCGCTAGCATCTCTTCAGTTAGCTTGTCCACTTTAAGGGCTTCCCTTTGCGCCTCTTTTAATCTAGCGGTAAGACTAGTATATACTCTCATTCTTAAGGCACGGACGCGAAGGGGTTTTTCTCTTTCCTTTCTACTCAGTGCATCCGCCACTATATTGGCCTTGCCTGGATGGTAACGTATCTCACATTCGTAATCACTCAATAACTCTACCCACCTTCGCTGGCGCATATTTATCATTTTCTGATGCAGAATGTGTTACAAACTTTTGTGATCAGTGTAAATGACGCATTTGGTACCGTAGAGATAGTGCCTCCATATTTTAAGTGCAAACACCACGGCACCCAGTTCTAGATCATGAGTAGTGTAGTTTCTCTCATGCTCATTTAACAATCTAGATGCATAAGCAATCACCTTGTCTCACTGCATCAATACACACCCCAGCCCCTGACGTGAGGCATCGCAATAAACTACGAAATCCTCGACGCCTTTCGGTAGGGCAAGGATCGGTGCACTGCATAGCTTTTCCTTAGCATCATCAAACGCCTTATCCTGTTCCTTTTCCCATATGAGGGCTGTATTCTTTTTGGTTAGTGCGGTTAATGGCTGCACAATTCGCGAGAAATCATGATGAACCTCCGATAGTATCCCGCCAAACCAAGAAATTGCCTTATCTCGGTAGGAGTTTCAGGGATCTTCTAGTTTTAATGGCTTCTATCTTTGTTGGATCTACTTGAATACCTTCTTTGTTCACCATATGTCCTAGAAACTGGATTTCGCGCATCCAAAACTCACATTTGGAGAACTTTGCATATAACTTCTCATTCTTGAGCAACTCAAGAATCAGTCTAAGGTGCTTCTCATACGCTTCCTTGCCACGGGAGTAGATCAAAATATCATCGATAAACACAATCACGAACTTGTCTAGATACGGGCGACATACTCGGTTCATGAGGTCCATAAATGCTGCAGGTGCATTCATCAGTCCGAAGGGCATGACTAAGTACTCATAGTGTCCATACCTAGTCCTGAAGGCTGTCTTGGGTATGTCTTCTTCCCTTATCTTTAGTTGATGGTATCTCGATCTTAAATCTATCTTGGAGAAATTGCTGGCTCCCTGTAATTGATCGAACAAGTCATCGATTCTTGGGAGAGGGTAGCGATTCTTGATTGTAAGCTTGTTCAAATCATGATAGTCAATACACCTCCGTAGGGTTCCATCCTTCTTTTTAACAAATAGTATCGGTGCACCCCACAGAGAGACACTTGGTCGAATGAATCATTTATCCAGCAATTCTTGGATTTGTACCATTTGTTCCTTCATCTCGGGTGGAGCGAGTCGGTAAGGTGCCTTGGCCACTGGTGCGGCACCAGGCACTAGGTCTATTTGAAATTCGACCTTTCTGGATGGAGGGAGTCCTGGTAGGTCCTCGGGAAATACTTTCGGGTACTCAGCCACCACCGGTATATCTTCAATTTTCTTTTCTTCTCTCGCTTTCATCACGTAGACTATGAAAGCTAGGCATCCCTTGTGCAGACTCTTAGTAGCCTATAGGTGGGATATCATGGGGCATAACGTGTTGCTTCTATCACCGTGGACCATTAGTGTACTTCCATCAATCAGTGGTATTCTAAGTAAACGCTCACCACATACAATTTCAGCCTTATATTTAGCTAACCAATCCATTCCCACGACCACGTCAAATCCTCCTAACGTTATAGGCATCAAGTCTATTTAAAATGAATTACCCTCTAATTCTATCGTGCAGTCCTTGATGACTTCATTGGTTTCTATTATCTTGTCGTCAGCCAATTCTACCGTGTATGCATCAGTTAGGGTATAAGCATTCAAATCAATCATAGGCCTAAAGGTAGTAGAAACAAAACTACTTGTTGCTCCAGTATCATATAAAACAGTAGCAGGGCGGTTATTTTTTAGAAACATACTGTAACCACGTCAGGATCTTTACGAGCACCATTGGGGTCCATTACGAACGCTCTTCCTTTGGGCTTGTCAGGCCTGGCGTCCTTATCCCTTGCTAGCTTGGGACACTTGTTCCATGTGTGTCCTGGATCCCCGCACTCGTAACATTGCTTCCCGGGCTCATAGGTACAGTCTTTAATCAGGTGACTGGTTCGCTTGCACCTGAAGCAAGGCATCGAGTTGCATTCCCCTTGATGGTGTAGTTTGCACTAGTTACAAAAAGGGCTTGTACCCAAGTACAGTTTTTGGGCTCTTGCCCCCTGATCATCACACCTTGTCCCTTCACTAGCCCTCCTTCTTGAGCTACCGCTATTGCCAATGGCCCTCTTTGCATCAAACCACTTTCTCTTCTCGCCTGTCACTTCCTTCTTGTCCTTGACCTTCACTTGTTCCATCCAACCAGCCCTGATCAAGTCGTCCGTCAAGCTACCGGTAAGATCGACTGCCGCTTGGAGGGTTGTGGGCCTTGCGGATCGGACCACGCCCCGAATTCTGGGATGCAGTCCCTAGATAAAACGGGCTACACCTTTTGATTCAGGTGTCACCAAGTGGGGCACTAGCTGGGACAGAGCTGAAGAACCGATTGATGTATTCAGTGTAATTGAGCCTTTCATTTCCAAGCTCAGAAATTCAGCTTCCAACTTCTCTAGTTGATTTATTGGGCAGTACTTGCTGGTCATCAATTCTCTAAACTCTGACCATTTTATGCGGCCAGAACATCTCTGCCTCGTGGCTGAACGACAGTCTTCCACCACTCCAAGGTTGGCCCTTTTAGAGATTGCGAGGCGAACCTGACCATGTGCTCAGTTCTGCACTCGCTGATATCCAGTATGGCCTCAATCTCGTTTAACCATCGGTAAGTAGCAATTGCACCCTCGGTGCCATAGAAGTCTTTCGGTTTACATGCCATAAAGGTCTTGTAAGAACACCCGGTTCTTATTTCCTCAGCACCCTCGGTGTTACCCTCGTTGTTTCCAGGTTCTTCATTTCCGGTTGTATTTTCTCGATCTGCGTTTATTTGAGCTATGATGGTGGGGATAGCATTGGCGATTTGCTGTGCCACCAGGTTGGCGATCCTTCATCATTGGAATTTTCTTCATGGGCGATCCTTGGTGGGGTAGGTGGTTGATTTCCACCTCGGTTTCCGATACGTCCAGCACCCCTATTCCTTCCACCACGCATTCCACGTATAGGCGCCATTCTGTTGTCAACATAGATAAACTCATTTAGTGTCTTATAAGATTCATTTCAAGTACCTTGCTACGTCGATTCAACTCCTAAAGGTTGCTTCACCAAACGCATGAGGGTTCCCAAAATACATTATAAGTCATACATAGTTTCTTTCCAACTTTAACTCTGGTTTTGGTTGTTGATCATATAAAGTCGCTCTTGGTAACTAAAGACTGAGATCCTGGTATGTCACGCGCCTCGCGGTAAAACCCCACACGCGGATTTTGAGGGTGTGACAGATTAGTATCAGAGCCATTGGTTATAGGGAACTAGGTTGCATACACACACTAGACTATAACCGCATAGTTGTTAGTTACTTGTCACTTATTTCCATACTGTATACTCATTGGCATACGCATCACGTACTTCGCAGCGTTGTCCAAAAACTTAGGCAATAGACCTGCACGATCTGAGTCATCTCCTACTTCTACCGTACCTGATAGGGGATTTAACTGGCCCCGACATCCTTATCCTCCTGGCGAGATAGACTGGGATCAGCCTTTCATACCTCCTGAGCTTGATCCCCCGCGGAACTGGGATTTCTACCTCACCTACATAAACCGTATGGCTTATAGAGAGCGCACACCACCAGTAGCTCCTACACGACCTAGGACTAGGTCATCGACTGCCTCTGCATTGCCTACTCTTCCTACCTTGGGCATCCCTCTCGAGCAGGCGTTTGCAGCTTTGGTAGCCACGCTAGACACGGAGCGACAGCGGATTAGAGGACTCACTGATGAGAACTCTGCCTTACGATCTGAGATGCGTCAGTTGCGCTACCAGGTAGAGACGCTTTAGGAGCGACTCTCGATGGCCATTGGTGGACATCATACCCTGGCAGGCAATGTTGTAGCACTTACTGGGCGCATGGACGGATAGGATCACCATAACATAGTGATCGATGATAGGTTTGCTGATTTAGAGGCATAGCTAGCAGCACTTCAGATTGCTGAAGCCCCCGCACCTTTGGTGGACCCTGATGAGGAAGACCCGGAAGAGGAACCGGAGGAAGCCCCCGAAGAAGAACCAACAGAGATGGATGAGGACAGTGACGGATCTGACGTACTGGACTGATTCTACTTTTATATGACTTAGACTATGTAGTGTTTCTTTTCTTTGAAACCTATGTGGAAAGGGTTGTTTCCCACCCAACTGACAAACTTAAATTTTGACATCGATGGAATATTTTGTGACTCAATTGCAATTTATTTATCTTTGGTTATTATTTCTGCTATAAATGTTGTTGTTGTGGTGAATGCATTATTTCTTATTGTTTACTGTACTTTGATGATATTAATGTGTTGGATGTTACTCATTATTGTATTTGTGAATTGTAAAGTGAAATATGGACGCACGTGGAAGAGGACGTGGGCGTGGTCGTGGACGTGGTGCCGGAGGCCGTGGTGCCGGAGCCATAAACATGACGCCTGCGGAATTGGCTGCTTTAATCAACGAACATGTTCAGGCGGCAGTAGCTGCTACCCAAACGGGACAGCCAGCAGGTAAATGATAACAAAAGGTTAAACTAATTATCCTAGTTATTTGTCTAGGATATTTGACTAATGTTTGGGTTGTCAAAACAGGACCACCACCATGTACCTACAAGTCCTTCTTGGACTGTAAACCCCATACCTACAGTGGGACGGAAGGGGCTGTAGGGCTTGTAAGGTGGTTTGAGATGACAGAGTCTGTCTTCGCAAAATGCAACTGCCCGCCTGCTGATCAGGTGAAGTATGCCACCGACACATTGGAAGGCGCATCACTTTCCTGGTGGAATGCCCAGGTGCAAATGCTGGGTCAAGCCATGGCCAATGAACTACCCTAGGATGAATTTAAGGGGATCATGACCGAAGAATACTGCCCCCGAAATGAAGTGCAGAAACTGGAGATTGAGTTCTGGAAACTCAAAATGCAAGGCTCGGAAATTGAAGCCTACACGACCCGTGCTCATGAGTTGGCCACACTATGCCCTGGAATGGTCAATGAAATGCACAAGAGAGTCGAGCACTACATACGTGTACTGGTGCCCGAGATTCAGAGTATGGTAACTGCTTCCAACCCCACTATCATACAACAAGCTATCCGAACAGCCCACACGCTGACTGATCAAGCAGTCGAACAAGGACGATTACCCAAGCGGGGCCCGGTGGCAAGCGTGCCCGACCATGAACGCAAGTGGGATGGTTCAACTAACAAAGGTTCATCCTCCAGCAACCAGCCACAACAACAGCAGCAACAGGTACAACAGCAACAACATCCTCCCCAGCAACAAAAGAGGTTTGATAAAAACCGAAATTTCAATTAGTCATCCTCGTCATCGCAGGGACAAGGAGGCTATGTGGGGAAAAGTCCAAGTGCAATCGATGCAACTACCATCACGCCGGCAGGTGTGACAACTTCCGATGCCAACACTATGGTAAAGTTGGGCATGCAGCGAAGGACTGCCGGGGTGAACTGATGAAAAAGCCACAAAAATCACAAGAAACTCCGAAAGGTTGTTTTGAATGCGGAAAAGAAGGCCATTACAGACGCAATTGTCCCCAGCTCAAGAGGAATGGTAATGGCAACAACAACAATGGGAACAACAGCAACAATAACAGCGGCAACAACAACAACAACGGTAATGGCAACAACAATGGAGGCAATAACAACAATGGAACCAAAGGAAGAGCCTTCGTCATTTGCTCAGGTGAGGCTCTAAACGATCCTACAACAGTAACTGGTAAATTTTCGGTCAATGGTCGTTTTGCTACCGTATTATTCGATACCGGAGCCGATAGAAGTTTCGTGTCCACTAAGTTCTGTAGCCTTTTAAGTGATATGCCCTCAGCCTTAGAATCTAAATACACCATAGAGTTAGCTGACGGTACACAGATTCACGTAACGCATATTCTTAGAGACTGCAATATAGAGCTTGCTGGTCATACATTCACCATAGATCTCATGCCTGTTACACTAGGAAGTTTCGATGTAGTAGTAGGCATGGATTGGCTTTCCAATAAGCAAGCGGAAGTCATATGCCACGAGAAGATCATACGGATTCCCATTGGCGAAGAAGTCCTTACGGTCAGAGGTGATAGGAGTGGTGCGGTGATAGGCATCATCTCGTTTATAAAGGCACAGAAGTTGTTATGAAAGGGTCGACTAGCCATATTGGAACTCGTCACAGATAAACAGACCGAGGAAAAGAAGATAGAGGATATCCCCGTAGTTCGCGAGTTTCCCGAGGTGTTTCCGGAGGACCTTCCTGGATTACCGCCTCATCGTCAAGTGGAATTCCAATTTGACTTGACTCCAGGAGCCGCTCCAATTGCGAGAGCACCTTACCGGTTAGCTCCGAACGAACTGCAGGAATTATCCACTCAGCTACAAGAACTATTGGATAAAGGGTTTATCCGACCGAGTTTGTCGCCCTGGGGAGCACCAGTTCTGTTCGTCAAGAAGAAGGAAGGCACATTTCGAATGCGTATCGACTATAGGGAGCTGAACAAGGTTACTATCAAGAATAGATATCCTTTACCTCATATAGAAGATTTGTTTAATCAACTGCAAGGATCAAGCTATTATTCTAAGATTGACCTGAGGTCTGGATATCATCAGCTGAGAGTTCGAGAAGAGGACATCTCTAAGACTGCCTTTTGTATGCGATATGGTCACTATGAATTTTTGGTCATGCCATTTGGGTTGACGAATGCACCAGTAGTATTCATGGACCTTATGAATCGCGTGTGCAAATCCTATCTTGATCAGTTTGTTATCGTCTTTATCGACGACATATTGATCTACTCAAGGACTGAGGAAGAACATGGAGAGCACTTACGTTTAATCTTGGAATTACTTAGAAATGAAAAACTATACGCAAAGTTTTCTAAGTGTGATTTCTTGATACGTGAGGTGCAATTCTTGGGTCATATTGTCAACCAGAAGGGAATACATGTTGATCCTACAAAGATTGAAGCGATAAAGAATTGGTCTATTCCTAAGACACCAAGTGAGATACGACAATTCCTTGGATTAGCCGGATATTATCGATGATTCATTGAAGGATTTTATAAGATCGCTCAACCTCTCACAGCCTTGACTCACAAGGGAACATCATACAAATGGAGTGAGACTCAGGAATCTGCTTTCCAGTTGCTGAAACAGAAATTGTGTAGCGCACTGATATTAGCGTTACCGGATGGAAGTGACGATTTTGTAGTCTATTGTGACGCTTCTATTCAAGGACTTGGGTGTGTATTGATGCAGCGGGATAAGGTGATAGCTTATGCATCTAGACAGTTGAAGATTCATGAGAAGAACTATACCACCCATGACTTGGAACTGGGTGCAGTAGTTTTTGCCTTAAAGATCTGGAGACACTACTTGTACGGTACCAAATGCTTTATTTACACCGATCACAAGAGCCTCCAGCACATCTTTGAGCAAAAGGAGTTGAACATGAGGCAAAGATGCTGGGTGGAATTGTTGAACGACAATGATTGTGCTATGAGATATCATCCGGGAAAAGCAAACGTAGTTGCTGACGCGCTGAGTAGGAAAGAAACTACTAAGCCTCGACGTGTGCGAACTTTGCAACTTACTATCAGCACACAGTTACCTGAACAAATCCGAGAGGCTCAGACAGATGCTCTGAAAGCAGAAAACATTGGGTCTAAATCGTTAAGGGGAATGGAAAAATAGTTGGAAGTAAAAGCGGATGGAATTCGTTACTTCATGGATAGACTTTGGGTACCTCTACACTGAAATCTGAGAGACTTGGTCATGAGTGAGGCACACAAGTCTATGTACTCTATACATCCTGGATCTGAAAAGATGTATCATGATTTGAACGCGCACTATTGGTGGCCTAACATGAAGGCGGATTTAGCTACATATGTGAGCAAGTGTCTGACCTGCTCAAAAGTTAAAGTGGAGTATCAGAAACCATCTGGACTATTACAACAACCCGAGATCCCTATGTGGAAGTGGGATTAGATATCAATGGATTTTATTACTAAGTTACCTCGAACTTCTACTGGTTGCGACATAATATGGGTTATCGTGGATAGATTAACAAAGTCTACTCATTTCATAGCTATAAAGGAAACAGACAAGATGGAGAAATTAACCCGACTCTATTTGAAGGAGATCGTTTCGAGGCATGGAGTACCTATCTCAATTATTTCTGACCGCGATTCTCGTTTCACATCGCACTTCTAGCAATCACTGCAGAAATCTTTAGGTACGCGATTGGATATGAGTACTGCTTATCATCCGTAGACCGATGGTCAAAGTGAGCGTACGATACAGATGTTAGAGGACATGCTACGTGCTTGTGTGATCGACTTCGGGAATAACTGGGAAGTTCACCTACCATTGGTGGAATTTTCTTACATCTACAGTTATCACACTAGCATAAAGGCGACACCTTTCGAAGCGTTGTATGGGAGAAAATGTAGATCACCAGTTTGTCAGGCTGATATTGGTGACAGCCAGCTAACGGGACCTAAGTTAGTACACGAGACCACTGAAAAGATTATGCAAATAAGGAACCGTATGGCTGCAGCGCGCGACAGACAGAAAAGTTATGCTGACAAGCGACGAAAACCTCTAGAATTTCAAGTTGGTGATAAAGTCATATTGAAAGTCTCACCGTGGAAAGGCATGATTCGGTTTGGTAAAAGAGGAAAACAAAATCCGAGATATGTTGGACCATTTGAGATCTTGGAAAGAATAGGTCTAGTGGCTTATCGACTAGCCTTACCTGATTCGCTAAGTGCAATCCATGACATATTCCACGTGTCGAATCTAAAAAAGTGTTTGACGGATGAAACGATGGTCGTACCGCTGGAAGAAGTTCAAGTAGACGAACAATTACGCTTCATTGAGGAACCGGTCGAAGTAATGGATCGTGAGGTGAAGACACTTAAGCAAAGCAAGATACCCATTGTCAAAGATCGATGGAACTCAAGACGTGGACCAGAATTCACGTGGGAACGTGAAGACCAAATGAAGCTTAAGTATCCTCAGCTATTTGAAAGGACGATGCCAGCCGACGAAGGTATTGATTTAAATTTCGGGACGAAATTTCTTTCAACATGGGGATGATGTGACAACTCATCCAAAACCCACTCGATTTCGATTACTTTGTGCCAATGTAGTAGACCAATGATGGAACACTCACCATGTAACGCAATTTTCGGGACGAAAATTCTTTCAACATGGGGATAATATGACATCCGGTAATTTTCCGTTACCAAACTCTGTTAGTTCCGTTAAGTCTTGCATACACATGTCGTGAGCACACACTATTTGTCGTTGAACGTTGGTGACTTAATAATAATTAATAATGATAAACTAATGATAGTTTAACTGGTTATGTGATCATTAAGTTATGCTTATGTGTTTATGTGACTTAAGTATTAACTGTGAATTTTATCGCGTAACGTGACAACGTGTTATATTTATTTCGTGTGTTGTGTGACAAATGAAAATTACACATGATTATTATTTGTGACTAATAATAATTGTGTTTAGTAGTGAAAAACACCTTTTAAAAGATTTTAAAAGACTAATTTTATAAAATACAAACTACAAGGTGTAGAAAGGTAATTATGCAAAATTGGATTAAATAAAAAAATCCCCAAACCCTAAAAACACCCCTACGGCCGCCACATCTATCCCAAACCCCCTCACCATCGTGAATTCAACAAGAACAAGCAAATCCCATTCGGTTTTGGTTGATTGCAAGTGTTAGAACACATTAGAAGTCTCAAAGCTTGTTCCTTTCCTCGAATTAAAGGTTAATTTCATGTTCTTTCATGTATTTTTCACTTTGGCCGAAAGTTTCATTCGAAAATTTCAATTGGAGGTCGATTGTTGGTTGGTTGTTGATGTTAATATGTTAGTTGGATTGTATATATGCTAGTTAACGTCGATTGTGCAAGAAAGTTAGGATTTTGATGGATTGTTCATTGGTTACTAAGAATAGTAACTTTATTTTGCATGAAATGGTGATTTGATCATGAGTTGGTGTTGTTGATGTGTTTATGATGATGATTAGGTGCTAAATTGTTGATATGAATGTTAGGAATTCAAGAATGCACGTTGTAGTTCATACCGTACTAAAGATAGTAACTTTTGGGTATGAAAGTTGATGAATCATGATAATTAGATATTGTTGATCATGGACTTGGATTGGTATATAATTGATGAATTCATGAATGTAGTGTGAGTTTGATGAATTTGGGATGTGCTTTCCCAAAAGGGAAACTTTAATTATGCAAATTCTTAAATATGATGATTTGAGCATGTTTGGGACATTAGGATCATGCTAGTATGTTCATGGATGATTTCTAATGTGGTTGAATGTGTTGTTTAGATTGTATGGATGTTTAGTTGATTAATTATCTGTTTTGGCCTGTTTGTGGAAGTTCATGCTTATAAATCATAGGAGCATGTTAGGATTTTGATTGATTGATGGTTAATCATGAATGAATGTTTTCGGAATGATTTGGATTGTGGTAATTGATGTGTGATGGTCATCATACACGTGTTTGAATCTGAGGCCCCTACTTAGTAGGATTGGTAGGGTTTAGAGTGTGAAGTCGTGAGTGGCTTCACATGGCATGTGGTGCGTGATTTGATCCTTGTATGGTGTATTATTTGTGTTATAGATGTTATGAGCATGATAATAGTTTGAGATTCGCATGACTTGTATGATGCTTGATGATATGATGATCTAGGTAGTACTTATGGGTAATGAATTTCCATGTGTGATAAGTTTGGATGCAAATCATGTATGATATGCTGTTGTGTTGGTATTAATGAATTATCACCTATAATGTCACCAACGGGTCACACGAGTCAACTGAGTCAAACATGTTATGTCTTTCTGAAAACCGTGAGTCCTTTGATTTGTAGAGCACTTAGGGTTTCTTCGGAATTTCTGTGTACACGTACTTATGTACTTGTGTGTTCTAGGTAACCTCTGAAGGTTGTCTTTCCACTTATTTCTTCCAAGTTAAGCTTTAGGTATTTCTTACGCGCATAAGGTGAGTTCTTGCCCCACTCTTTTTACATAATCTCTTTTGGGGGAGATAGCATACTGTTGATCACAAACGCTTTTAAATATGAGTGTGTATAATATTAATATAGTGTTGTTTACCATGGAAAGTCCTCACACTTTCTGATTGTTAATATTGACTAGCGGGAAATTTTGGGTAGTACTACTGGCTTTGACGAGCCCCACCTGTGCGACTCAAGGTCAAACGGGTGTAATTTTGTCCTAACATATATTCGTCATGACTTGGTAAGTCGTGACGGGAGGCACAAACTATCACAGTCATCTTCAATCGCAAAATCACTATGTTTAATATTTTCATGTTAATAGACTAGCTATCTATTGCAATACACTACTTATGCTCTGGAAACTGTTTATTGGTTTACATTTTAACGCAAACTCTTGAACTCACCAACCATGTGTTGACTTGTTTAGTATGTTATTCTCAGGTTAAGGTTGCCAGTTGCCTAGGAGCACGCACGTCAGCATTGTTGAGTTGTCTGCATTTACCTTGTTTAAAATTTTGGGATTATTTTTACATTAAACAATTATATTTGGGCGCTTATGTTTTGCGCATTCTCTTTACATACTACTTGTTTTGGTTTTCTGATTTAAAAAAAAAAAACACTTTCGCAGTATTTTCAACTTTAACTCTGGTTTTGGTTGTTGATCATATAGAGTCGCTCTTGGTAACTAATGACTGAGATCCTGGTATGTCTCGCGCCTCGCGGTAAAACCCCGAACGCGGATTTTGAGGGTGTGACAGATGGTGAGTGGAGGAGAGGGGGGGGGGCGAATATGGTGGTTGGGGGGTGTTTTTCTTTTATATTTTTTTGTAATTTATTATGTGGTGTAAATTTGTTGTGTAGTGTAGTTTTTAAATTGTATAAGTTTTTAAGTGTAGTATTGTTTAGGTATATGTGTGTGCCGTGAATATGTATGTATTTGTACATATTATTTATTTTAATTAAAGTTTTAATTTCTAACGTAGATTCAATATTTTCTGGAACCGCTTAATAATTCTAGACTAAGGCAAGGCATAAAGGTATCATCTAAGGCAATCAAGCATGTAATTAATCAAGTAATCATGCAAAAATGATAATCATAATAATACCATGAATGAAATAATGTTACACTAAATTTAGGGTTAGGGTTGGACCTAGGAGTCGGTTGTTACACACAGCGGATGATTTGAGAAAGCCCACAGTGAACACCAATCAACCACTACATCAAAAACTTGAGTCACACAGCAGACGACCACTACTTCATCACAAACCTATCGACAGAGGACATCATAACACTCCATCGATGTCTTGATAATCAATCATCATCATAAACATCATCAGACGAACCCACACTGTTGGGGTTAACACCAATCGACCTCAACCACACCTTAGACCATCAATCATCATCACCAATCTTCAATTGTAGTTGATTCTGACTCGGAAGTACACCATCAAACCACCACAGTCAGCACCGACTGAAACCACAACCCACCGTTGGCATTTTGAGCACCAATCACCTTCGATTCTGACCGATATCAACGATCTCCATCAACACCTTCGCTTGTGACATGATTTCAGGTTCACCAGGTGTTAGAGAGATCGAGAGTGAGAGCAAAGAAGCTTTGAGAAAAAAATTGTTGGTCGATTACAGTTCACCAATTTGAGAGTGTCTGGAGTTCAATTAGGAGAGCAGAAAGCTTCGAGAGATTATTGAGAGAAATTGAGAATTTTTTATTTTGACTTATGGTCTTATTTTGACCAGCAAAATATAAATATTTTTTAAAATATATATTTTTTAAATATGTATATTTTTTTAAAAAAACAAACAAATTTAAATCTTTAAATTGAAACGTTAACTGTGACCAGGGTTGTCACAAAAAACTGATAGGGTTAACAAAAGTTTTGGGAAACACATTGAATTGAGTCGATTAAAATTTGGGACGATCCAAACTGTTCTCATTTAACCCGTAAATTGTGTTTTAATAATTTATGTTTGGGCCGATCCAAATTTAAACTAATTAACAATTAACTTTTGATTCAATCCATAGTTTAACCAGAAGCTGTCATTAATTTTAATTGGGACGATCCAAATTCTATTACTTTTTAAGAGCAAGATCAATCTTAGTCAGGCTTAAATAAATTGTAATTGAATAAAGTTAACTATTTAATTAGGCCGATCTAATTAAATTGAGTTTCGACGTTCTTTGGATTCAGTTAAAGTTTAAATTTGATTTTGCTTTAAACACAAAACAAATTTTCAAATCAATTTTTTTTTAAACAAAATGGAAAATTTAACATCATTCACTAACACTCGTGTTTCAAGAAACCGAGCTATCTTTCTTGCTGCATGTAGAAAAAGGTTTCAAAAATTCAAACAAAGGAAACCAAGCTGCGACCGCTCAAACAACAGCAGCAAATCAAACAAAAGCTGCAACCAACCAAACAACAGCAGCATGTCAAACAATAACAACAATTCATTGTTTGACAATACAAACATTCAATTGTACATAAATCACAAAGAGAAAGAACTGATGCACTTACATTTATGTGATCTTGCAAACTCAAACAACACTTTGTCTAATGATTTGATAAAATGCAGGTCAGAGATGGAACAATCTCAAAGAAATGATCAAGCACATATCAAGACATTGAATCAACAAAACATCAGTTTAACTCAAGAGATGAACCAGTTGCAAGACAAAATGGTTCAATAACAAATCAAACTTGAAGAGTTAACTGCTGAGCTTGCAAAAGCCACAAACATCAACAACACAAACATTCCTCCATTGCCTGAAATTCCTGAAGATAGAAAGATTAGTCTATGCTCATCAGCATGCATAGATGAAGTACATGCATATCAGAAATATTGCAACAATATATCATACATGATAAAGGAGGAAGGAGCTTCACATGCAGAGGAACTACAAATTTCTACAAATCAAATCAGTTCACTAGAGAAAGAAGTTGATAAGTTACTTAACGAAAATCACAAACTGAATGCTCAAGAAACTGAACTCTTTGTGAAGTTAACAAACACAAAGGCTGAAGTTGAAGCCAAAATATCAGAAGCAAGTACAACCAAAACAATCAATAACTTGCAACATTACACTGAGAGTCTAAATCAAGCAATCACAACAGAAAAGGCTACAAATGCAGAATTGAAGATACAACATAAAGCCTTTGAGGATAAAATCAATTCTCTTCTCAAGGATGTAGACAAACTCCTTGGAGAAAGATTTAGTCTTCAAGCTCAAGTTACAAGACTCACTGAGTCTCTAACAAAGACAAAAAACAGATCAGCATCAACAAAAGTTGAACTTGAGAATTTAAAGATGACTGCCAGTAAGTTGGAAGAACTACTTGACATATAAAGAGATCAGAAGAAGAGTGATGGAATTACATACCATGTTGTTCCTTCTCCTTACTATGATAACTACACAGAAATGCCAACCTAAATGACAAGTCAAGTCAATGAAGATTCAAATATGCATGATCATCATCCAACAGACAACACATCCACTATCACTCAAATCACTTCTCCTAAAACAGCACCAAAGCTGTACCACAAACCAAAATCACCACAGAATGGAACCTTTCATTCTTGTGATGGTCAAGATGGAGATCCTACAAGTGATGACAGTGATGAAGAAACCAACCAACCAAACAAAGTAACATTGACATGTACTAATCATGTCATTGAAAAAATCAATCCAAAACAAACACAACCACAGAAATCCAAAGTAGCAAAGCCTGACAAAAAACAAAAGGCTATGGTTCTCTATGAGAAAGTCAAACCAGTTGGATTTTTTGAACCAGAATTAACAAAGGCCAAACTAAAGGCAAATATTAAGATGGAGTTAAAGAACAAGTAGAAGCCTAAGGTACACGAAATCAAAGAACATGTTAACAGGAAGAAAACCAGATCTAAAAGAAAGAAGAAAAGTCAGACAAAGTCTTCTACACCTGATCCAAACCAACCATCAACCTCAAAAGCTACATTAAAAACTCCAAAACAACTACCATATCTCTACGAGACATGCAATTCAGATTCACACAACACGTCTGAGTGTAAAAACACTGAGAGTGATACATATATATGTCCTCATAAGAGAAAACAACAAAAACAACCAAGACAAAAGGCTGTGAAGTGCCAATCAAATCCAACTTCATCATTCAAGCCTAAGGGAAGAAGATCCAGACCTACTCCTTACTACTTAAATTATGACATGGAGAATCATAACACTTCAGAGTGTTCATACAACAACTCTCCAACATCACAACACAGAAGAGGTCAAAGATCATATAATCCATCCGAGTCTTACTCATTGAGATCAGAGCAGGAGCACTACAACAGACGTCATAGCTACTCTTCTCCTCGATCACATCGGCATGGGTATGATTTTAAACATTGTGATATTCATGATTATTGGGCACCAAGACATTATCCTAGGTCATACACATAACATAAGTATGACAGATATAGGAATAATGCTTGGCATAATTGATATCATAGAAGATCACATCCATCAAATTATTATAATCATGATTATAATTCTTATGAAGAATATGATCACATGCCCGGGAGAAACAAACATGATAAATGACAAAGATCCTTTGCACACCTCCACAAAATTTTCAACAGCAAACTAGATTTTCTAAACCAACAAAAAGATTTTTAAAAGCAAAACAAACTCCTTTTGTTAAACAAACTAAAGTTGAGTCAGTTGGTTTAAACATAAAACAATGTTG
This sequence comes from Flaveria sonorensis, assembly GCA_025506505.1. NCBI lineage: Eukaryota > Viridiplantae > Streptophyta > Magnoliopsida > Asterales > Asteraceae > Flaveria > Flaveria sonorensis. Next base: position 35,672,868 of record CM046432.1, on the reverse strand, counting down.
GAGAAAGAAAACAATTTCAGGAGGTGACTCTGATATATCATCAGATAAAGCAAAATCATACACATAAGAGCAAGTCACATATAAAGATGCTAATGGACAGCTCAGGACAGTAATGGCCTGGGTTAAAATATCTAACTGATTTGCTAGTGTGATAAGGACAGTTATAAAGGCCTACCAACCCAAGAAAAGTTAGCAGTGGCTGATACCTTCCCATGACAGGAACGTTCTTCCTGCTCATGATATTTATGATGTAACTGAGCCAAATGGAGAAGAAATTAACCAGGATTCAATGCAGGACATCAATCATTCATAAAAACTATGATGGCAATACAAGAAACAACCAATGTTTCATTCCATCTACTTAGTCTGATTACATTGCTACATGGACTAACTGTGGATGGTCTCTATTGAATTGATAACACATATGCCATTTGTTTTCTCAAAAACAAAAATCCTAAAAATTAGAAAATCAAGAAAAGTCCAAAAAAAATTTCTTTTGAATCTTCCAGCATTTACATGAGAAATGATAGTACACTTATCTACTATCTTCTGCATTTATTTTTCAAAATCAATAAAGACTGACAAGACTCTATTTGATATGTCAGTAGGCTCAGCTTGGATTCAAGATAAGCATATTTGTGATGAACTAAATCAATATGCATTGTGGACCAAAACCATCTTTGGGTATTGGTAAGCAATGACTTTTCCAAGTGTCTGCTTATGTAGTTACCTAAACACACCATGCGAAAATGGTTTATAAATTTCTCAGTGATAAAAGCATCTATCTCTCCTTTGTTGCGTGTAAATGCAGACCTGGATTAAACATAAGGACAACTTCTGTTGTGATGAGCACAGACCTAGTTGACCTTGCACTAAAAGTGCTGATGCATGCCAAAAAGGCAAAGAAAAGAATCCCAATATGGATCAAAGCTAAAAGAATCCCACTGAGGATCAACTTCCAAAGTGAAGTATAAAAGAGTTTCAATATGGATTAAATCTAAAAGAATCCCAAAGTGGATCATATCATGAGAATTTATACTCTAAGTAGTCTGGTTCAAGTTTTAATAAAGTGCCACCTTGCATTTCATAAGGAGAGTAATTCTTCCATACTTTTGAGTGTGGGGTAATCAATTAGCATATCTAATCAAACCTAAACATGATAAATATCACAAAGTGTTGAAAATAGATCCTTGCATGAGTTTAAGTGGACAAACATACTTACAATCAACTTTGTTCTTTTTCTATGTCTATTTCAACTTTAAATTCTTAGATGTAGAGGATTTTAGATTAGTATGATCTCATTGCAGTTGATGGATTCATGCTTGTAAATATCATAATTTTGAAAAAATCTAAAATTCAAAAAGATTTGTCATTTTTAGTATTTTTCTTAGTTTTGGCAGATTTACATGTGTTATTGATTTAGGAGTGAAACTTCCATGCAATACCTCTACCGAGAGGATTTAGACTTTTACAGGTTATGAATTGCACAACATGCCTGAGTTTCTTATTCAGTTCAAGATGTCAAGTGAACACTCATGCTTCCTTCAAAGATCTCCTGCCAGTTGCTGAGAACTAAAAATCATCCTCATGGTGTCTCATACACAAAAGTTCCTCACCCTCCAAAGCTTTTGTTGAGGGAGAGTACACGTCAAGTCTGAAGATTGTCTGATGCTTCTCCTTCACTTTTGAAGTTGAGATAAAACTGCTGATATTGCTACCTGTGCAATCCACAGTGTATGCAAATGGGTGTATTTTCAAGTCTTCAAAATGAGACTAGAAGAACAAGCTGATGAAACATCCATCAAGTGGCGAAACAAAGTCTATTTCTCAATGCCTTTTTCTAAAGCTTCCAAGAATATGCTACCAAAAAGGGGGAGAAGACTGCACTCCAAGACTGCATATCAATCAACATCCAAGGTTTTGATAATCATGAGGTTTTGGCAGCATCATCTTAGGGGGAGTATTGTTGGACTATTTGAAGATGATACTTACCAAAACCTAAGTGCCGAATCTCATGATGATTACCAAAACCGACACGGTGAAGCTATGCTGAAAATAATATCAACACGAAGAAAATTGACCAAAGTCAAACTTGGTCAACCATAGTCAAAGTCAACAGTCAACATCAGCGGTCGTCTCGAATGACATTAGCATCCAGCATTCATGCATATGCAACAGAGAATTTATCAGGCTTAGAACAATATTTATGTAATCATTAGGACTTAAATGTAATTTTATTTATTTTTGTAAAGAGTATAAATTGACTAAGTGTAGTCATTTATACTCTAATCAACCATTAGGTAATCAAGCATTCAAGGATTCAAGCAAATAGATTTAGTCTAGTGAGAGAAACAATTATGTTGAGTGTGCGTGAGAGAGAAACCTCTTGCAAACTCCCTTTGTAATCTCCTAGCAAACATACATATGAATGAATGATATATTTTATGAATATGTGTTCTTGAATTGTTCATCATTTATTCATCATCATACATTCAATCTTGCATCAGATCTTCACTTGAAATTATCAATGGGTTTGTGAGATTCCGTATCATTGATCCGATAAACTACAACAATACCATTGCAATATTCAATCCATCCAGCAGAATCGATGGTTTCCACACTTGAGAACAGGGACATAATGAGGAAGTTCATGTTCTCTCTTCCTTGAGAATGGACACACTACTGTGTGGCAGCAAGAGAACTAAGAATCTCTCTACCCTCACTCTCACTAACTTGTATGGTATCCTAAGCGTTACCAGATGAAGATGAACATGTAGAATCCATCTCACAGCACATCCAACACACAGAGGAGTTCAGGCCTTCATGTGGTTGAAAAGAACAACAGAGAACCACATTATCATCTTATCTGCTACCCTGTCAACTCACCAAAGGGCCCTTTTATCACATTCCTGGAGACACTAAGAGAGGGCTTTACTCAAGGAAGTCCATTCCAAGAGCCTAGCTCCTCTCATGCCTTTGTGTCTTAAGATGAAAGTTCTGGCAACTTTCTCTTCACTCTTGAAGACCTGGATGACATTCATCCAGATGATTTAGAGTACATATAGATAGTCTAGGAGATGGCTCGTATCACTCATAGGGCGAAGAAGTTTTACAAGAGGACCGGGAGGAAGTTTCCAAGCAATATGACTAGTAGAAGGTTTGGGCTAGACAAAAGCAAAGTAAAGTGTTACAATTGTAACTCAAAAGGCCACTTTGCTAGGGAGTGTAAGGCACCAAGAACAAATAGTCGCCAAACACAGTGCAGGCCAAACTACACTTATGCAACTCCAAGAACTGAAAATCCCAACGAGTCAAAGCAGCAAACTACAGTTGCTATTGAATAAGGAGGCTTTGACTAGAACTTTGAGGTGGAAGATGTCTCCCTAAACTAAGACTTGATGGCAGACCATGATGAAACCAAGTTATTGGAACATCTTTGCACTCTTGAATGCATTGCTAAAGTTAACATGTATAGGTCCTTCAACTTGGAAGTAAGATTTGATCTTGAGTCCTTAAACATTTTAAAAGCTGATTTTAAAAGAGCAGAAAAATGACTGTAAGCTTAAAATAGAAGATTTAGAGAAAGCCATTTCTACTCTAAAACATGAGCATACAAATTACTAGACTTAGATTAAAGATCTTGTTACCAAGTTAACTGAATGCCAGGCTGAGCTTGTGATCAGCAAAGCCAAGGTAGAAAAATGTGTTCTTGAAGAGGAAACCTTTAAGAACATCATATCCTCATCTTGCATGCAAAAGTATATTATAAAAATGCACAGGGACTTGGATCAAGTGAAATATCTCCTCCACACACATTAGTATCAGTCAGATCTCCAAGGTGTGGAACTTGTAAAGATGAGCTATTGATCCAATCAAAGAGTAAGATGAAGATGAAGATATATAGTGAAGGATGAACCAGAAGTGAATGAATAGGTTCATCCAAAAAATGGACATTAATTTTACTAAAGAGAAGAAGAAACCAGGGATGGCCAGGTCTGCAAGAAAGAACTTGATCAGGGCCACAAGAGAAGATCCAAGAAAGTACAGGAGATCAAGCCCACCTTTAATCCTAGACAAAAGCAAGTGTTTCTCTCTGCTAGGCTTGAAGTGAGGAAGACTGAAGACCTGATCAAGGACTCTAGTACGAGGAGTCCTAGTCCATGTCCAAGCCGTCCTAGTAAAGAGAAGAAGGTTGAACCATTGTGCACCACTGCTGCACAAACTAGACCATCCAACTCCAAAGGAAAGCTTTGCCATTAGAAGCATGCTACATCATCCAAGAAGATAAAGAAGGAGATGGAAAAGGATCAAAACAAACCTTCCTCCGAGGATAAGACTCTTAGAAGGAAGCATATGGAATGTATCATGTGTGGTGATACAACTCACTTTGCTAAGGATTGTATTTACAATCCTAAGAGTATCATCCACATGTAAAAGAAGAAAACTTTTGAGAGAAAGAAGAAATAGCTTCAGAAGGAAAATTACTTTCCTACGGAAGCTCCAAGGTGAACCAAAAAAAGATAGGTGGAAAACTATCTTTGGATGCAAGTTTTTTCTCGGAAGAAAGGAATGCTTCTAAAGCAGTGAAGTCTGCTGCAGTGGATGCAAAAGCTTCAGAAGGTTTAGTCTCCAAAACATACGAAGTTTTGAAGGCTAAGTCTAATCTTCCAAAGATGGTGTGGAAGATAAAGGAAGGCCATGTGACTGAAGTTTCTTTATCAACAATATCCAATGATCCCATAAGCTTGTGTATAGGATCAATAATTGTTGACTATCTTTAGTTCATTTTGATAAGCCCAAAACTAGCAAGGATTGGGTTTCCAAATGTAACTAATCAAATCTTTTCATGTGTATGAACAATTAAAGACCAAAAGAAATGTATGGATCATTGATAGTGGTTGTTCCAGGAACATGACTGGCAATGGCTCCTTGCGTCAAGACTTTGAGAGAATTGATAGAGGGATAGTTGCTTTTGGAGGTGAATCAGGTGGTTACATCACTTGTAGGGTCACAAATGCTAAGCTCATCATCGAGAAGGTAAACTTTGTAAAGGAGCTTGAGTATAATATTTTAAGTGTATCTGAATTTTATGATAAGAGACGTTACCTGCTCTTCACTGGGCATGAGTGCATTGTTCTCACGCCCTGGGTGATCATTCCTCAAGAGTACATTTTGCTCAGAGCCCCCAGGAAAGAGAACATGTACAAGATGGATCTGTAAGAAACCCTACCTTTAGGAGAAGTTTCTTTCTTTCTATCTAAAGCGAATAATGATTTTTCTTTCCATTGGCATAAAAGAATGTGCCATGTAACCTTTAAGAACATTAATAAACTAATTAAATATGATTTGGTAACTGGAATTCAAAAGATAGATTTTACAAGTGATGAATATTATGTTGCGCGTCTAAAAGGAAGCAACACAAAGTGTCACACAAGCCAAAGGAAATGAACTCAATCACTATGCCCCTACACTTTTGACATATGGATCTCTTTGGCCCCACCAATGTAATGAGTTTAAGAAGAACTTCATACGGTCTTGTTATCACAGATGAATTTAGAAGATATACTTATGTCTTTTTTCTTAGAAGTAAGGATAAGACCCTTGAAACCTTGAGATCCTTCATTCTGAAAATTGAGAATCAATGTGATAAGAAGGTTAAGATCATAAGTTGTGATCAAGGAACTGAATTCAAGAAACAAATCCCTGATACATTTTGTGATGAAAAGGGTATCTCAAGACAATATAGTGCTCCTAGAACTCCTTAACAAAATGGTGTTTCTAAAAGGAGAAATAGGACACTTATTGAGGCTACAAAAACATGCTCTTTGACTCTAAACTACCCATCACCTTCTGGGCAGAGGGCAATCAACACTACCTGCTCTATACAGAATAGAGTTTTAGTGGTGAAAACTAATGGTAAGACTCCTTATGAACTATGACATAGAAGGAGACCTTTCATTGGTTTCACATAGCCAAGGTTGCTGAGAAAGAAGATGATGCACATTTTATTGGATACTCTTCCCAAGCTAAGGCTTATTGATAGGTTTAAAATGGATCAATCTATGATGATATCATAATGCAATGATCAATTCATACACAAAGTAATCAAACACAAGCAATTACTGTGAAAATTCATAGATTTCATTTATAGCAAAAGCTGACGATACAATGTGTAAGAGGTAGTTACAGTTGTTCAATCTATTCTAACTATTTCATTCTCTAGATCTCTAGGTAGATCTCTAGGTCTCTAGGTCTACCTACACAATACATAGAATATCCTACTTATACTATCAAAGAAAAACAAGGAACATATATTAAAAAAATAAGTCCCTATACTATGACAAAACGCAAAAGACAAAATGTTAATCTTTTAAGAGTTCTAACAATACTCCCCCTAAGATTTACATTGTCTTCAGTCTTCATTCAATTCTTCTGGTTCTTCTTTTATCTTGAACACCGGCTTTTCCATGTAAATCTCCAATTCATGTAATGCTTTCTTTATAGCTGACTTGAACTTCTTTGCAAGAATAGCTTGCACAGGCTTTGACTCGTTGGTTTTAATCTCCATCTTGTCCATTTTCTCCAAAGTTTCTTTTGTAAGACCTGCAATATCAATGTTTGCATAGAACTTAAAGGTTTAAGATGATCGTGAAAATGAATTTCCAACACGCCATTGATTGAAATTCTCATAAAATCGATAGAGCTTTTCGCAATGTAATTCTCTCCATCGCAGCATCCATTACCTTAATAACTATCAAAAAACATTTTCTATCATTTTCTGCAACATTTGATGCAATACGGTCAAACTTTTGGATAGACAAAAATAAGATATAACTAGGATGTAGAAGTTTAAGTTCAAAACTCCAAATAGTGAAATCATATCTTGATCCCAGTCTACTAAGTTTCGAACCAGCTTCAACTTGAATGAGTCAGCGTGATAGAACCATCTCAAAATAGGTTTAGAAGTTTAAGTTCCATCTATCACCTTCAAGCCTGGATGAGTGACCTTTTCGAAAAATTGATCACTATAAGCATCCAATAATTGTTCTTCTTCTTCTGGATGAGAAGCTATCTTTCTTTTACACTTTAATAATTTGAAATACTCTTTATCTTCTTGATCACATCTTGTTTTGAGGTAAGAGTCCATTCTGGAAATTGTAACACCCGAAATACTTTTTATAAAGGCCAAAGTTGAAGGGTGAAAAGTGTAAAATAGTACAAAAGTCAAAAGTGGGTGTATAAAGTACATGGTCGCCTATGCTCTTTCTGCTGTTGCTTTCCGAAGAAGAAAAGAAAGAAAGAAAGGTGGGTTTTGTGTTTTCCCTTGGTCGAATTGTGATGAAGAAGAAGAATCTTCAAGGTTAGTAGGTTTTTGTGATTAATTGGTTTGGTTTCTTTGAGGTTTCAATCTTAGAAACTGATTTCTATGTGTTCTTGGTATTTGAGTGTTTGTTTTGGCTTGTTCTAGCTGTTTGAACTCTTGTGCAAGAAAGTTGGGAGGAGATTCACTTGTTTGCTGCAATAGGTGAGTTCTAGGACCCAGATTCTATGTTTTTAAACTTCTTTGAGGCTGAAAATGCATTTAAAATGTTTTACAACAGTTATGTACGATAACCGTGTGTATATGTGTATGAATTTCTGTGCTTTATGAGGTTGTAAGCTTACTCTAAGAGTTTAGGATCATTGATCTATGTTAAGAATGTATGGGAATGAGGTTTTAGAACTGGTTATAGCATAAGTCTCATTTACAGGTCTGATGGGTTATCCGCATTTACACTATGATAATCGCCTAAGTGTTTTGTTCGCCCGCATTTACACTTGTTCACCCGCATTTACACTTGTTCACCCGCATTAGCCTAAATTCAGCCTAAGAGTCCATCAGCATTTCTTTTTATACATGAGCATTTGCTACAGTGTCCATCAGCATTTCTTTTAAGAAAAAATAATTACCAAGTGTTCATCCACATTTGCAAGTGTTCAATCGTATTTGCAAGTTTTTCATCCGCATTTGCAAGTGTTCATCCGTATTTGCAAGTTGTTCATCCGCATTTACAGTTGTTCACCCGCATTGGTTTTCTTCACCCGCATTGGTTTTGTTCATCTGTATTTCTTTAGGACTTGAGCAATTTTCTGGGATTTTGGAGGATCAGAAATTAGGGTTTGACTATGGTTGACTTGATGCTTTTATCTGATTATCTTATGCATGTTGTGGGTTGTCCTTATGTGCCTATTATGATATTAACATGTGACTTTATGTGGTTTGCCTATGATCATAAAGTATTATTATTAATCAAGTGAAAGATTAATATTAACGAAAAGTGAAACATAAAGAATGAAAAGACTTGCAAGTAAAAATTTACAGGAGGTGCATGACCATGTTGTCGTTAGCTCAACTGTGTACGGTTTAGCTAACCCAAAGGATGTACACAGTGTCAATCTTTAAGATAGATGGGACCACTGTTGCTGCCCCGGTACTGGTGCTAGCATATGTGCACCACGGATGGAGTCTATTTATAGACTTTAAGGCCCAATACCAGGTTTATGCGCATTATATGGGGGGTATAGCACTTTGGTCCATATCAACAGTGAAAGATAATAATAAATAAGCAAGAAAGAGATTGGTGATGATGTAATGGTTATGATTTGTATGTATGATGTGTGATCACATCCGAAAGAAAGATAAGATATTTTCTTTAAGAAGTATTTTGTATACAAATCTATCAAGATATTTTTATGATTTTAAAGCTAGGACTCACTCAGCAAAGCTGACTTTTATGAGTTTTCAGTTGGTAGGTAATATTGCTGAGGATGGCACTCGGGGAGGCTACTCGTCGGGATTTGGCTGACATCCATTCATGATCTATAACATTGCTGTTTTGTAATGCAAATTAAGGGTCTTTTGTAACTATTAACAAACCTGTATTGCTTAGCAACAACATTTATAAACTTAATGAATGGCTTCTAAATGTTTAATTTCCGCTGCATTGTGATAATGAATTATGAAAAGTTTTATGAATAGTGTTGTGAACGTCCAACTGTGAGGTCTCCTGGAACGGGGTCTTACAAGTTGGTATCAGAGCCAAAGTTTAAGAGAAATTTGTAAATATTTTCAAAAACCTAAACTTAAACTGAAAATGGGACCGAATGGAGGGATGCCAGCCCGAGTAGCTATGTGCCATCAGGTATTTCTTTGCATAATGATAACCGGTATTATGTGTGCATGCTATTTGATTTATGTGCTTTTAGTAGATTTGAATGCTAATGTAGTCAGGATAGGAAATGCTCTGGGGATGAAGAGTAAAGTAAGTGGCTAATCACAACTGGCCACTGTTATTTGGGACTTACTATACTTAACATTAACTGAGATATTACCTTGAATGATCGTGTTAGTGTCTGAATCTTATAGCGATTAGAGGATGGCGGGAGGAAGATCATCGAAGGCTTCTAGAAGTGGAGTACGGGGTGGTCGTGCTGGTAGACCTGGGGCCGCAAAGAACAAGACGAGAACTGCAGAGACGGCCCCTACTGAGCCTGAGCTTCATCACCCGGAGGGAGTGGATGAGAGTGCCAATTTGAGAGCCTCAGTGAAAGAGGCAGTGGTAGAGGAGGTTCACCAAGTCATGTAGACGATCCTACTGTCTGTTGTGACTGAGGTGATTCGGGCCGTAAGGAAGGATGAGAGGAAAGAAAAGGAGGAAGAGAGAAGGGCTGCTGCTGGGAGAAGGAAGAATGAGGGAGATCATGATGATGAGGAGGAGATAAATGTTGAAAGGGGAGCCTCCAATGATGAAGAAGACGTATAGGTACGGGAAACCATGAGGGGATGCAGCTACGGGGCATTCCAACGGTGTAAACTCCCTACTTTTGATGGCAACGGTAACGCTGCTACTGCCCATCGCTGGGTTAGGGAAATGGAGGCAGTGCTGGAAATCAGTGAGTGCCGGGAGGACCAGAAAGTGAAGTTCGCCACTCTTTCATTTGTTGACACGGCGCAGTTTTGGTGGGACAACCTTGTCCAAGACGAGGGAAACAGGGGCATCGGGACGATGAGATGGAGTGAGTTGAAAAAGTTAGCGATTGAGGAATTCTGTCCTCATCGAGAACTCGACAAGTTTGAGAGGGAGTTCTGACAGCCGGAAGCGGGAACCATGACCCACCAGCAATACACTACCAAATTCAATGAGATGGCGAGACTGGTGCCCGAACAAGTTACACCGGCTTCAAGGAAGATCAAGCGGTATATTTAGGGGTTGCCGGCTGACATTCGCAGGCATTTGATCACTGCTCGACCGAGCACTTTTAGGTCCGAAGTGGATTTGGTGGGAGGCTGTATAATGAATGAGAGGTAACTGTGGTTGAGGTGAAGAGGACTGGTGGGGGTGACAGAAACTGGAACGGAAGAGATTCGGGCGTGGTGGTTTCACCCCGAACAGTAAGAGGCCGAGGGCGGATGATCGCCTAGTGGTTACTGCAAGCTCGGGGTTGAAGCGGTATGATAAGTGTGGGAAGGAACATAGCGGGGCATGCCGTTTGGAAATGAATGTCTGCTACAAATGTGGCAAGCCCGGTCACATTTCAAAGATGTGTGGAGCCCCACGGTGCTTTAACTGTGGTGAAATCGGCCATATGAACAAGGATTACAAGAAGCCAAGGGCTGAAAGTTCTGGGTCGAAGAAGAGGCCTGAAGAAGGAGGGCAAAGGGCAAGTGCAACAGCCTTCACGATGACCCAAGAGGAAGCCCGGGTAGACCCCGACGTCGTGTCAGGTGTGTTCCTAGTAAACCAAACTTGTGCCTTTGTATTATTTGATTCTGGTGCTAGTTGGAGTTTCATATATGCTGCCATCTGTGCTAAATTACCTGTTAGTAGTAGGAGCATCGATGAACCTTTTGATGTAGAAAATGCTATTGGTAAGTCTACCAGAATTTCTGATATGATTGAGGATTGTGGCATAGAGTTAGAAGGCCATAGGTTCTTTGCTAAACTATTTTTGATACCCCTAGGTAGATTTGATGTAGTTTTGGGGATGGATTGGTTGGCATCCTATAAGGTAAACATCGTGTGTCGGAAGAAGATGATTCGGTTAGTTGCACCCGATGGGAGTTCAGTGTTAATTTATGGTGATATCGTCGCTACGGTTCCAAAAGTGATTTCGATGGCAGTGGCAGAGAAGTGGATGAGGCGCGGATGTTGTGGCTACTTGGCATAGGTGAAAGATGTGGACGTGTCGATACCACAATTATCAGAAGTGCCAGTGGTACGTGATTTCCCGGATGTGTTTTCCGAAGATCTACCAGGTGTGCCACCGGACCGTGAGATAGAATTTCAGATTGACTTGATTTCAGGTGCACAACCAGTTGCCAAGGCACTGTATCGGTTAGCTCCGACAGAGATGAAATAATTGATGGATCAGCTACAGGAACTGATGGATAAAGGATTTATTAGACCGAGTATCTCTCCTTGGGGTGCTCCGGTATTATTCGTAAAGAAGAAAGCCGGTAGTATGAGAATGTGTATAGACTACCGAGAGTTGAACAAATTGACAGTGAAGAACAGATACCCCCTACCAAGGATTGATGAACTGTTTGACCAGCTTCAAGGTGCTAGTTGGTTTTCTAGAATAGATCTCCGATCGGGTTATCATCAGTTAAAGGTAAAGGAACAAGATATCCCGAAGACAGCGTTCCACACGCGTTATGGACATTATGAGTTTCTCGTCATGTCGTTCGGTTTAACTAATGCGCCAGCTGCCTTTATGGATCTGATGAACCGAGTGTGTCGGCCGATGTTGGATAAATCGGTGATTGTGTTTATTGATGATATCTTGATTTATTCGAAGAGCAAAGAAGAACATGCCGACCACATACGTGAGGTGTTGAAGACACTTAGGAGAGAAAAGTTATATGCTAAATTCTCTAAGTGTGCGTTCTGGTTACGTGAGGTTCAATTTCTGGGTCATGTGGTGAATACCGAATGAATTATGGTGGACCCGGCAAAGGTTGAGGTAGTGATGCAATGGAAGTCACCAAAGACACCATCCGAGATTCGCCGTTTCTTTGGTTTGGCGGGTTATTACCGAAGGTTCATTCAAGACTTTTCCAAGATAGCCTCACCTTTGACATGTTGACACGCAAGAGTGCGAAGTTTGTCTGGGGACGAGAACAGGAGGATGCTTTTGAGGAGTTAAAGGCAAGATTAACTCGAGCTCCTGTTTTAACATTGCTCGAAGGAAGTGAAGACTTAGTGGTGTATTCAGATGCATCTTATTCGGGACTGGGTTGCGTGCTAATACAACATGGACGAGTGATAGCTTACGCGTCCCAATAGTTAAAGACCCATGAAGTTAATTACCCCACTCATGATTTAGAATTGGCTGCGGTGGTCTTTGCGTTGAAGATTTGGAGGCACTACTTATACGGGACCAAGTGCATAATCTTCACGGATCACAAGAGCTTGAAATTCTTCTTCGAGCAGAAAGATCTCAACATGAGGCAGAGAAGGTGGTTGGAGTTGATCAAAGACTATGATTGCGAGATCCATTACCACCTGGGCAAGGCCAACATAGTGGCCGATGCCCTTAGCCGGAAGGAGAGACCCGAAACGATTCGGGTAAAGGTGTATCAGTTGGTGATGACCTCAGATGTGATGATGCAAGTTAAAGAGTTTCAAAATGAGGCATTAAAAGAAGATCGCCTCAACTTCGAACGAATGAGAGGTCTAGTTGCAGAATTGGGGGAGAATACCCATGGTGTTAAAACCCGCTTTGGGCGAATGTGGATTCCTTGATATGGGAATCTACGTGGGCGAATTATGGACGAAGCTCATAAAACTAGATACTCCAGTCATCTTGATGCTACCAAGATCTATCAAGACATGAAGAAAGACTACTGGTGGTCGGGTATGAAACGTGACGTGGCAGAGTATGTAAGTAAGTGCCTTACTTGCATTCAAGTGAAGGCAGAACATCAGAAACCATATGGGAAGATTCAACCGTTGGATATACCCGAGTGGAAGTGGGAGCACATCACTATGGATTTTATTATGAAGCTACCCCGTACTGCAAGGGGTACGATGCTATTTGGGTGATAGTTGATCGGTTGACAAAGAGTGCTCACTTCCTATCGATCCGCGAGACGTATTCATTTGAGAGATTAGCGGATCTGTTCATTAAAGAGATTGTAGCTCGTCATGGTGTGCCGGTGTCTATCGTGTCGGATCGTGACACTCGGTTCACGTCGAAGTTCTTGAAGAGATTTCATGATGCCATGGGGACGATCCAGATGCTCGAGATATGCTTCGTGCTTGCGTGATCAACTTTGGGGGAAATTGGGATGATTACTTACCATTAGCAGAGTTCTCGTACAACAACAGTTATCATGCCAGTATCGGTATGCCGCCATACGAGATGCTGTACGGTAGGAGGTGTAGAACGCCCGTGTGTTGGGGAGAGATTGGGAAGAAAGAATTGGGAAGCATCGAAGTGATTGAGGCTACGACTGAGAAGTTGGAAAAGATCAAAGCCTTTATGAAGGCAGCCAAAGATAGGCAAAAGTCGTATGCCGATAAGAGGCGTAGACCCATCGAGTTCAACGTGGGTGATAAATTCATGTTAAAGGTCTCGCCTTGGAAAGGGATCATCCGATTCCGGAAGAGGGGCAAGTTGAGTCCAAGATACATAGGGCCTTTCCGAATCGTTGCACGAGTAGGAGAGGTGTCCTACCATCTAGAATTTCCCGATGAGTTAAGTGGGATTCACCCGACATTCCATGTATCTCATCTAAGAAAATGCTTAGCCGACGAAGATATGATTGTACCATTGGATGATATTGAAGTGGATGAACGGCTCAATTATGAGCAACCAGTGGCAATCGTCGATCGAAAGGAGAAGAGATTGAGAAATAAAGTGGTTCCACTCGTACATGTGCAGTGGAAACATCAAAAGGGTTCCGAGTCTACATGGGAGACCGAAGAAGAAATGAAGCAGCACTATCCTGAGTAATTTGAAGAATGACAGGTTTCGGGGACGAAACCTCTTTAAGGGGGGTAGACTTGTAACACCCGAAATACTTTTTATAAAGGCCAAAGTTGAAGGGTGAAAAGTGTAAAATAGTACAAAAGTCAAAAGTGGGTGTATAAAGAGCATGGCCGCCATGCTCTTTCTGTTGCTACTTTTCGAAGAAGAAAAGAAAAAGAAAGAAAGCTGGGTTTTGTGTTTTCTCTCGATCAAATTGTGAAGAAGAAGAAGAATCTTCAAGGTTAGTAGGTTTTTGTGATTAATTGGTTCGGTTTCTTTGAGGTTTCAACCTTAGAAACTGATTTCTATGTGTTCTTGGTGTTTGGGTGTTTGTTTTGGCTTGTTCTAGGTGTTTGAACTCTTGTGAACGCAAGTTGGGAGGAGATTCACTTGTTTGCTGCAATAGGTGAGTTCTAGGACCCCGATTCTATGTTTTTAAACTTCTTTGGGGCTGAAAATGTATTTAAAATGTTTTACAACCGTTATGTACGATAACCGTGTGTATATGTGTATGAATTTCTGTGCTTTATGAGGTTGTAAGCTTACTCTAAGAGTTTAGCATGATTGATCTATGTTAAGAATGTATGGGAATGAGGTTTTAGAACTGGTTATAGCATAAGTCTCATTTACAGGTCTGATGGTTCATCCGCATTTACACTGTGATAATCGCCTAAGTGTTTTGTTCACCCGGTTTACAGTTGTTCACACGCATTAGCCTAAATTCAGCCTAAGTGTCCATCAGCATTTCCTTTTACACATGCGCATTTGCTACAGTGTCCATCAGCATTTCTTTTAAGACAGAATAATTACAAAGTGTTCATCCGCATTTGCAAGTGTTCATCCGCATTTGCAAGTTGTTCATCCGCATTTGCAAGTGTTCATCCGCATTTGCAAGTTGTTTACCCGCATTGGTTTTGTTCACCCGCATTGGTTTTTTTCACCCGTATTGGTTTTGTTCATCCGCATTTCTTTAGGACTTAAGCAATTTTCTGGGATTTTGGATGATCAGAAATTAGGGTTTGACTATGGTTGACTTGATGCTTGTATCTGATTATGTGCCTATTATGATATTAACATGTGACTTTATGTGGTTTGGCTATGATCATAAAGTATTATTATTAATCAAGTGAAAGATTAATATTAATGAAAAGTGAAACATAAAGAATGAAAAGACTTGCAAGTAAAAATTTACAGGAGGTGCACGACCATGTTGTCGTTAGCTCAACTGTGTACGGTTTAGCTAACCCAAAGGATGTACACAGGGTCAATCTTTAAGATTGAAGGGACCACTGTTGCTGCCTCGGTACTGGTGCCAGCATATTTGCACCACGGATGGAGTCTATTTTTGTGACATCTGGTAATTTTCCGTTACCAAACTTCGTTAGTTCCGTTAAGTCTTTCATACACGTGTCGTGTACACACACTAGTTGTCGTTGAACGTTGGTGACTTAACAATAATCAGTAATGTTAAATTGATGATAATTAAGTTAACAATGTGATTATTAAGTTATGCTTATGTGATTTAAATGTTAACTGTAATTTTATCGCGTAACGTGGAAACGTGTGTATTTACTTTGTAAATTTTGTAGCTTGTAAAGATAATACATATAATTGCTACTACTAGTTTATATGTTTATTATTCTAGTTAAAAACATTTTAAAGGAGTGTGTAAAACCTTAATTTTTATAAAATACAAAATATAAGGGTTAAAAGGGTAATTATGGATTATTAAATAAAATAAAAATCAAAACTCTAACCCTAATCACCTCTTTCGGCCGCGACACCTTCAAACACACACACACACTTCGGTTTTCATCAAGAACAAGCAATTCCATTCGATTTTGGACCGATTTCAAGCATCACAACAAGTTAGAATCATCAATTGCAAGCCATTACACGTTTAAAGGTTAGATTTTTACATGTTTTGGATGGTTTTTCATGGTGGCCGAACCCTAGTTCGAAAATCTGCAATTGAATGTTAATTTTTGGTTGTTTGGTGATGTTATGATGTTAGTTAGGTTGTATTGATGCTAGTTAACGTTGATTATGCAAGAAAGTTTGGATTTTGGTTGTTTGTTCATATGATCATCTTGGCCGAGAGTTTGAGGCGATTTTGGATCAAATTGGATGTTGAATGTTGGTTGTTTGATGTTGTTATTATGTTAGTTGGATTGTATATATGCTAGTTAACGTCGATTTTGCAAGAAAGCTATGATTTTGATACGTTGTTCGTAGGTTACTAATAATAGTAACCTTATTTTGTATGAATTGATGATTGGATGATGTATGAATGTTATGGATGTGTTTGTGATGATGATTAGATGCTAAGTTGATGATATGAACAATTTAAAATCAAGAAGATGTCATATAGTTCATACATTGCTATAAATAGTAACTTTTGGTGTTGAATGTTGATGAATCATGATGATTAGGTGTTGTTGATCATGTTTAGATGTTGTCATGGACTTGTATTGGTATATAATTGATGAATTCATGAATGTAGTGTGAGTTTGATGAATTTGGGATGAACTTTCCCAAAAGGGAAACTTTAATTGTGCAAATCCTTGAATTGGATGATTTGAGCATGTTTGGGATATTAGGACCATGCTAGTGTGTTCATGGATGGTTTCTAAGGTGGTTAAATGTGTTGTTTAAGTTATATGGATGTTGATTTGGTTTGTTACCTGCTTTGGCCTGTTGTGATTCGCATGACTTGTGTGATATCTAGTTGTATGATGATCTAGGTAGTACATGTGGTTAATGAAGTGCTATATGTAATCAAGTTGTATGTGAACATGTATGATATGCTGTTGCGTTAGTATTAACGAGTTATCACCTATAATGTCACCAACGGGTCAAACGGGTCAACTGGGTCAAATGTGTCTTGTCTTTCTATAACCTTGAGTCTCTTGGTTTGTAGAGCACTTAGGGTTTCATGTTGATTTTGTGTACATGTGCTTATGTACTCTTGTATTCTAGGTGACCTTTGAAGGTTGTCTTTCCCCTCTTTCTTTCAAGTTAAGCTCTAAGTTAATTCTTGCGCGTATCTGGTGAGTTCTTGCCCCACTCATTTTACATAATCTCTTTTGGAGGAGATAGCATACTGTTGATCACAAACGCTTTATATATGAGTGTTTATAATATTGATATAGTGTTGTTTACCATGGAAAGTCCTCACACTTTCGGATTGTTAATATTGAATAGCGGGGAAATTTTGGGTAGTACTACTGAGTCTGACGAGCCCCACCTGTGCGACTCGAGGTCAAACGGGTGCAATTTTGTCCTAACATATATTCGTCACGACCTGGTAAGTCGTGATGGGAGGCAACAAACGTAACACAGTCAGCTTCGATCGCGAAATCACTATGGTTAATATTTTTATGTTAATAGACTAGCTATCTATTGCAATACACTACTTATGCTCTGGAAACTATTGATTGGTTTATATTTTAACGCAAACTCTTGAACTCACCAACCATGTGTTGACTTGTTTAGTATGCTATTCTCAGGTTAAGGTTGCCAGTTGCCTAGGAGCACGCACACCAGCATCGTTGAGTTGTCTACATTTGTTTGTTTACAAATTCGGGATTATTTTCATATTAAACATTTGTGTTTGGGGCGCGTATGTTTTGCGCATTCTCTTTACATACTACTTGTTTTGGGTTTTCTATTTTAAAAACGCTTCCACAGTATTTTAAACGTTAACTCTGGTTTTGTTTATTAATCATATAGAGTCGTTCTTGGTAACTAATGACTGAGATCCTGGTATGTCACGCGCCTCGCGGTAAAACCCCGCTCGCGGATTTGAGGGTGTGACAGATTGGTATCAGAGCCATTGGTTATAGGGAACTAGGTTGCATACACACACTAGACTATAACCGTATAGTTGTTAGTTACTTATCGCTTACTCTCCTTACTGTATACTCATTGGCATACGCAACACGTACTTCGCAGCATGGCATCGTCGTCCAGAAATTTAGGCAAGAGACCTGCACGATCTGATTCACCTCCTACTTCTCTCGTACCGGATTGGGGATTTAACTGGCCTCGACATCCTTATCCTCCTGGTGAGATAGACTAGGATCAGCCTTTCATACCTCCTGAGCTCGATCCTTCGCGTAACTGGGATTTCTACCCCACTTACATAAACCATATGGCTTATAGAGAACGCGTACCACCTGTAGCACCTACACGACCCAGGACTAGGTCATCAACCGCCTATACTTTGCCTACACTCCCTACTTTGAGCATTCCTCTGGAGCAGGCATTTGCAGCCCTAGTAGCCACACTGGACACAGAGCGACAGCGGATTAGAGGACTCACTGATGAGAACTCTGCATTATGATCTGAGATGCGTCAGCTGCGTTTCAAGGTAGAGACGCTGCAGGAGCGACTTTCGATGGCCATTGGTGGACATCATACGCTGGCAGGCAACGTGGTAGCACTTAGTGGGCGCATGGACGCACAGGATCACCATAACATAGTGATCGATGATAGGTTTGCTAATTTAGAGGCATAGCTAGCAGCACTTCATATTGCTGAAGCCCGTGCACCTTTGGGGAAGACCCTAATGAGGAAGAACCAGAAGAAGATCCGGAGGAAGAACTGGATGAAGTCCAGAAGTTGGAGGCTTTCTGGCAATTAAAGATGGAAGGAATCTGAGATCGAGGTTTACACCATGAGGTCTCACGATTTGGCAACGCTTTGCCCAGGCATGATCAATCCGCCGATCAAATGAATTGAGCTTTATCAGCGTGGCTTGGTTCCGGAGATACAAAGCATGGTGACTGTTGTGAACCTCACCACTATCCAACAGGTTATTCGATTGGCTCACAAGCTTACTGACCAAGCAGTGGAGCAGGGAAAGCTACCCAAACAGGGCGCTATAGCAAGCGTGCCTGACAATAAACGCAACTGGGACAACTCTGGCAATAAGGGATCTTTGTCAAACAACCAATCTCAGCAACATCAGTAGCAACAATAGCACACTCAGCAGCATCAGCATCCACAGCAACAAAGGAGGTTTGATAACAACCGAAATTCCAATCAACCATCCTCGGCATCGCAGGGACAAGGAGGTTATGTGGGGAAAAGTCCTAAGTGCAATCGATGCAACTACCATCACACCAGCAGGTGTGACAACTTCCGATGCCAACGCTGTGGTAAAGTTGGGCATGCGGCCAAAGACTGTCGGGGTGAACTTATGAAGAAGCCTCAACAATCACAAGAAACTCCGAAAGGTTGTTTTGAGTGCGGAAAAGAAGGCCATTACAGACGCAACTGTCCCCAGCTTAAGAGGAATGGTAATGGCAACAACAACAATGGGAACAACAACAATAATAACAATGGCAACAACAATAACAACAACAATGATAATGGCAATAACAATGGTGGAAACAACAATGGAGCCAAAGGAAGAGCCTTCGTCATTGGCTCAGGTGAGGCTCTAAACGATCCTACAACATTAACTGGTAAATTTTCGGTTAATGGTTGTTTTGCTACCGTATTATTCGATACCGGAGCCGATAGAAGTTTCGTGTCCACTAGGTTCTGTAGTCTTTTAAGTGATATGCCCTCAGCCTTAGAATCTAAATACACCGTGGAGTTAGCTAACGGCACACAGATTCACGTACCGCATATTCTTAGAGACTGCAAGATAGAGCTTGCTGGTCATACATTCACCATAGATCTCATGCCTGTTACACTAGGAAGTTTCGATGTGGTAGTAGGCATGGATTGGCTTTCCGATAAACAAGCAGAAGACATATGCCACGAGAAGATCATACGGATTCCCCTTGGAGAAGAAGTCCTTACGGTCAGAGGTGATAGGAGTGGTGCGGTGATAGGCATCATCTCGTTTATGAAAGCACAGAAGTTGTTACGAAAGGGTCGACTGGCCATATTAGCACTCGTCACAGATAAACAGGTCGAGGAAAAGAAGATAGAGGATATCCCCATAGTTCGTGAGTTTCCTGAGGTGTTTCCGGAAGACCTGCCTAGATTACCGCCTCATCGTCAAGTTGAATTCCAGACTGAGTTGACTCCAGGAGCCGCTCCAATTGCGAGAGCACCGTACCGGTTAGCTCCGAATGAACTGCAGGAATTATCTAGGGTTCATCCGACCGAGTTCGTCGCCCTGGGGAGTGCCAGTTCTATTTGTGAAGAAGAAGGATGGTACATTTCGAACGTGTATTGACTATAGGGAACTGAACAAGGTTACTACCAAGAATAGATATCCGTTACCTCGTATCGATGATTTGTTTGATCAACTGCAAGGATCAAGCTATTACTCTAAGATTGATCTGAGGTCTGGGTATCATCAGCTGAGAGTTCGAGAAGAGGACATCTCGAAAACTGCCTTCCGTACACGATATGGTCACTATGAATTTTTGGTCATGCCATTTGGGTTGACGAATGCACCAGCAATATTCATGGACTTCATGAATCGCGTGTGCAAACCCTATCTTGATCAGTTTGTTATCATCTTTATTGATGATATACTGATATACTCAAGGACCCAGGAAGAACATGGAGAGCACTTACGTTTAATCTTAGAATTACTTAGAAAGGAACAACTGTAGACAAAGTTTTCTAAGTGTGATTTCTGGATACGTGAGGTACAATTCTTGGGTCATATTGTCAACGAGAAGGGAATACATGTTGATCTTGCTAAGATTGAAGCGATAAAGAATTGGTCTGTTCCTAAGACACCAAGTGAGATACGACAATTCCTTGGATTAGCGGGATATTATCGACGATTCATTGAAGGATTTTCTAAGATTGCACAACCTCTCATAGCCTTGACTCACAAGGGAACGACGTGCATATGGGGTGAGAGTCAGGAATCTACTTTTCAGTTGCTGAAACATAAATTGTGTAGCGCACCAATATTAGCGTTACCGGATGGTAGTGATGACTTCGTAGTCTACTGCGATGCGTCTATTCAAGGTCTTGGATACGTCTTGATGCAGCGGGATAAAGTGATAGCTTACACCTCTAGACAGTTGAAGATTCATGAGAAGAAATATACCACCCATGACTTGGAACTGGGTGCTATAGTTTTTGCCTTAAAGATCTGGAGACATTACTTGTACGGTACCAAATGCACCATCTACACCGATCACAAGAGTCTTCAGCACATCTTTGAGCAAAAGGAGTTGAACATGAGGCAAAGACGCTGGGTGGAATTGTTAAACGACTATGATTGTGCTATTAAGTACCACCCGGGGAAAGCAAATGTAGTTGCTGATGCGTTGAGTAGAAAAGAGACTGCTAAACCTCGACGTGTGCGAGCTCTGCAACTAACGATTAGTACGCAATTACCTGAACAAATCCGAGAGGCTCAGACGGAAGCTCTGAAAACGGAAAACATTGGGTCTGAATCGTTAAGGGGTATGGGAAAACAATTGGAAGTAAAAGCGGATGGAATTCGTTACTTCATGGATAGACTATGGGTACCTCTACATGGAAATCTGAGAGACTTGGTCATGATTGAGGCTCACAAGTCCAAGTATTCTATACATCCTGGATCTGACAAGATGTACCACGATTTGAAGGTGCACTATTGGTGGCCTAACATGAAAGCAGATGTAGCTACTTATGTGAGCAAGTGTCTGACCTGCTCGAAGGTTAAAGTGGAGTATCAGAAACCATCTGGTCTACTACAACAACCCGAGATCCCTATGTGGAAGTGGGATCAAATATCAATGGATTTTATTACTAAGTTATCTCGCACTTCTACGGGTTGTGATACAATATGGGTTATCGTGGATCGATTAACAAAATCTGCTCATTTCCTAGCGATAAAGGAAACAGACAAGATGGAGAAATTAACTCGACTTTATCTGAAGGAGATCGTTTCGAGGCATGGAGTACCGATCTCAATTATTTCTGACCGTGATTCTCGTTTCACATCACACTTTTGGCAATCACTGCAGAAATCTTTAGGTACGCGATTGGATATGAGTACTGCTTATCATCCACTGACTGATGGTCAAATTGAGCGTACTATATAGACTTTGGAGGACATGTTACGTGCTTGTGTGATTGACTTCGGGAATAACTGGGAAGTTCACCTACCATTGGTGGAATTTTCTTACAACAACAGTTATCACACTAGCATAAAGGCAGCACCTTTTGAAGCTTTATATGGGAGAAAGTGTAGATTGCCAGTTTGCTGGGCTGAAATTGGTGATAGTCAATTAACGGGTCCCGAGTTAGTACACGAGACAACTGAGAAGATTGTTCAGATAAGAAACCGCATGGCCGCAGCGCGAGACAGATAGAAAAGCTATGCTGACAAACGACGAAAACCTTTGGAATTTCAGACAGGTGACAAGGTTTTGTTAAAAGTCTCACCGTGGAAAGGCATAGTTCGGTTTGGTAAGCGAGGAAAGCTAAATCCAAGATACGTTGGACCATTTGAGATAGTGGAAAGAATTGGTCCAGTGGTTTATCGACTAGCCTTACCTGATTCATTGAGTGGAATCCATGATGTATTCCATGTTTCAAATCTAAAGAAATGTTTAACGGATGAAACGATGGTCGTACCACTGGAAGAAGTTCAAGTAGACGAACAGTTGCGTTTCATTGAAGAACCTGTCGAAGTGATGGATGGTGAGGTGAAAACGCTTAAGCAAAGCAAGATACCCATTGTCAAAGTTCGTTGGAACTCGAGACGTGGACCAGAATTCACGTGGGAACGTGAAGACCAAATGAAGCTTAAGTACCCTCAGCTATTCGAAAGGACGATGCCAGCCGGCGAAGGTACTAATTAAATTTCAGGACGAAATTTCTTTCAAATGGGGATGATGTGACAACTCATCCAAAACTCACACGATGTCGATTTCCTTGTGCCAATGCAGTAGACCTGTGATGGAACACTCACCATGTAACGTAATTTTCGGGACGAAAATTCTTTCACATTGGGGATAATGTGACATCCGGTAATTTTCCGTTACCAAACTTCGTTAGTTCCGTTAAGTCTTGCATACACGTGTCGTGCACACACACTAGTTGTCGTTGAACGTTGGTGACTTAACAATAATCAGTAATGTTAAATTGATGATAATTAAGTTAACAATGTGATTATTAAGTTATACTTATGTGATTTAAATGTTAACTGTAATTTTATCGCGTAACGTGGAAACGTGTGTATTTACTTTGTAAATTTTGTAGCTTGTAAAGATAATACATATAATTACTACTACTAGTTTATATGTTTATTATTCTAGTTAAAAACATTTTAAAGGAGTGTGTAAAAGCTTAATTTTTATAAAATACAAATTATAAGGGTTAAAAGGGTAATTATGGATTATTAAATAAAATAAAAATCAAAACTCTAACCCTAATCACCTCTTTCAGCTGCGACACCTTCAAACACACACACACTTCGGTTTTCATCAAGAACAAGCAATTCCATTCAATTTTGGACCGATTTCAAGCATCACAACAAGTTAGAATCATCAATTGTAAGCCATTACACGTTTAAAGGTTAGATTTTTACATGTTTTTGATGGTTTTTCATGGTGGCCGAACCCTAGTTCGAAAATCTGCAATTGAATGTTAATTTTTGGTTGTTTAGTGATGTTATGATGTTAGTTAGGTTGTATTGATGCTAGTTAACGTTGATTATGCAAGAAAGTTTGGATTTTGGTTGTTTGTTCACATGATCATCTTGGCCGAGAGTTTGAGGCGATTTTGGATCAAATTGGATGTTGAATGTTGGTTGTTTGATGTTGTTATTATGTTAGTTGGATTGTATATATGCTAGTTAACGTCGATTTTGCAAGAAAGCTATGATTTTGATACATTGTTCGTAGGTTACTAATAATAGTAACTTTATTTTGCATGAATTGATGATTGGATGATGTATGAATGTTATGGATGTGTTTGTGATGATGATTAGATGCTAAGTTGATGATATGAACAATTTAAAATCAAGAAGATGTCATATAGTTCATACATTGCTAAAAATAGTAACTTTTGGTGTTGAATGTTGATGAATCATGATGATTAGGTGTTGTTGATCATGTTTAGATGTTGTCATGGACTTGAATTGGTATATAATTGATGAATTCATGAATGTAGTGTGAGTTTGATGAATTTGGGATGAACTTTCCCAAAAGGGAAACTTTAATTGTGCAAATCCTTGAATTGGATGATTTGAGCATGTTTGGGATATTAGGACCATGCTAGTGTGTTCATGGATGGTTTCTAAGGTGGTTAAATGTGTTGTTTAAGTTATATGGATGTTGATTTGGTTTGTTACCTGCTTTGGCCTGTTGTGATTCGCATGACTTGTGTGATATCTAGTTGTATGATGATCTAGGTAGTACATGTGGTTAATGAAGTGCTATATGTAATCAAGTTGTATGTGAACATGTATGATATGCTGTTGTGTTAGTATTAATGAGTTATCACCTATAATGTCACCAACGGGTCAAACGGGTCAACTGGGTCAAATGTGTCTTGTCTTTCTAAAACCTTGAGTCTCTTGGTTTGTAGAGCACTTAGGGTTTCATATTGATTTTGTGTACACGTACTTATGTACTCTTGTATTCTAGGTGACCTTTGAAGGTTGTCTTTCCCCTCTTTCTTTCAAGTTAAGCTCTAAGTTAATTCTTGCGTGTATCAGGTGAGTTCTTGCCCCACTCATTTTACATTATCTCTTTTGGGGGAGATAGCATACTGTTGATCACAAACGCTTTATATATGAGTGTGTATAATATTGATATAGTGCTGTTTACCATGGAAAGTCCTCACACTTTCGGATTGTTAATATTGAATAGCGGGGAAATTTTGGGTAGTATTACTGGGTCTGACGAGCCCCACCTGTGCGACTCGAGGTCAAACGGGTGCAATTTTGTCCTAACATATATTCGTCACGACCTGGTAAGTCGTGACGGGAGGCAACAAACGTAACACAGTCAGCTTCGATCGCGAAATCACTATGGTTAATATTTTTATGTTAATAGACTAGCTATCTATTGCAATACACTACTTATGCTCTGGAAACTGTTGATTGGTTTATATTTTAACGCAAACTCTTGAACTCACCAACCATGTGTTGACTTGTTTAGTATACTATTCTTAGGTTAAGGTTGCCAGTTGCCTAGGAGCACGCACACCAGCATCGTTGAGTTGTCTACATTTGTTTGTTTACAAATTCGGGATTATTTTCATATTAAACATTTGTGTTTGGGGCGCGTATGTTTTGCGCATTCTCTTTACATACTACTTGTTTTGGGTTTTCTGTTTTAAAAACGCTTCGGCAGTATTTTAAATGTTAACTCTGGTTTTGTTTATTAATCATATAGAGTCGTTCTTGGTAACTAATGACTGAGATCCTGGTATGTCACGCGCCTCGCGGTAAAACCCCGCTCGCGGATTTTGAGGGTGTGACAATTTTACTTCAAGGCCTAGTACCAGGTTTATACGCATTATATGGGGGGTGTAGCACTTTGGTCCATATCGACAGTGAAAGATAATAATAAATAAGCAAGAAAGAGCATGGTGATGATGTAATGGTTATGATTTGTATGTATGATGTGTGATCACATCCGAAAGAAAGATAAGATATTTTCTTTAAGAAGTATTTTGTACACAAATCTATCAAGATATTTTATGATTTTAAAGCTAGGACTCACTCAGCAAAGCTGACTTTTATGTGTTTTCAGTTGGCAGGTAATATTGCTGAGGATGGCACTCGGGGAGGCTACTCGTCGGGATTTGGCTGACATCCATTCATAATCTATAACATTGTTGTTTTGTAATGCAAATTAAGGGTCTTTTGTAACTATTAAGAAACCTGTATTACTTAGCAACAACTTTTATAAAGTTAATGAATGGCTTCTAAATGTTTAAATTCCGCTGCATTGTGATAATGAATTATGAAAAGTTTTATGAATATTGCTGTGAATGTCCAACTGTGAGGTCTCCGGGAACGGGGTCTTACAGAAATGCCTCAATTTAAGAACTTAACGAAATTTTCACCTCGAATTGATTTTGTAGGATTGATCAAAGGCAACTTATTTAATTGATTCAGATCTTGCACTAGTAAAGCTATGATGCTTGTGTAAAAATGATAGACATCGCAAATAGCACTTACACGTTTGATTATAAAGGCATAAAAAATCTCATCATACTTCGAGGCAACTATTTTCACATTCTTTGTATTATCTAGCACAATCATTGCATTAAGCAATTCAAAGATGAATTGGCCTTTTTGCAGTACATTCCTTACTAAATCTCATGCAGTTCTTGCCTTATTCCATAATTTCTTCTGTTCGACTAAGACTTGGTATGCATGTTTCTCTGTCTCAGGGAACATCTCAATTAATTCTTTTCTCCTTTCATGTCCACTTCTCACTAATTCCATTTCTTTAATTTCTTACGGCTTTAAGATTTTAGATCTCTTTATAATTTCCAAATATTAAGGATTATCCATGTCAGGAACAATCATTTTCTTGGTTTTTTTTCTGTCTCTTGAAAACTTTTGACCAAAATTCTTAAAGACTCAGTTTGCAATCTGTTTAATTTTTTTCTTGGATAATTCCTTGATTGTAGCCACAGTCTAAGCTGAACAGTTGCCATATTTTTAGGATCAGGATGATGCAATTCAGATGCTGGAAGGTTTTCAACGTTAATACTTTCTTGCATCGGATTCCACTCTCCATGTTCCATAACTATTTCATCTGGATCAACCGGAGCTGTAGACTCTGCTATAATGCATCTTTCATACTCTTAATTGATTTGTGAAACTGTTAGACCATCAAAAAATACTCGATTGCATTTCTTCTTGACCAGATAATTTTATCTGTCATCAATATCTAAGGGAATGTCTTCAGTGACAGCTTCAATTGGAGAATAGGCAACTTCAGCAACATCTTCTTCCTCCAGTACTTCATCATACTAGGCATCCGAAAACTCTGGATCTAAGTCATCTAGTTCTCTGATTTGCTCTTGTATGTCTGCTTCTGCTATTTCCTGTAAAGAAGATTGACCTACATTCACTGCATAAGAAAAACAGATTAGATTCAATCATATAAAAATAAAACAACACCTATAATAAAAAATGTCTTTTAAACTGTTTATGAGTTTGAGAAACAATTCAGCATCTTTGAAGGAGGGTTGGATGACGATTCAGCTAATACTTGAACATTAGATTCATCTATCTTTTGTTTTCCTTTCACTACCTCAGAAAATCTTTCAACTTTAGTAGGTTGAACTTCATGAATAACCTCTATCTCTGAAGTTAACGGGTCTTTTTATTGAGGTTGAGAAGATTTAGATTTTAAGCTTTCTTTCATAATTTCAAGCTCTTCTTTCAACTTGTCATAATCTTCTTTCAACTTCTTGTATTTTTCTTCTATCAAATCATAATCTCTGAGTAAAACATCAAAGTTCTTTACATTCATCTGTTGTACTTCTTCAAGCTCAGCAATTTTCAAGTCTTTCTTCAAAGATTCTGCTTTTAATTAATTATTTTCATCTTTCAGTTGCTCGACCATCTTAAGCTGATTGATGTTCTCTTCTTTCAATGCTTCTATTATCTGCTCTATGTTCAATTCCTCAGTAAGAACTGTATCATGTTAACTTCATCTTTCACCTTCATAAGGTACTATAGACTCAAATACATCAACATTTTGAAGATCACACTCTATTTCTTGTTGTACATTGGCTTCATTAGTATCTTCATTCACATCTATTAACTCATCAACATTTTGAACATCTTCATTTAGATTTTCAACTTCTGTAACAACTACATCTTCATTTACTTCTTCAACTTCATTACATCCATCATCATCATCATCATTATTATCACATGAAGACAAACTTCCTTCATCTTCAGATTCATCATCATCTTTATTTTCTTCATCATCATCCTAGGCTTCAGACTCAGACAGTCCTTGAGGAACTTCTTCAATCAGATCATTTGGATCAGTTGGTTCATCATCAATTAAATGAAAATGATCTCCATCTATGTTCATATCATCCCTTGCTACAACTCTTATGTAATCAAACATTTGAACATTTTGAGCACCTGTCATGATAGCAAGTCTTTTGTATATAGTTTTAGTCATGTACTCCAAAACTAATTTGTCACCACTTACTCCATGAGCATGGAAATCAGGATACTCTTCATTTATAATCAGCTAAAGAAATCTAGGATACATCAAGTATTTGTTCCTGATTCCTTTCTCCAAATTAAAAATAAAGACATTCATGATCCATTTTGCCATATTAGATCTTCTGTTTGTGGTAATGGCTACAATAGGATATGCAATGTCTACAAGGAATGAATTCCATCCTGCACTTCTCTTAGACATTCCATGTTTAAAGATATGACAAAGGAGTTTAAAGTGGTTATACACTCTTGCTCTGACAATTGTTTCTTCGGAAAGTGATCTGGATGACCCATGGCTAGAAATGTGTCTCTACACTCATTAAAAGTGAGTTCAGCCAAATTTTCAGGATCATTATCATGAAGTCTTAGAGCTTCTCTAATTGACTGCTCAAAGACTTCAATCATATGATAGTTTGTGATATAACCTCTAACAACTTTCCTTCCTTCATCATCTCTTGCAATTTCAACAGTACTCCTGAATCTTTTGATGAGTCGAGCATATATAAGTAGTTGAGCACACATGCAATACATACATTGTTCTCAATAGAAATCTTATCATCTTCTCATAACCAACAGCTTCACGAACATCCTCATTAAGAAAGGTTGTTACGCTATGGTTTGGCTTAAATTTAAGATCTGCCATCTATATACATAGAACAAAATGATAGTCACATTTGAATTTTCAAATTTTCAATCATATTGTGTGTTATCAATTTTGAACCAATAACACTTAAAAAATTTCTAAGTGTTTTGTACAACCCATTACATGAACATAGTATGTACTTGTTACAATTTTGATTCAACACAATTTTTGATTAAAACAATTAATGAAACATGAACATGACAATTGATTGAATTTCAATTGAATTAGCAAATTTTAAATTTTAAAACCTAACAGTTTACACTTAAAATTTCTAAGTGTTGAATACATTGTACCATGAGCAGAGCACAATCATGTTTAAGTTTTAATGATTTAAACTACACTAAAACAATTAAAATCATCTCAATATCAGTTGAATAGATGAATTTTGATGATTAAAACAACAATTTTGACGTAAAATGATGAACTGACTGTTCATTTTTGTTCTTAAACATCGACTGATGAACAATGAATCATCAAGAACACATTTTGATGAAATTTAGATTTTATTCTCACAATCTGTTCAAAATCATGTTATAACACACATTTGATGTTCAATTTCAGTTATTATAACACATTTAAATCACATATTTCAAATTTTCTGAACATCTAGGGTTTGAACGCCTCAATAGAGTTCAAACGCCCAATCAAAATTTGAATTAGGTAATGAATCAGATGTTTTAAGATCAACATGATGTTTTGATTCAATGAATATAGCTATATATCACAAGGATTAACAGGTAACGAATGTGATGAATGTGTATGAATGTAATGTGTATAATGTGTTAATCAGAGAGTTTGAGTTTGTGAATGAATGAATGAAAACTATAAGTGTTGAATATATATAAGTGTAAAAATTCTTAGGCGCATTAGCACTGTGAAGGCACATGTGGCTAAAATTTCACACTAAATCTTCAGACGCATGAGCACTATGGATACACATGAACTAAGTTTCATACAAAGTCTTCAGATGGATGAGTACTGTTTAGAAGCTTGAGCACTATTCAGTCGCTTGAGCACTGTTCAGGCGCATGAGACTTCCTGAATCGCCTAACACTTAGAGTAAACATCACCTTCAAACGTCTAACCACATGGAAAGACTGAAACTGTTCAGGCGCATGTGCATAAGTTGATACCCCAACACTTTAACAATTTTTAGCAACATGACAACTGTTTAGGCGCATGTACAGAACAAAACGCTCAACTTGAACAAATTCTTGAAATTCATGATACTTCTGATTTGGACTTATGAGTACTATTCAGGCGCATAAGAAACCTTCCAGGAGTCTGACGCTTTGAAATTTTCACAACATCCATCTGAACACTATTTATGCACATTAGTACTGTTCATGCACATTATCACTGTACACGCATATTGTCTCAACACTTAGTCAAATTTTGACTATCACCCAAAATTTACATTAATTACCCTTAAATTTAACAATTAAATTGTTTTGTTTAAAATCACTACAAATCATTTGAAACTCATATTTTGATTTTTAAACATGAATTTTCAATTCAAACACCAACCAAGCACATTTTGAAATACAATTTTGAATCAATGTTTTAGGTTTTCAAAACACTTTCCCGTCATTTTAGTCTCTATTTTGAAACTTTTACAACACAAATAGTCTTGTTTTGTTTTCAAAAAGCTTTTCCACTTATTTTGAATTCTTTTCAGGTTCATTTTTACATCATATCAAACACACACATGCTTGATTTTATGCTTCATCCTTTCCATCCAAAGCACTTATTTTTCACATTTGACACTATTCATTGATTTTCTCTTTTATATCTTTACTCCCCCTAAACTTTTAAGTTCATAAACATAGAAGTTTCTTTTATTTTGCCAGTAGAGCAAACTAATCATTATCAACATGCCTGCACACAGAAAATCATGCAAAAATCAAAATTAAAGAAGAAGAAAAATCTACTATATACAATTGAATCACATGCCTACAGTGAGATCATATCAGTTAAGATTAGCACATTAAAATAAAATTAAATTATGGATAGTCAGCGTTCCAGGTCAGCGTTCCCCCAACAGAGGAGACACGAGATCTAAGGATATAAAATGAGTGCTTTGGCAAGATACTCAGCACACTTACTTTTTTAATTCTTGGATTGATTAAGGTACGATTAGATATGACATTATGTAAGTCACACTTAGACTTAGAGAGCTCAACTCTTATCAAGATATAAAAGAAAGCACTTTTCTCAACTTTTTAACCTGACATATACTTATAGCCAGATCTCATGTTTAGGTTGTGCACATTGGCATCTTTTGCATCAAGTGAGAATATCCAGGTCTGTAATGACTTACAACAAAGGATAACTTGTCACTTCAGGTCTATGATGACTCATAACAGAGAAGTGAATAGATGCTTTAAATAATTAGAGCTCATGGTTATTCATATCGCCACCAGTTGTGAATTTAAGAAGTCAACACTACTCATTGGTACTAAAATGGACAAACATGAATGCATGATTGATTTAGTTTAATCACTAGAGTTTACTTTTTTAGTATAATTGCATGAGCTTACCTGCACATCATATCTGATCACGTCAGACTTTAGTAGCGAGTGATGTATGCAACTGATCAGAACTAATGTATCTATGATTCAGACAACTTAATTTTTATGGGTTTTTGTTTTATATTTTTCTCTTTTGATTTTGCACTTTTCTATTTTTGTATTTGCTTTTTTTTCTTTCTAAAAAGTATGCACACATAATATATACAATTAGGCAGTTAACTTTGACAGTTTTCTCTATAAATCTTCTTATTCAGCAAAGGAGGGTTCTTTTCATTTTTATGATTCAGACAACTCCATTACTCAAAACCAGTTTTAAACATGGTTAATAAGTCCAATTGACTCAACCAAATACTAAAAATGACCATGTAAAAAAGACTTTTGTAAATAGGTCAGCCAAGTATTTTTTAGTTGTAATTTAAATCAAAATGATTAAACCTTTTTCAGAGTTATCTCTTAGAAAATGATATTGAATTTTGATGTGATTTGTTTTTGAATGTTGGATAGGATTAGCTGTAATAAACATAGCAGCAGTGTTGTTAATGTAAATTGGAGTTTTAAGAAAATTGAACCCGTAATCTAGCAGTTAGTTTTGTAACCAAAGGATTTGGGAACATACTACTAAAGCGGCTATGTACACAGATTCTGCGGTTTAAATAGAGACATTTGTTTGTTTCTTACATTGCCACGAGACTAATCTGGGATCTAAAAACTGACAACCACCCATCTTAGATTTAAGATCTTGGCAACATCCTCCATAATCACTATCTGTATATCCATGTAACTTGAAGTTTCCTTTATAAGGATACCACAGCCCTAAAGCCAGTTTTCCTTTGAGATACCTGAATATTCGTTTAACAGCGATTAGGTGAGATTCCTTCGGGTCAGATTGGTAACTGGCATAGACACAAACAACATACATTATATCAGGTCTAGATGTAGTAAGATACATCAAAGAGCCAATCATAGATCTGTATAAAGTTTGGTCAACTCATTTCCCTTTAGGATCAGGTTGAATCTTGGTATTTATGTCAGCTGGAGTTCTAATGGATTGACAATCTTTCACTTTAAATTTCTTCAAGAGTTTTTCAACAAATTTCTCCTGATTAATAAAAATTCCATCTGCAGATTGCTTCACTTGAAGACCAAGGAAAAAGTTAATTTCTCCCATAGAACTCATTTGGAAACGAGACTTCATGATTTCTTCAAATTCATTACACAATTTTGAACATGTAGAACTAAATATGATATCATCAATATACACTTAAAACCATAAGAGATCATCAGCATCCATCTTTATAAACAAATTTTGACCAATTTTCCCTCGCGTGTATCCATGCTGGATCAAATGTTGTGATAATGTTTCATACCAAATCTAGGAGCTTGATGGAGACCATACAATGCTTTACTAAGCTTGTACACATAATAAGGATATTCTGCATCTTCGAAACCTGGAGGTTTCTTGACATACACCGTTGAAGCTTCTAGAAGATTAACATTTTGTCTTTATGTGTTTTTTGTCATAGTATAGGGACTTATTTTGTAAATATAAGTTCCTTTGTTTCTTGATAGTATAAATAGGATATTTTATGTATTTTTTAGGGAATTGAGTCAGTCAGGGAGTCAGTTAGAAAAGTTAGTGAAGTAAGAAACAGTTAGAATAGAACAGACTGTAACCCTTACACATTGTATCCTGTGCATTTTCTATCAATGAAATCTATGAATTTTTTTGATGTAATTGCATGTTTTTGATTATTTTGTGTTTGAATTGATCATTACATTATGATATCATCATAGATTCGATCCTTTGGAACCGATCAATTGGTATCAGAGCCTTCGGTTCAGTGATCAGAGCTAATTGACATTTTTGAGCTCTTTGAATCACTTGAAATCTGTGTTGATTGCAATTTGATCAATTAATTGTTTTTTTCAGTTGTATTTCATCCATAGAAACATGATTTGAATCACAATTGTTGTTCAATTCATTTAGATCTGAGGAATTAATCAAATTTGTGTACAACTGTGTTCTTCATTTTCGAACTTCAATTCAATCAGAAAACTGATTTGTAGTTGTTGTTTGATCAAATTGATGATTGAGGATTTTTAATCAACCTAACTACTACCTAATTGGAAGTTTTTAGATCAATTGAACAAGTTTTTGAAGAATTTCATAAGATCAGATTTTGTTGAAGAAGATGAATTAGGCGCATGTAATGAAAATCTGCTGAAAATTGACCAAATGTCTAGACGCATCACAACTGTTTGGGCGTTTTAGTACTGTGTAGGCATTTTCAGTACAGGCGTTTTACCACTGTTCGGACGTATTGTGACTGCTAGAACAAAGTAATTCTGGGCGTTTTACAACTGTTCAGGTGTTTCTCAACTGTTTGGGCGCATCACAGGTTGGGCATTTTCAGAATTCATCTAAGGCATTCCCTTAGGCGTTTCTACCTCAAAGTCAGGCGTTTCAAAACTGTTCAGGTACTTCACCATTGTTTGGGTGCTTGATAAATATTTAGGTGCTTAAGCACTCAGACTTGTCAGTAAACACTTAAAATTTTTTTTTAAAAACTAAAATCCAAAAAAAAATATATTTTCATTTCATAATTTCTTTTTAAAACTTTAAAAACAACAAAAACAAGTCATTTTCTTAAATACAAAAATACAAAATGGTTAAGTCTGAAGATTCTGATAACAGGGTTCCAAAGCTAAAGAATAGAGCTGATTTCAAGAACTGGTCTTTAAGATTGAAGCATCATCTAAACTCTATTGATACTAACTTGTGGAAGTCAATAGAGAAAGGACCTTATATCCCAATCACATCTGATGGTCCTGACATAGAATTTGTGTATACAAAAGACTCTCCAGAACCTTATCCAGAGGATGGTCTACAAGGTGATGACTTAAGAAAGGTGAAGAATGACATCAAAGCTTATTCATTGATGTGCAAGGGGTTACCATTGGAAGCCTTAACTAGACTTGAAGGTTATCAAACTAGTTACACCATGTACAAAGCTTTGAAGATCATTTATGAAGGTGGTAAAGAGATACAAGATCTCAAAAAGCATAAACTCAAGAGGCAATTGGAGTTATTTGAGCATCTTTTTAGGGAAACAATTAATCAAATGATGAAAAGATTTGTGCAATTAACTACTGAGATGTCAACTGCTAGTATCAAAAATAATCTCAAAGATCTAAATTATAGACTTTTGAATGCTCTTACATCTTCATGGAAACAGGCAGTTACTCTGTTAAAGCATACTGAAAAAGTTTCCTATGGATCTAGATATTTTGATTGCCAAGATTGAATCAGTTGAGATTGATGAGAGCTCCAGAAACAATGATAGAGCTGCTTCAATGTCTCAGTATAAGTATGTTGCATCTCCAACTAACATAGTGGAGAATGCTTTTCTGGAAAAAGATGATAACTCACCAGAAGACGAGGGTGATTTGTTCATTGGAGCTGGTTTCTCTATAGATTCTTCTTACACAAGTGCTCCTGTTTATACAACTCAACCTCAACCTCAGTCTCCTCCTAAAACTCAAACTCCTAAACCTCAAACTGAGATTCATCTTCTAACTCTGTTAAAACAGGCAAAGTTAAAGATGTTATTAATATCCTTTTACAGGATGATGAGTCAAAATCTGCTTTTACTACTTTTATGGCAAGTTTTCAAGCTTATCAAGGTAGTCATCTAACTCACATAGATCTTGTTTTATAGGATTTGTTCAAGATGGATCCTGATGATGTGGAAGAGATGGATTTGAATTAGCAGCTGGTAATGATTGCTTACAGAACACAAAGACACTCTTATGTTAACAGGAACTACAAGCCAAGTGCTAACAAAACTGTTGGCTTTGACAAATCAAAGTCAAGGTGTTTCAACTGCAACAGTTATGGTTATTTCTCAAGAGAATGTAAAGCTCCCAGAAACCAAGGAGGAAATGGTCAAGCAGGTTCTAGCAGTCAAAGATACCAATATCAATCTCAAAAGACCTTTCAAAGGCCTTATCAAAGTCTTCCTATGCCAGAACTTAAAGATGAATCAAAATCATCTGAAGAGCTAAAGAAAGCTATTGTTGTTAGCATCAAAGATGGCTATGACTGGAGTGCTTATGCTGAACAATTCACAGCTGATCTAACATCTAGTTTAGCTCTTGTTGCAGAAGCTCAAAACGAAGACTGGTCTGAAGAAAATGATCCAAAGGTCGATAGTGATTCTGATAATGATAATGAAGATTATGATTGGAGTGACAAATCTGACCCAAAAGAGGATTCAAAAGAAATTGCACATATGGCTTTGTCTGACCAACCAAAGGTTGAGCATCGATCATCTGACTCTGAGACTTTTTCTTCAAGTTATCCTGAAATTCCTGTTGAAGTCAAAGAGAAAATGTGTACAAAAGCATGTTTTGATTAAATTGGCATTATAGAACATATTCATCTAAGGTCTGTGACAAACTTAAACAAGAAGAAGTAATGCACAACATACTGAAAAATGATCACAAAGTCTCTTATGAAAAGATCATATCTCTACAAACCTCATGGAACAAAACTCTAAAAGAACTTGAACTTGGTAAAAAAACAACTTGAAGAGTTGACTAAAAATTTAGAAGAGGAAAAAATAGCTCATGCTGCAACTCAGGTGGATCTAGCTAAAGTTAAAAGTTCTAAAACTATTGTAGAATAGCTGGTTAGTGGGAGGAAAGACAAAAACAAAACAGGTCTAGGTTTTCACATGAAGCAATGCCTGAATCTATCACAAACACTCTGCCAGAAAACTTTAACACACATGATCACTCACCTGAAAACAAAGCTAAGCTAAAAGCCTTTCAAAACAAGAAAAAGAATTTTGAAAGTGATGAAGAGAAAACAAATGTTGAGATATATGAGGAACAAGATTCTGAAAAGATTAAAAATGGTCATCCAGTAAAAGTTAAATCTTACGAACCACGACCAAAGAATAAGAAAATGTTTGTTCCCAAAGAACATGTTGTTGAAGAAATCACTGTTAAGAATGACAAACAAAACTCAAAGAATAAAGAGAAAGCAGAACTAGATGAAGTAACAATGGTAGATTCATTTTCTTTCATTAAATGGCAGAAAGAACAAAAAGATAAAGAAAATGCAAAAGAGTCTTGTACTAAAGATGTTCAATCCCAAAGCAAACAAAGATCATCAAGATCAAGAAATCAAAGAAGGAGAAGGAAAAATGCTAAATCTAACTCCTCTCACAACAAAAATCAAAACTATAAAAATGAAAGAACAGAACTAACTGTAACCCTTATACATTGTATCCTGTGCATCTGCTATCAATGAAATCTATGAATTTTTTGATGTAATTGCATGTGTTTGATTACTTTATGTTTGAATTTATCATTATGTTACATATCATCACAGATTCGATCCTTTTGAACTGATCATACACATCATTAGTGATTGGTCTATACAAGAAAGCACCTTTAATGTCTATCTGATACACCTTGAATTTCATGAATGATGCATAAGCCAGGAAGACACAAATTGATTCAAGTCTTGCGGAGCAAATACTTCACAATAATCAATTCCTTCTTCTTGGGTGTATCTTTGTGCGACGAGTCTCGCTTTGTTGCGAACAACAATTCCCCGATTGTCTGATTTGTTCTAAACAACCATTTTGTGCCTATGGCATTTTCTCCTTCAGGTAAGTCCACAAGCTTCCACACTTCCTGTTTGCGGAATTGAAATAACTCTTCTTGCATTGCCTCAATCCAACTATTGTCCTTTAACGCCTCGGTGACGTTTTTACGAACAACTTGAGATAGAAAACATGAGTATAAGCATAGATTTGCTTGTTCTGAATGACTTCTCGTTGTTCTCTCATTCAATGGACATAATCTGTGACGTAGGATGGTTCTTGTGAATACGAGATGTAGGAATCTCATTTCCTTGAACGTTAACATCCAGATTATATTGGTTCAAGTCAGAAAGCTGATGCAATAAGTTTAAAGTATGTGGATTAAAATTAGGAACTTGAGTCGGTTAGTTGATAAAGTAATCAAGATTATCAGTAACAACTACATCATCAGAAACCGATGACGTTCCAGACTCAGGTTGTACAATTTCAAGACCATCATTAGGAATAGGTTATGAAACATTGGAATTTTTAGAAATGGGATATTCTTGTGCTTGTTGAGAGTGAGATTGATCATGAGATTCAAAACGAAATACAGGATCTTTAACATATAAGAAGAATGGGTAATCTGGGCTACAATCATCCATATCATAAGAATCAGAATCATCACTGAAAGATCCGAGATCTCCTCCTTGCTTCTTTTCTCACCTGGAGAGTCAAACAAATTAGAATTAAAAGAGTTTGACAAAGAATCTAAATCAAACAACCAAGCTGGACCTTCTGCAACTGATGGAAAAGAGTTTTCAAGAAATTTAACATTAAACATTTCAAGAATGACATTCGTCCTAGAGTTATAAACTCTAAAGGCTTTTGAAACCAACGAATATCCAACAAAAATCCATCATCAGATTTTGCATCAAATTTTCCTAGCTAGTCACTTGAATTTAAAATCAAAACTAGACAACCAAAAGATTTAAGAAAATCTATATTAGGTTTCCTGCCAAACATTAACTCCTAAGGAGTTTTGTATTTATCTTTCACAAACAATGTACGATTCTGTACAAAACATGCAGTGGATATGGCTTCATCCCAGAAAGTAATTGGAATCTTTGCATCTACTAACATGGAACGTGAGGAATCAATCAAAGTTCTATTTTTTCGTTCAGCAACTCCACTTTGTCATGGATTTCTAGGAGCACTGAACTGACGAGCAATACCTTTTTCTGCACCAAACATGTCACATTAGAATTTTTAAATTCATTTCCATTATCACTTCTGATAATTTTCACCTTTAGTTCTAATTGATTTCTACTTTATGATGAATTCTTTTGACAATTCAGCAGTTTCACATATAGCTGCAAAAAAAACATGAAAATCTTGTAAAGTCATCATGATAACTAAACAATAAGATTTCTTTCTAATACTCTACACATAGTGGTCCGAATAAATCCATGTGCAGCATCTGGAGAGGCTTGGAATTTGAGTTTATCAGCTTGGGCTTATAAGACGCTCTGTGTTGCTTTTCTTTTAAACATGCTGAGCAGTGATCTGTTGTGGAAAATTCTTTTTTTAGAAGACCAACTACATGATTTCCTGCTACAAGCTTGTTCAGTGTTTTAAATTGGAATGCCCGAGACGTCTATGCCATAACTAGTTTTTGACATTTGATGCTTGAGCAATTAGGCATGTTGTTTCTGTAGATGGATCTAGTTGAGACATATCTAACTTGTATACATCTCGATCATGAACATCTTTACCAACTACCTTTTCTTTGCTTATCTATCTTCAAAATATAACAAAAAGAATCACCAAACAAAACAGAGTAAGATTTGTCATAAATTTGGGAAACACTTAAAAGATTAAAGTTCAACTGTGAACAGTAGTTTACTTTATCAAAGCTAATAATCCCATTGGACACTGTTCCTTCTCCTGTTATTTTTCCACCTGCATCACCTCCGAATGCAACATGAGTACCATCTTTTAACTTAAAATCTTGAAGCAAGGCATGGTTGCCTGTCATATGCCGGCTACACCCATTATCAACATACCACATGTTAATTGGTCTTCTTGGGTGTACCTGCATTTCAAAGAGATTTAATTTGAGTTATCAACCCAAGCCGATATGGTCTTGGGCTTGCCAAATTTATCAACAATGGTAAACTGTTTGAAATGAAGCTTATTCAAATCAGGCTTCTTTTCTGTGTAAATTTGCCAATTCCGTTTCTGACAAATTTTTGATTATCTTTGATTTGCATAGTCCATAAAGCATGGTAACGTTATTCAAGATCATCATCAAGGTAATTCAAACCATCAAAAGAAACATTTTTAGAAAATATTTGATTACCAAACTTCCCATTGTTCATTCTCACATATCGTGGAATGAATTTTCCTTGATTATAACTCTTTGTTTTCACATCATAAGAATCATCACAATCAGAATCAATCCTTTGTAAAGAACTCAAGCCTAAGGAAGGTTGTTTAATCAATCTTTGAAAACCAATACTTTGATATCTTTGAAATTATGGATTTACATATCCATTCCTTGGCGTGTTCCTTCGGAAGTAGCAATTCTCAGTTTTGTGAGTTCTTTCATCACAAATGGTATAATACTTGTTAAAATAACAATCAGCTGTTGAATGGTTTTTCATATCACAGATGTGACAGTACCTGTTAAAGAAACATTCATCAGTCTTATGATTGTACATATCACATATATCACAGTACCTTTGTTGAAATTTAAATAACTGTTGATTTACCTTTGATGTGGAAGCCATATTTGATCCTTGTTTTGATTTAGGAGTTACAAAGTTAATCTGTTGTTTTTGATTTGAGAGTTTGTTCTTTTGAAATTTGGGTTTTGACTTTTGTTCATTAACACCATTCCTAAACACCTTAGATACAAATCTTTTGTTAACAGCGGAAGACTTTGGAACTGAATCTGTTTTCAGATCAGAGTTAGATTTGTTCTTTGAGTTTGATTTGATTTTAGGAATTGTGTTCATATCAAAAGTACCCGCAGACACAAACTTCACTGGTTTAAACTGATTAGATTGATTTGTTCTTTGATTTTGATTGTTTTGATTTTTATTCTGAGAGGATTTAACTTTAGCATTTTTCCTTCTTCTTCTCTGGTTTCTTGATCTTGATGATATCATATTGCAATGATCAATTCATACACAAAGTACACAAACACAAGCAATTACTTTAAAAATTCATAGATTTTATTGATAGCAAATGCTTAGGATACAATGTGTAATAGTGAGTTACAGTTGTTCAATCTGTTCTAACTGTTTCGTTCTCTCAGTCTCTAGGTCTCTAGGTCTTTTGATCTTGATTAACTCTGCTTGCTTTGTGATTGACCATCTTCAGTAGAAGACTCTTTTGCATTTTCTTTATCTTTTTGTTCTTTCTACCATTTGATGAAGTCTGGATTGTTTAATCCGTAAGAAAACGAATCTTTAGATGTTACTTCATCTTGTTTTACTTTCTCTTTATTCTTTGAGTTTTGTTTATCATTCTTTACAATTACTTCTTCAACAATATACTCTTTGGGAACAAACATTTTCTTATTCATTGGTCGTGGATCGTAAGATTTAATTTTCACTGGATGACCATTTTTAATCTTTTCTGAATCTTGTTCCTCAAATATCTCAACATTTGTTTTCTGTTCATCACTTTCAGAATTCTTTTTCTTATTTTCAAAGGCTTTTAGCTTAGCTTTGTTTTCAGGTGAATGATCATATGTGTTAAAGTTTTCTGGTAAAGTGTTTGTGATAGATTCAGGCATGGGCTCATGTGTAAAACCTAGACCTGTTTTGTTTTTATCTTTCCTCTCACTTACCAACTTTTCTACAATTGTTTTAAAACTTTTAACTTTAGCTAGATCCACCTGTGTTGCAGCATGAGATATTTTTTCTTCTTCTAAATTTTTAGTCATCTCCTCAAGTTGTTTTTAAACAAGTTCAAGTTCTTATAGAGTTTTATTCCATGAGGTTTGTAGAGATAAGATCTTTTCATCAGAGACTTTGTGATCATTTTTCAGTTTGTTGTTGTTGGGTCTGAAAAGGATAGTCTATATTATCAACACAGTCAAAGTCAACAAAGGTCAACGTCGCTGTCAAAGTCATCGGAAAAGACAAACAGACACGTTCGAGATGAAGAACCAAGACGAGACGTTGAAGATATATTTGACTAGGAGTTTATTGTTAATAAATATATTTTGTGTCAACAAAATATATTTATTTATTTTTAAGTCATTTTTATGTTTTTATATGTGATTTCTCTAATTGTCTAAGTCTAGGGGCTTAATATGTCATTAGTGAGTATTATCACTATATATAGATTTGTGATAATTAGGTTAGAGAGCTTGAATGAGCCATTGATTGAGGGACTTTCACATTTGTAATATCATTTGCAATCAATTCAGATCAAGCAAGGGTTTATTGAATGTTCTTGGGGTGTTCATCTTGTTCATCTATATTTATAGTGTTTGATCTATATTGTTCATAAATATCATTGATATTTGTGTTATCAGTGGGTTTTGTTTGTGTTTATCAATCAATTGCACTGCTATCTCGATCAACAGGACCAACAATTTGGTATCAGAGCCTTTGTGCTCTTGATTGATTCAGTTATTTGGGTATTTTTGAGTTCAAGTCATCGTTTCATTCATTTTCGATCTGATCTGCGTGTTTTGGATATGGAAATTGATTAAGGATTGCTCGATTTTGAGGTGGGAAGCTATAGGAATCATCAGATCTCAAATTCATTGAGATTTGGATGAATTTCAGTTGATTTCGTGTTGAAAAAGTTTTTTCAGATTCGTCGGGCGAATTTACAGATCGTCCAGCGAAACTAGAGCATCATTCAGCGAAACTACACAGTTTTGCCAGGCGAAACTAGGGTTTATTCATTGAAATTACATAGTTCTTGGTTTTTGGATCTGGTTTCTTAATCTCAGCGAAAGTACATGCTATGAACGAAAGATCATCTAGTTTTGGGCGAAACTATCCAGCGAAACTAGCATCAGTTTGCCATTGCTGGGCGAAATTGCTGTCGAAATTATAAGCGAATCTACGAGCAAAACTACCAGCGAAATTGCCAGCGAAATTGCCAGTGAAATTAGTGAAAATTTAGCGAATTTGTCAGCAGATTTAGTGAAATTTCAGTGAAATTAGCCTCTGATCATTAAAAGTATTTTTCCCGGGGGAGAATTAATCAACAATTTTTAGGAAAAATATTTTCGGGTGTTAAAGTGAATTTAATATTTTAAATGAAAATGTCGTTTTCTGACGATCTCGAATTAGACAATGCCAAAATGGCACAAAGTAGGTTTGATTCTTTTGCAGCCATGAAAGATGAAAAGATATCTGATGTTGTTGATCGATTTCTGATGGTGGCAAACAGCCTTAAGAAGTATGATGATCAGTTGGGGAACCATGAGCAAGTCACAAAACTTCTGGACTCTCTTCCCTCACAGTGGAGTCCACAAGTTAGGTTGTTAAAACACGAAAGAAATTTTGCTGACTACAAACTCATGGAAGTTATCAACAAGTTGAAGTCATTTGATTTGGATATGAAAAAAGGAGAGTATAATCAATGCATGTATGGAGGTGTGTCTTCAAGTACTAAGATCAATATTGAGTCTGAAGAAGAAGTGAACCATGCATTGATGGCTGAGGTAGTAAACAATGATGAGGATTCTGTTGAAGAGTTTGATCCTTTCAAAGAATTCAGGTGTGAGACTCAAGGTGAGAGTGTTGGTGATGTTGACGCCTGTGCAAGCTGTTGAAAAATTCAGAAGCAACAGGATAGTGAAACAGATGAAGTGAAGCAGGAGGTTCAGGATGAATGAAATTCAAAGGGAGATGAAGCTGAGGAAGCTAAGAAGAGAGCTGCTAAGGAGGAAGAGTACAAAAAGAACACTCCTGTATGTCAATGTGAAAAAGCCCTAGCTACTGAAAAGATAGTAATGGGGCTTCCTTATGAGGTTGTTCAAGACATGTGTTCTCCTCCCTGCAAAATTCTTTTATTTAGGGTTTATAAGGCAAACAGCTTATTATTGGATAATGAAAAGGAATTGAAACAAATTAATAAGGAGCTTAAAACAAATGAGGCTAAATATTTTGTTAAGTTAAATGAAGCAATAAAAGAAAATGAACATTTAAAAAGAAATCTTTTGGAAAGAAACGTTGAAATAAATGCTTTAACTGAACGTGTAGCACTTGCTGAATTTCAAACAAGCAAATTAAAAACCAAACTTGAAAAATGGATAATTTCTGGGATGAAACTTGAGGAGCTTTGCATGAATCAAAGGGGGGCTAGAATTAAGACTGTTTTGGGAAGCAAAGAAACCACTCATGTTTATCCTCTACCTAGCAGTTATTGTTATTCTCCTATGCCTCAACCTCATCCATCTAATGATTTAATTGAAGCTGCGGATACTAATCGTTTACATGCAGGTTTAAGTAGCGTTAATCACGAAGAGGTTCGAGATGAATATGATTTTACTGCAGGTTTGGGACTCATCAAGCAAGGATCTGATCTGCAAAATGATAATTCCACCTCTGATGCTTCAAAAATAGTATCAGTTGTTTCCAGTAACTTCTTTAACAAATTCAAGACAGGCAACATCCCTTCATTTGTTCCTGTCAAGTTTGTCAAAGATGGAACAACTGTGGAATCATCAAGCAATCAGAACTCAACAACAGAAACCGACACAACAAGAGTCATCGATCAAGATCCATTGGAAGCTGACTTGTGTATACAGGACTGGACAAGTTCTGATGATGAACCAGAGATCATCAAGTCACCTGAAGTTATCAAGTGTCAAAAGCTTCCAACAGTTGAATCAAGACCTATACGGATCTCATCTCCAACTGCTAAGCAAATCAGCAGTTCTTCTAAAGCTTAGCAGAAGCACTCACCATCTTCATCTGCTATCCATCAAGCTCATCACAAATCTGCCTCCAAGTCTACCAGATTACCAATCATACAAAAGTGTACTCGGAAGTATGTTCACATCTCAGCTCCCGAACCATCATAAATCAAATTACAGCCCAATTCAAAATCCACATTGACAAAGCCTCAAAAGATTCAATTTCCTGATATCCAAAAGAAGAAGCTTCAAGGTTGTCAACAAGTTGCATCAACCTCAAAGCAGGCTCCACCCTCTCCTATTATCCATGGGACTACAAAGAACCAAAAGCCTTTCGAGGCTTGCTTTAGATGTGGAAAAGAAGGTCATGTGCTAAAGAAGTGCCCTCAAGTTCAAAGGCAAGCTTCGAGAGGTAAAGATAACACAGGTTGCTTCTCGGGTTCAAAAGGTAAAAAGCACATATCATTGAATGGTTAGATAAAGAACAATCTATCCAAACCTTCTCATGTGAAGCCGATTTCACATGATTCAAAGATGAAAAGGACCAATGTTTAAAAATCAAAATTTCAACCTACGAGCCTTAAAAAGAAAATGATTTCCAAATTCAATTCTTTCAAATCTAAAGTAATTGAACAAAAACAAATTTGGAAAGTAAAACAAAAGGTTAAAGAAATAAATGATTTTTCAAAGAGTGCGTGCTAAAACAGGTTACATACACTGATGAAAAAGGAACTCCCAGGATCACGATGGCATGGGTCCCCCTCTCTAACTAATCTGTTTATGAGTGCAGGAAGAATTTAGGAGGCCTATCAGTAATCCAGATTACTGAATGGGATTGTTCCTAATTCAAATTTGAGACGGAACAAACAGGTTATGGTATCTCATTCACATTTTGGATTCTTATCTAGCATTCACAATCACTGCATTTTTCTTGTTACTTCATTTCTCATGTTTTTGCT
Source organism: Flaveria sonorensis (assembly GCA_025506505.1). Lineage (NCBI taxonomy): Eukaryota > Viridiplantae > Streptophyta > Magnoliopsida > Asterales > Asteraceae > Flaveria > Flaveria sonorensis. The sequence goes on along the minus strand of CM046432.1, from coordinate 35,628,105 downwards.
AGTATAATTTGGAAGATTTTTTTTTGTAAATTTTTTTTTTTTCAATTCTGTTTATTATATACTTAAAAAAAAGGGGAAATTTCTTTTTTTTTTTGTTTCATGGCAGTTAAAAAGAAATTTCGGGGGAGAATAAAAAAATTTCACAGGAACTAAGAACTTGATTTGGGGTGACTGAGAAATGATAGTATGTCTTCTTGGTATGCTTATTTACATGACTTGTACTTTGTGAGAAATGATAGTAACTGATGTAGATGTCTGTATCACTTAAAATTCAAAAATCTAAAAAAGACTGTTTCATTATATATATGTTTTGTAGCCTCAGCCTGAAAACGAAGTAAACAGTGATTCTGTAGCCTAACTAAAGCTTAGAACTCGGTGATAAGGATCATTTCCATGACATCTCGGCCTGTATAAAAATACAAGTCCTGTCAAAAATGGGTTGAGAGTTTAAAACCTCTGCTTTGACATTTTCAAAATCTCCCTTTCCCCAAGTTCTAAACTGATGCTTCTTGTAAGCTCTTTAGAATCCTTTTCGTGCTTATCTCCTCTGCTATGCGGAAGCATTGACCTGGAGTGATGATCTTCTCTGTTATACGTGAGTATAGACCTGAAGCTCTCACGAGCACGCTAAGATGTTCATCTCCTCTGTTATACGTAAGTATAGACCTGGAGCTCTCATCATCTGTTCCCCAAATAAATACACAGTGATTCTTAAACTAAGATCATTGTTGTACCTCAAATGAAAGTCAAGCTGAGTTAATCATATTACTCAATAAGCCTTGATAATAGGATAAGTTCTTTGCCGGATGTCTATGGGAACCAAATCACCTGAGCTTCTCTAATTAAATCTAAAACATGATAAAATCAGTTGCAGATCACTTGCTAAAAAGGATAAGGCATGGGTTTAAATTGGACAAATATACCAATAATCATTTTTGAACTGTTTTTGGCTTTCAAAAACTTAAAATTATGACCAGACTATGTATCAATGTGGTCTCACTAACTTGTCGATGTTCAAATACATCTTTGTGCTTTTGTATATCTTGTGGATATGATCTCATGATCAAATTGGTTCTTGGTGTAATATGATAAAACAAAATAAAATAAAATATTCATTTCAAATCATTTTTTTAAGTCTTCCATATTATGCTATTAAAATGTTATCTTTTTCACATGCATTTCACGGGAAATTGCACACACAGATAAACACGGGTTTATTTGTTAACTGAAATGATCTGACAGGAAATTGCGAGATTGTGGTTGTGATTGTGTTACAGATTTTTGCTTTAAATGATGGTCGATCATCAGCTGAGCAAAGTACCATACCAGAGAACCTGTTCCTCAAGTTTGCAGAAAATACCGAGCTAGGATTCCTCCTCCTACATCTTTTGAAGCACTCAAGAATAGAGAGTTGGAGATGATGTTCCTGATCATTCTCATGATGCACACAAAAGGAGGGAGCATTCAAAAAGGGGGAGCCTATAAGATGAAAGATTGTCGGTATCAGATCATCAATCTAGGGGGAGATTGAAGATCATTATATAGTTGACTTATAGGTGCTGATCATGATACAAGAAGTTGATAATGATAGACTAAGGGGGAGTATTGTTGGTTCTGAAAAGGATAGTTTATATTATCAACACAGTCAAAGTCAACAAAGGTTAACGTCGCTGTCAAAGTTATCGAAGACAAACAGACAAGTTCGAGACGAAGAACCAAGACGAGACGTTGAAGATATATTTGACTAGGAGTTTATTGTTAATAAATATATTTTGTGTCAACAAAATATATTTATTTATTTTTAAGTCATTTTTATGTTTTTATATGTAATTTCTCTAATTGTCTAAGTCTAGGGGCTTAATATGTCATTAGTGAGTATTATCACTATATATAGATTTGTGACAATTAGGTTAAAGAGCTTGAATGAGCCATTGATTGAGGGACTTTCACATTTGTAATATCATTTGCAATCAATTCAGATCAAACAAGGGTTTATTGAATGTTCTTGAGGTGATCATCTGTTCATCTATATTTTATAGTGTTTGATCTATATTGTTCATAAATATCATTGATATTTCTATTATCAGTGGGTTTTGTTTGGGTTTATCAATCAATTGCACTACTATCTCGATCAACAGGACCAACAGTTGTGCATTACTTCTTCTTGTTTAAGTTTGTCATAGATTTTAAATGAATATGTTCTGTAATGCTCAACTTGATCAAAACATTCTTTTGTGCACATTTTCTCTCTGACTTCAACAGGAATTTCAGGATAACTTGAAGAAGAAGTCTCAGAGTCAGATGATGGATGCTCAACCTTTGGTTGTTCGGATTGAGCCATGAGTGCAATTTCTTTTGAATCCTCTTTTGGGTTAGATTTGTCACTCCAATCATAATCTTCAACATCATTGTCAGAATCACTATCGACCTTTGGATCATTTTCTTTAGACCAGTCTTCATTTTGAGCTTCTGCAACAAGAGCTAAATTAGATGTTAGATCAGCTGTGAATTGTTCAGTATAAGCACTCCAGTCATAGCCATCTTTGATGCTAACAACAATATCTTTCTTTGGCTCTTCAGATGATTTTGATTCATCTTTATGCTCTGGCATAGGAAGACATTGATGAGGCCTTGGAAAGGTCTTTTGAGACTGGTGTTGGTATCTTTGACTGCTAGAACGTGCTTGACCATTTCCTACTTGGTTTTTGGGAACTTTACATTCTCTTGAGAAATGACCATAACTGTTGAAGTTGAAACACCTTGACTTTGATTTGTCAAAGCTGACAGTTTTGTTAGCACTTGGCTTGTAGTTCCTGTTAACATAAGAGTGTTTTTTGTGTTCTGTAAGTCATCATTACCAGCTGCCAATTCAAATCCATCTCTTCCACATCATCAGGATCCTTCTCGAACAAATCCTACAAAACAAGATCTAGTTGAGTTAGATGACTACCTTGATAAGCTTGAAAACTTGCCATAAAAGCAGTAAAAGCAGATTTTGACTCATCATCCGGTAAAAGGATACTAATAACATCTTTAACTTTGCTAGTTTTAATAGAGTTAGAAGATGAATCTTAGTTTGAGGTTTAGGAGTTTGCGTTTTAGGAGGAGACTGAGGTTGAGGTTGAGTTGTATAAACAGCTGTACTTGTGTAAGAAGAATCTGTAGAGAAACTAGCTCCAATGAACAAATCACCCTCGTCTTCTGGTGATTATCATCTTTTTCCAGAAAAGCATTCTCCACTATGTTAGCTGGAGATGCAACATACTTATACTGAGACATTGAAGCAGCTCTATCATTGTTTCTGGAGCTCTCATCAATCTCAACTGATTCAATCTTGGCAATCAAAAGATCCAGGTCCATAGGGAACTTTTCAGTATGTTTTAGCAGAGTAACTGTCTGTTTCCATGAAGATGGAAGAGCATTTAGAAGTTTGTAATTTAGATCTTTGAGATCATTTTGGATACCAGCAGTTGATATCTTAGTAGTTAATTGCATAAATCAATTCATCATTTGATTAATTGTTTCCCCAGAAAGATGCTCAAATAACTCTAATTGCCTCTTAAGTTTCTACTTTTTGAGATCTTGTATCTCTTTACCACCTTCACAAATAACTCCAATCATAATCTTCATCATCATTGTCAGAATCATAATCTGCCTTAGGATCATTTTCTTCAGACCAGTCTTCATTTTGAACTTCAGCAATAAGAGCTAAACTAGATGTTAGATCATCTATGAATTGTTTAGCATAATCACTCCAGTCATGGCCTTCTTTGATACTAACAATAAAAGCTTTCTTTGGCTCTTCAGATGATTTTGATTCATCTTTAAGTTCTGGCATGGGAAGACTATGATAAGGCTTTTGAAAGTTTTTCTGAGACTACTGTCGGTATCTTTGACTACTAGAACCTGCTTGACCATTTCCACCTTGAGTTCTAGGAGCTTTACATTCCCTTGAGAAATGACCATAACTGTTGCAGTTGAAACAACTTAGCTTTGATATATCAAAACCAATAGATTTGTTTGCACTTGGCTTGTAATTCCTGTTAACAAATGAGTGTTTTTGTGTTCTATAAGCAATCATTACCATCTGCCAATTCAAGTCCATCTCTTCCACATCATCAGGATCCATCTCGAACAAATCATGCAAAATAAGATCTAACTGGGTTAGATGACTACCTTGATAAGCATGAAAACTTTCCATGAAAGCAGTAAAAGCAAATTTTGACTCACCATCCTGCAACAAGATATTAATAACATCTTTAACTTTGCTAGTTTTAACAGAGTTAGAAGATGGAGTCTTAGTTTGAGTTTTAGGAGTTTGAGTGTTAGTATGAGACTGAGGTTGAGGTTGAGTTGTATAAACAGGAGCACTTGTGTAAGAAGAATCTGTAAAGAAACCAGCTCCAATGAACAAATAACCCTCGTCTTCTGAAGAATTGTCATCTTTTGCCAGAAAAGCATTCTCCACTGTGTTAGCTGGAGAAGCAATGTACTTATACTGAGACATTAATGCAGCTCTATCATTGTTTCTGGAGCTCTCATTAATTTCAACAGATTCAATTTTGGCAATCAAAAGATCCAGATCTATTGGGAACTTTTTTGTATGCTTCAACAGAGTAACTGTCTGTTTCCATAAAGATGGAAGAGCATTTAGAAGTCTATAATTTAGATCTTTGAGATCATTTTTGATACTAGTAGTTGATATTTTAGTAGTTAATTGTATGAATCTGTTCATCATTTGATTGATTATTTCACCAAAAAGATGCTCAAATAACTCCAATTGCCTCTTGTGTTTCTACTTTTTGAGATCTTGTATCTCTTTACCACCTTCACAAATGATCTTCAAAGCTTTGTACTTGGTGTAGACCATCCTCAGGATAAGGTTCTGGAGAGTCTTTTGTATACACAAATTCTCTGTCAGGACCATCGAATGTAATTGGGATATGTGGTCCTTTCTCTATTGACTTCCACAAATCAGTGTCAATGGAGTTTAGATGATGCTTCAATCTGAGAGACCAATTTTTGAAATCAGCTCTGTTTTTGCGCTTGGGAACCCTGTTCTCAGAACCTTCAGACTTAACCATTTTGTATTTTTGAATTAATGAAAATGACTTTTTTTTGTTGTTTTTCAAAATTTAAAAAAGAAACTATGAACTGAAAATATTTTTGGATTTTTAGTTTAAAAAAAAATTTCTAGGTGTTTACTGATAAGTCTGAATGCTGATGCACCTGAAACTCCTGAAACGCCTGGATTTAAACAAGAAACATCTAAGGGAATGCCTTAGATGAGTTTTGAAACGCCCAACTGATGAAACGTTTGAACAGTTCTCAAACGCCCACACAGTATAGAAACGTCTGAGGTAAAAACGCCCAAACACTTCTCAAGCATCTAGAATTGCTCAAGTTTCAACAAAGTATCAAAGTGTAACACCAGGAAATTTATAAAAGGAAAGGAAAAGAAGAGAAAAAGGGGAAAGATAACATTTTTCAAAATTAAAGGGGGTTAAAGTGTGCAAGTGGTAAACTTGCCACTAGTGGGTTCAAAAAGCAGGGAATGGCCGCTCACACCCCCATTTCCCCACATCTGCTTTTGGCTGCAAGAAGAGAAGAAGAAGCTGCCATCTATTTCTAGAGAGAGAAGGAGGAAGATTTGCTTGATGGTGAGATTTTAAGGTAATTCTTCTCGGTTTTCAGTCGGGTTTCAGCTTCTGGACCGAGTTTCTTCTGGTGTTTAGTGCTCATTTTCATGGTTTTAGGTGCTGGTGCTGGACTTCAAGTGGTTCTCGGGTTAAGGTGTTCTACTCGAAAGCTGTTCAAAGTTAGATCTAGATCCCCTCTTTTTCTGGTTTTCTACGTGTTTGAGGCTGTTTTGCATACTGGACAAAAGGTTTCTAAACCAAACTATGAATTTTGAGATAATATGCGACTGTGTGCTGTTGAGTTGTTGGATCTTATATGCCCAAGACACATACAAGATTGATGTGGTTAGTACGTTATGATCCAAGTCGGGTCATACCCAATAACAAGCTAGGCAAACACCGTTAACATTTATTTGTTGATCATGATCAAGCAAATAAATTATGACACCAATTTAGAAAATGGGTTTTCTGAATTATTGCATTTGAGATAGAACAAATCATATGGATATTTTGTTCATGAGATATCATTTGTAATGTTGTTTAATAAGTTAAATAACATCAATATAAGAGTGTTTAAGTTATAAGATTAAAATTGGTTTAATTATAACTTAATGAGTGATTAAAATGATTAAAAGGGTGTTATTTTAAAATGGGGGGGAACCCATTTTGAACCCAATTTTCGGCCGCCCTCCTTGCTTTCTTGGGATTCCTTGTCTTGTTTTAATACAAGACTTTAATCCCTTGTAAGACACACTCAACCACACTCTCTCTCTCACACATGCAAAGAACTCTTTCTTCTCCATCTTGCTCTTCACAATCCACGGATCTAGAGCTTGAAAAGAAGGCTTTTGGTGTTAACTTCCTAACAAGTTTGGTGCTTTGCAAGAGCTTGTGGGTATACAAGCTTGAGGTCTTCTCTTTTGAAGACTAGACATTCAAGAAACATCATCTTCCTCCTCTTATCCGTATCCAACTTGCTTGTTCAAGAAAGGTAGTATTCATGTACATCCTATGGTTGTTTTGATAGCATTTCTTTTCACATATATATGATCCTTGTTCTTGGGTTTGTTTTCTTGAACATATAAATGTTTATTTTCAGAATATAAACAAGTTTTAACCCCTTATATCCGCTGCGTTTTGTTGTTTAAATGGTTAAACATCCTTGTTAAAACTTGTACAAACCCAACAATGGCATCTAGAGCCGGTTATGTGGAAAACTTGCTTCAAAAGTCCAAGAAAAGTTAGTTTTGTTGGACTTTTTCAACCCATTAGGGGCTGTTTTGATATGGATAAATGAATCCCTTATCTTTCAAAGTTTTATCTTACATGCTTTAGAATAAACCTTGAAAGATTAACATCAAGTGGTTGATTGTTTTGTTTGGACTAAACCCTAAAGTTTGGGTTATGTGGCCGAAACTTTAAGGGTTAAAAAGGGAGTTCATGGTTGTTCTTGGATGTTGTATTTGATACATATTTTGGTGCATAACATAGCCTTGACCTAATGTGTTTTGGATTTGGATGAATGTGATTGTCATGTTTAGTTTTATTCATTAAAGGGTTGTAATAATAATTTTGGTGTTTGTATCTTTTGGGTTGTAATTTATTTATTCATTGGTTATGTAATAAATAGATTAGGTGCATTTCTTTTATTAGAAAAATTGTATTAGGATATTTTGTAAAAGAAGATGCACAAGTTGGAGACTCAAGGGAAGATACAAAGGAAGAACTCAAAAGACATGGACACTTGAAGCATTTGGATGTGGATTCGAGTGGGAGTTCTTGGACACATTTTAATGTGTCATTATTAACCCTTAGGAAAGACCTAATGACAACACTTGTGATGGCAAACAAGTGTGGTCACCTTAGTGGCTATGGTTATGCACTTATGATTGAATGGTTGTGCTTGTTTGGTTGTTTTGTTTTATGTTGGTTATTTGATATATGGATATGCATAACTAACAAATTTATAAACCATAACAAGCTGAAAATAAATGGTTCTTAATCATTAAGTGGTTAATAAAAGGTTATTAAAAGGATTAATGATTTTAAAACAAAGGGGTTTTATTAAAAGAACCATAGGGTACCATGTATTTGAAAGCATGCAAATGCAAGGTACTAGAGTTTTCTAAACTAGAATTATGAAAAACCAAGTTTTGAGGGAACTTGTGATTTAAGGTGGGAATGCCATATTTGTGGGATAAAGATCACCTAACCACTTATATTGGTAAACTCACATGTGTGTGTAAGTAGGGTAACTTGATTTGCAAACCATGTTAAATGGATCACCTACAATATGGTTTACAAAGGTGTTGATGGGATTTACATGCCGACTATACATATGATGTTTAAGTCGATCCCATACCTCTAGAAGTTGCAAAGGGTTGCAATTGTCAAACGTTGACTACCTTGTTAATTTAAATAATGGGATAAAGATCACCTAACCACTATTTAAATGTGACGTTGGATTCTAGAATTTTATTTTGTGTATGACACATAAAAGAAATTTATAATTAAGATGATAATATCGTAAATACTAAAATTGAACCTTGTTAAATTTTGTAGATGGCCACCAACAACAATGAAATAATGATATTCCATCCGCACATAACCTATCACTAAGAACCATTCTCCAAAAGGAGCGTCTAAACCATAACAATTTCATTGATTGGTTTCGAAACTTGAGAATTGTTCTCAAGCAAGAGAAACGGTCATATATCTTAGACGATCCGATTCCCGATGAACCCAATGAGGAAGATGAAGAGGCCTACATGAATTGGGTGAAATACACTGAGGACTCGGTCCAAGTGTCTTGCCTCATGTTGGCAAGTATGACTCCGGATCTCCAAAAGGAGTACGAACATCACGGAGCATACGACATGATAACCCAGTTGAAGGAAACGTTCCAACAACAAGCAAGGGTAGAGCGCTTCGAAACGGTTCGAGCACTCCATGCATGTCGTATGGATGATACCCAATCGGTCTCATCTTATGTACTTAAGATGAAGAGCCACATAGACCGCCTCGAAAGGCTGAATTGTCCCGTCTCGAAAGAGTTGGCTACGGATTTGATCCTCAACTCTTTGTCAAAAAGGTTTGACAATTTTGTTATGAATTATAACATGAACGGTTGGGACAAGAACATAACTGAGCTTCACTCTATGCTCAAGACAGCCGAGGCGGCCATGGGTAAAAGGAGTTTACCCGTTCTCACCATCAATGAAGGTGGGAACAAGAAGAGGCCTCACCCCGCACCCAAGGCAAGTGTTGCCAAAGGTAAAGGGTACGTTGGGAGAAAGGGAAAGGGAGTGGTAAAAGTGCCACCACCAAAACCAGCGGAAGAAGAAGCAAAAGGTTGCTTCGGATGACCCATGCTTTAAGTGTGGGGAGATAGGACATTGGGCAAGAAATTGTCCTGTCCATCTCAAAGAGTTGAAAGCAAAGAGGGATGCCGGGCAGACCTCAGGTACAATTTTCATGATTCATATTGATCTAAATATAATATCCTCTAACACATGGGTATTGGATACCGGATGTGGGACTCACATTTGCAATTTGTTGCAGGGGTTCAAAAGAAGTAAAAACTTCAACAAAGGGGATGTTAGCCTCTACATGGGGAATGGGGCAAAAGTTCAAGTTGAAGCCCGAGGGGACTACATCCTGAAGCTTCCAAATGGTTTGGAAGCAATTTTGAACAATGTTTTGTATGCTCCTAGTTTGACTAGGAACATTATTTCAGTTGCACAATTAAGACAATATGGTTATGTTTTGATGTTTATTGAAATGAAATTCATGTTTCTTTAAATAACATCTTTTATTTTAAAGCTACTCCTATTAATGGTATTTATGAATTGGTTCATGAAAACACATTATATGATAGCTCGTTGTACCAAACCACCACCAAGAAGCTCAAATTAGATTTGAGTGACACCTATCTTTGGCATTGCCGTCTTGGTCATATAAACAAGAAGCGCATACAAACTCTTCAAAAGAATGGTCTTTTAAAAGCAAGTGAATATGATTCATTTGATGTATGTGAATCTTGTTTACAAGGCAAAATGACTAAGGCGCCTTTTAGTGGCAAAACCGAAAGGGCAAAAGATTTATTAGGTATCATACATTCGGATGTATGTGGTCCTTTTAAGCCAATGACTAGGTATAATGAAAGATACTTCATTACCTTTACCGACGACTATAGTAGGTATGGGTATGTGTACTTGTTAAGACACAAAGATGAAGCTTTTGAAATGTTCAAAACCTTCCAAAATGAAGTAGAAAATCAACTCAACAAATCAATAAAAATTCTTCGCACCGATAGAGGAGGTGAATACCTGAGTGATGCTTTTAGAGATCATCTTAGAAGTTGTGGGATTATCTCACAACTATCTCCACCTGGAACACCACAACACAATGGTGTGTCCGAAAGGAGAAATCGAACTCTATTAGATATGGTTCGATCTATGATGGCTGGAAGCTCATTGCCTCTATCATTTTGGGGCTTTGCTTTGCTCTCTGCGGCCCGTATTTTGAATATGGCCCCAACCAAGAAAGTGGAAAGGACACCTTTTGAAATATGGCATGGAAGGGTTCCATCTCTATCATATTTAAAGGTGTGGGGATGTGAGGCTTATGTAAAGACTCCCACCTCAAACAAGTTAGAAAGACGTTCCACTAAGTGTATTTTTATTGGATATCCTAGAGATTCTATGGGATATTATTTCTATGATCCATTGGAACAAAAGGAGTTTGTTGCAAGAAGGGTGAGTTCTTGGAAGCCAAGTTCCTTATGGAAGGAGCTAGCAGTAGAACAGTGGATCTTGAGGAGGATCAAGGTCCACAACCCGATACACGTTTGGTTGACACTAGCACTCAACATGAGGATGTTGAGAATGATCAAATGGTTGATCAATACACACAAAACGTTCGCAAATCTGGTAGAACTAGTAATCCACCTGAAAGATATGGATTTTCATGGATGGGTGCTATGTGGTTGATTCCGATGAACCAATCACATACCATGATGCAGTGTCCAATTTGGATTGTGACAAATGGCTTGAAGCCATGAATGTTGAGATGCAATCCATGTATGACAACCAAGTGTGGGACTTGGTTGTACCACCTCTTAACTCCAAGGTAGTTGGAAGTAAGTGGGTTTCAAGAAGAAAACCGATATGCATGGAAACTGGATACTTATAAAGCTAGACTTGTAGCAAAAGGTTTCACTCAAACTCAAGGGGTTGATTATGATGAGACTTTTTCGCCTGTTGCAATGCTAAAGTCTATTAGGATATTATTTGCCATAGCTGCTCATTATGATTATGAGATTTGGCAAATGGATGTCAAAACCACTTTTCTAAATGGATATCTTGAGGAAGATGTCTATATGGTTCAGCCTGAAGGTTTTGTCAACCCAAAACATCCTAACAAAGTATGCAAGTTAAAGAAATCAATCTATGGATTGAAGCAAGCATCAAGAAGTTGGAATCACCATTTTGATGAAGAGGTAATTAAATTTGGGTTCATCAAAAATGCTGATGAGGCTTGTGTGTATAAAAAGGCTAGTGGGAGCATCATCACTTTCCTAGTATTGTATGTCGATGATCCTACTATTTGGAAATGACATTCCAACCTTGGAAGGTATAAAAACCTAGCTTGGAAGCTGTTTTTCCATTAAGGATCTTGGTGAAGCCGCCTACATTTTGGGAATAAAGATCTATAGGGATAGATCAAGGCGGTTGATAGGTTTAAATCAAAGTGCATACATTGACAAGATCTTGAAAAGGTTCAAGATGGAGAACTCTAAGAAAGGTACGGTACCTATTCAAAGAGGAACGATATTGAGTACGACTCAATGTCCAAGCTCAAAGGTGAGCAAGATAAAATGAAGGGAATCCGTATGCGTCTGCTATAGGATCCATCATGTATGCAATGATATGCACTAGGCCGGACGTGTCATGCGCCTTGAGCATGACAAGCCGATACCAGCAAAATCCTGGAAATAGTCATTGGATGGCTGTTAAGAACATACTTAAGTACCTAAGGAGGACTAAAGATATGTTCCTAATCTATGGATCTGGTGAGGAGGAACTCGTGGTAAAAGGTTACACGGATGCGAGTTTCCAAACTGATCGGGATGACTCACGATCACAATCGGGATACATTTTCATCCTAAATGGAGGAGCAGTCTCTTGGAAGAGCTCTAAACAAGATGTGGTGGCATTATCAACTACAGAGTCAGAATACATCGCCGCTTCATTAGCAGCTCAAGAAGCTGCATGGTTGAAGAAATTCATTGCCGATCTAGGGGTTGTCCCTTCCATTCAGGACCCCCTAGAAATTCTTTGTGATAATGAGGGTGCGATTGCTCAAATCAAGGAACCCCGTGCACATCAAAAGACTAGGCACATTGAGCGGAGATTCAACTACATAAGGGATGAAGTTGAAAAGGGAAAAATATGTATTCGCAAAGTTCACACGGATCAAAACATTGCGGATCCACTCACGAAGCTTCTTGAAAAGGCAAAGCATGAGGGTCATACTTGTGCCATGGGACTTCGATATTCTAGTGACTGGATTTGATTTTGTGATCTTGTATTTGGATATTGGAACCTTTTATTACTTGAATGAATTATATGGTTATAATGTTTCAACTAATGTTCCAATTTTGCATGTTTAATCCATGAGTAAATCATTTACTCTAAACGTTCGTAGTCGTTCATACCTGTGGGAACAAGTATGAGGGTAAGACTATTATGAACTTGGATTGGTAGATATTCATTTGGATGAATATATAGCAAAGGGTTGCTGCCAAAGTTCATAGATATTTATGGGATATAATATTGGACTGACCCGCATCTCAAATATTACTACATGGAATCTTCTTGATTGATCATAAGTAAATTTGAGTAAAGGCGAATATCATTTGGTATCCTCTGACCTGAGATACATATTGGGTCTTGATATTCACCGGTATTATACTTTGACTTAGTTCTTCGCTGTTCTGAAACATGGCAGTACATAAACTAAATTCAGGTATAGCACGAGGTGATTGTGAGAGACGTATGTAATCAAGATGGGATTTGTTCCTCTTATTCGTTGAGAGTAAGATGTCTAAGGCCTGCTAAAGTTAAGTCAATGGAGAATGATCATTCTGTGTCTCTAAGATTTAACATGACATCTGTGACAAAAGGATAGATGATTGATTCACCTAAAACATTTTCGAGTAAGATACTTGAAGGGGATGATGTTATTGAATGGCACTTAGTCATACGTATTAAGGGTAGTAAACCGTTGTTAGGCGGTATTTACTGCTTGCATCAATCTTCTATGAATCTTGTGCAAGTGGGAGATTGTTGGATCTTATATGCCCAAGACACATACAAGATTGATGTGGTTAGTACGTTATGATCCAAGTCGGGTCATACCCAATAACAAGCTAGGCAAACACCGTTAAACATTTATTGTTGATCATGATCAAGCAAATAAATTATGACCAATTTAGAAAATGGGTTTTCTGAATTATTGCATTTGAGATAGAACAAATTATATGGATATTTTGTTCATGAGATATCATTTGTAATGTTGTTTAAATAAGTTAAATAACATCAAATATAAGAGTGTTTAAGTTATAAGATTAAAATTGGTTTAATTATATAACTTAATGAGTGATTAAAATGAATTAAAAGGGTGTTATTTTAAAATGGGGGAACCCATTTTGAACCCAATTTTCGGCCGCCCTCCTTGCTTTCTTGGGATTCCTTGTCTTGTTTAATACAAGACTTTAATCCCTTGAAGACACACTCAACCACACTCTCTCTCTCACACATGCAAAGAACTCTTTCTTCTCCATCTTGCTCTTCACAATCCACGGATCTAGAGCTTGAAAAAGAAGCTTTGGGTGTTAACTTCCTAACAAGTTTGGTGCTTTGCAAGAGCTTGTGGGTATACAAGCTTGAGGTCTTCTCTTTTGAAGACTAGACATTCAAGAAACATCATCTTCCTCCTCTTATCCGTATCCAACTTGCTTGTTCAAGAAAGGTAGTATTCATGTACATCCTATGGTTGGTTTTGATAGCATTTCTTTTCACATATATATGATCCTTGTTCTTGGGTTTGTTTTCTTGAACATATAAATGTTTATTTTCAGAATATAACACAAGTTTTAAACCCCTATATCCGCTGCGTTTTGTGTTTAAATGGTTAAACATCCTTGTTAAAACTTGTAAAAACCCAACAGATGTATGTTATTAAATGTTTCTAAGTTGTTGTATGATGTTTAGTAGCTTTCGTGTGTTAACATGTTAGATCTATCTTAGTTTTTAAGTTAGAATAATGTTGGGGGATTGCAGTACGTTTGGATGCATTCCAGATGTATGCATTATGTTCGCTGTGGAACACTTTAGAAAAGTCATGCATGGTGGTCCGCTGTGGACATATAGTGTCCTTTGTGGACATATATTGTCCGTTTTTGACACTTAGTGCAGTTTGCATGCTGTTCGCTGTGGACACTTAGGTACTTAGCCTGTCCGCTGTGGGGACTTGTCGTCCGCTTGGGGACCTTGGTCGTCCCTTTGTGGACCTTGGTCGTCCGCTTGTGTGACCTTGGTCTCCTTTGGGACCTTGTTGGTCCGCTGTGGGACCTTGGTCATCCACTATGAGAGTTGGTTTTCCGCTATGGACACTTAGATAATTTTGCATGTTGTCGCATTGGACTTTGATCATCCGCATTTGCTACAGTTTCATCCGCATTTTCTACAGTTCATCGGAATTTGTTTATGCTCATCCGCATTTGTTCTTCCAGCATTTCTTTGGACACTTAACATATTTTCTGAAGAATTTCATCCGCATTTGCTTGTGTGCATTTGCTAAACATCAGCAGCATTGGCGTATGTTCATCCGTATTTATTTGGGCATGATTTTCTGGAATTTTGGGAAGAATTTAAGTGCTAATAAATGATGTCTTGTGCTGGCTTATGCTTGTTTATGATGTGTATGCATTGTGTGCTGTTATGATGATGATGTTGTTCCATGATATGTATATGATGTGACTTTACGTGGTACGTTATACTTATGTACGTAAGTAAAGTATGTAACAAGTGAAAGATAACGAATGACGAAAATGGAAGTAATGAACGATGAGATCTTTGCTGCTGACCCCGGTATTGTATCAGCTTCGGCATGAGCTTCTAGCATGAGTCAGGGGAGTAGCATATGAGTTGAGATGAGCTCCTTACCCCAGTGCTGTGTTAGTTTTTTAGCATGAGTGGGGGTTTGTCTACGAACCCCGACACAGTATCAGCTTTTAGCTTGAGACAGGGGTGTAGCATATGAGTTGAGATGGGATCCTTGTCGCGTACTCTGGTGTTGTGCCTTTCGAGCATGATTCGGGGTTTATTTATAAACCCCGGCATAGTACCAGCTTTTTAGCATGAGTCGGGGGTATAGCATGAGGCAGGATCCATAAAGAAGTAAAAGATGAATGAAGATGAACGATGATGAAGATGACAATTATTATCTAGATGTACGTATGATGTGTAATCATGAACAAAGTTAAAGGATATGTTTTAACGTAATGTAAAGTATTTTATTATTAAAACTAGAACTCACTCAGCGTCGCTGATTTTTTGTATGCATAATAGTTGGCAGGTATTTGTTGATGCTGAGGAGGTGCAGGCATGGATGCATAAGCTACTGGGGATGGTTCAAGTCTGGCATTCGTATTTTGGAGAATGTTTTGTATTAATACATTTCGAGAATATAAAAGAAATGATATGATGATTAGACATGATTTTAATTATTAATGAAAAGTTTTAATTTCGTTGCAAATGATGTGTTTTAAATGTATTATGCGATGATTGACTGACTGTAAGCGTCCTGGAAACGGGGCTTACAAGTTGGTATCAGAGCCAGGTTTAAGAGAATTGGGTAAAATAGTTTCAAAGACCTAAACTTAAACTAAAATAGGACAAGAAAGGGAAAGGGATGCCAGTCCTAGTAGCTACATGACTGCAGGTAAAGGTTTTATGTAAACGTTTTATGTAAGTTAATGAAAAGGAATTATGTGCGTGTGCTATGTGGATTATGTGTTCTTTGTAAATTTGGATACTGATGTAGTTAGGATAGGAAATGCTTGGAGAATGACGAGTAAAGTAAGTGGCTAATCACAACTGGGCGCTGTAATTAGGGACTTACTATACTTGACATAATTTGACCTATTACCTTTGATGACTATGTTAGTGTTTGAATCTTGTAGTGCTTAAAGATGGCTAGTGGTAGATCTTTAGAGCCTTCTTGAGGTGGAGGTAGTGGTGGTCGTGGTGCTGGACCGTGTGCCACGAGGAACATGGCTAAGACTGCCGAAATTGCTCTTGAAGAGCCTGAGCTTCGTCACCATGATGGTGACGATAAGAGTGCTAATCTGAGGGCCTCAATGAAGGAGGTAGTAGCGAAAGAAGTTCATCAGGTCGTGTAGACGATTCTGCCATCTATGGTGACCGAGGTTATTAGAGCTATGAGGGAGGATGAGAAGAAAGAGGAGGAGAGGAGGAAGACCGATAGGCGAGGGGGCGAAGGAGGAGGTTCAGGGGAGATGAAGCAAACGGATACTGAAATTGTTGTCTCCAGTGATGATGAGGAGGAGGAACCAATGCAGGAAGCTACAAAGGGGTGTAACTACGGGGCATTCCAGAGATACAAGCCCCAAATATTTGATGGGAATGGGAGTGCTACTGCTGCTCAATGATGGGTGAGAGAGATGGAGCCTGCGTTGAATATCAGTGAGTGCAGGAAGGATCAGAAGGTAAAGTTTGCTACCCACTTGTTTGTGGTTTTGGCCTTATGCTGGTGGGACAACATCGTCCAGGTCGAGGGTAGCAGGGCGATCTAGAGGATGAGATAGGGTGAACTAAAGAAGTTGGTGATCGAGGAGTTTTGTCCTCACAGGGAGCTCCACAAGATCGAGAGAGAGTTCCTACAATTAGAAGCGGGAACCATGACACACCAGTAGTACATAACTAAGTTCAATGAGATGGCAAGGCTGGTGCCAGATCAGGTGACGCCTATCTCATGGAAAATAAAGAGATACATCCAGGTTTGTCGGCAGATATCCATATACATTTGATCACCGCTTGGCCAAGTACATTCACGTCAGTGGTCGATCTGGCGGGGAGACTGTATGACGAGCGAGAGGCGGTGGCGGTGATGGATGAGAAGAAGAAGTGTGGCGATGGTAGGAATGGGAATGAGAAGCGGTATAACAGTGGTGGTTTTGTGGTTGGAGGTAAGACGACGAGAGTGGATGAACGGTAGGTGATAACAGAGAGGGAGAAGGCATGCAAGAAGTGTGGGAGAGACCACGTGGGGGAGTGTAAGTGGGGATCGAACGCCTGCTTTTAGTGTGGGAAGGAGGGCCGCAGAGCAAGGGATTGTCGCGTGGGGAAATGTTACAACTGTTGCGAGGCTGGGCACTTGAGCAGAGACTGCAAGAAGTTGAGGGCTGAGAGCTCAGAGGCTAAGAAGGGGACTGAGAAGGAGGGTAGAGGGCGAAGGCCATGGCACTCACTATGACTTGGGAGGAGGCTAGGGTGGACTCCGACGCGGTGCCAGGTACATTCCTAGTAAACTAGACTTGTGCTACTGTACCTTTTATTCTGGTGCTAGTAGGAATTTTATTTTTGCTGCCTTTTGTGATAAGTTGCCCACAAGGAGTAGGAGGATTGATGAGCCCTTAGATGTAGAAACTGCCATTGGTAAGTCAATCAGGATTTTTGATATGGTAGAATACTATGGCATAGAGTTGAAAGGCCATAGGTTCTCTTCTAGGTTGTTCGTGATGCCTCTAGGCAGATTCGATGTGGTTCTAGGGATGGATTGGCTAGCAGCCTATATGGCAAATATTGTGTGTCACAAGAAGGTGATTCGATTGACCGTGCCCGATGGGAGTTTGGTGACGACTTATGGCGATAGAGTTAGTACAATCTCGAAAGTAATTTGGATGGTTGTGGCAGAGGAGTGTATGAGATGTGGAAGTGGTGCCTATCTAGCCTACGTGAAGGATGTGGATGCATCAGTACCATGATTGACGGATGTACCGGTCGCGTGTGACTTCTAGACGTGTTCCCGAAGGATCTATCAGGTGTGCCACCTGACCGCGAGATCGAGTTTCGGATGGATCTGATGCCTGGTGCCCAACCTGTTGCTAAGGCACTGTATCATTTAGCTCCCTTCGAGATGAAAGAATTGATGACTCAGCTACAAGAGTTATTAGATAAGGGGTTCAGTCGACTGAGCATCTCTCCATGGGGTGCTCTGGTCTTATTTATGGAGAAGAAGGACGATAGCATGAGGATGTGTATCGACTACCGTGAGTTGGACAAGTTGACGGTGAAGAACTGGTATTCATTACCGAGGATTGATGACTTGTTTGATCAGCTTCAAGGTGTTAGTTGATTCTCGATGATATATCTCCAATCTGGTTACCATCAATTGAGGTGGAGGAGCAGGATATTCCTAAAATAGCTTTTCATATGTGTGATGGACACTGTGAGTTCCTGGTGATGTCCTTTGGTTTAACCAACGTGCTAGCTGCTTTATGGATCTGATGAATCGGGTGTGCCGACCTATGTTAGATAAGTCAGTGACTGTGTTCATTCATGATGTTCTGATTATTTTGTAGAGCGGAGAAGAACACGTCGGTCACATCCGGGAAGTGCAGGATACAATTCGAAGGGAGAAGCTGTATGCCGTTCTCCAAGTGTGCGTTCTAGTTATACGAGGTTCAGCTTTTGGGTCATGTGGTTAATCCTGAAGGGATTATGGTAGACCTGACAAAGGTTGACGTGGGGATGCAATGGAAGTCTCTAAAGACGCCATCCGAGATTCGTAGTTTCTTGGGTTTGGTGAGTACTATAGGGTAATTATCCAAAGCTTCTTTAAGGTGGCGGCGATGGTCTCTGCATTGAAGATTTGGAGGCCACTTGGGAGTCAGAGGAAGAAATGATATGGCACTACCCAGATCTCTTTAAAGGGTGACAAGTTTTAGGGACGAAACCCATTTAAGGGGGATGGACATGTAACACCCAGAAATTTATAAAAAGGAAAGGAAAAGAAGAGAAAAAGGGGAAAGATAATATTTTTCAAAAGTAAAGAGGGTTAAAGTGTGCAAGTGGCAAACTTGCCACTAGTGGGTTCAAAAAGCAGGGGATCGCCGCCCACACCCCCATTTCCCCACATCTGCTTTCGGCTGCAAGAAGAGAAGAAGAAGCTGCCATCGGTTTCTAGAGAAAGAAGGAGGAAGATTTGGTTGAAGGTGAAATTTTAAGGTAATTCTTCTCGGTTTTCATGATGTCTGCTGTGGACACTTAGAAAAGTCATGCATGGTGTCCGCTGTGGACATATAGTGTCCGCTGTGGACACTTAGTGTATTTTGCTTGTTGTCCGCTGTGGACACTTAGGTACTTAGCCTGTCCGCTGTGGGACCTTGGTCGTCTGCTGTGGGACCTTGGTCGTCCGCTGTGGAACCTTGGTCGTCCGCTGTGGACCTTGGTCGTCCGCTTTGGGAAGTTGGTCGTCCGCTGTGGGACCTTGTTCGTCCGCTGTGGGACCTTGGTCGTCCGCTGTGGGACCTTGGTCCTCTGCTGTGAGAGTTGGCTGTCCGCTATGGACACTTAGATAATTTTGCATGTTGCACGGATTGGACTTTTTTTCATCCGTATTTGCTACAGTTTCATCCACATTTGCTACAGTTCATCCGCATTTGTTTATGCTCATCCGAATTTCTTCTACCCACTTTTCTTTGGACACTTAGAATATTTTCTGAAGACTTTCATCCGCATTTGCTTGTCCGCATTTGCTGAACATTCAGCCGCATTGGCTTATGTTCATCCATATTTCTTTGGGTGCCTAGGATTTTCTGGAATTTTGGAAAGTAGAATTTAAGTGCTAAGAAATGATGTCTTGTGGTGGCTTATGCTTGGTTATGATGTGTATGCGTTGTGTGCTGTTATGATGATGATGTTGTTCCATGCTATGTATATGATGTGACTTTACGTGGTATGTTATACTTATGTATGTAAGTAAAGTATTATGTAACAAAAGTGAAAGATAATGAATGACAAAAATGAAAGTAATGAACGATGAGATCTTTGCTGCTTACCCCGATACTGTGTCAGCTTCAGCATGAGTGGAGGTTTGTTTACGAACCCCGGCGCAGTATCAGCTTCTAGCATGAGTCAGGGGATTAGCATATGAGTTGAGATGAGCTCCTTACCCTGTGTTGTGTTTGCTTTTTAATATGAGTGGAGGTTATTATACGAACCCCAGCATAGTATTAGCCTTTAGCATGAGACAGGGGTGTAGCATATGAGTCAAGATGGGATCCTTGTCGCGTACTTTGGTGCTGTGTCAGCTATCGTGTAGATGCCTCCCGAAGATTAACATTTAGTCTTTATTAGTCTTTGTGTAGTTTTGTCATAGTTTAGGGACTTATTTGTAAATATATGCTCCTTATTTTGTTTTCTTTGATAGTATAAATAACATAGTTTGTTTAAAGTAGGTAGACTTTAGAAAGACCTTAGAAAAGACCGGAGTAGACCTTAGAACCGGAGAATCAGTTAGAACGACTTGTAACTGTTTTTCTTACACTTGTACTTTCTATGCTTACTATAAATGAAAAACTATGAATTTTTCTGATTTGTTTGGATTGAATTGATTACTTGTGTTTGTTTTGATTGAATTGTATCACAATATCATCACAGATCAATCCATTTTAATCGTATCAAATGGTATCAGAGCTGTTGGTTCAGTGATTTGAGTTTGTCAAACTGTCGAACTTTTGAATCACTTGAATCTATGATTGATAAGCAATTCAATCTAACAATTGTTGATTTCAGTTGTGTTTCATCATCAGAAACATGAATTGAATCACAATATGCAGTTCAATTCGTTCAAGAATTGAGAAATTGATCAAAACAGTAGTCGAACTGTTCTTCAATGTTTCGAACTGATTTTTCAATCTGAAGATCTAATTGTGTTGTTGTGTGATGAAATTGAAGATGAAGGACTGTTAATCGATCAAATGACAGTCTAATTGGAAGTTTTCAGAGCAATTCAACAAGTTTTGAAGATTTTCAGCAGATCTGAGTTTGTTTGAATCTGTTGAATTTGGCGCATTAGGTCAAAACACTACTGAAAATTGCCTAAGTGTTTGGGCGCTTGACAACTATTCAGGCGTTTCACAACTGTTAAGGCGTTTTTGGTCTAGGCGTTTTACCATTGTGGGGGCACATTACAACTGTGTGGACTCTTTGAGACTTCCCAAAAACTAAGTATTTTCAGGCGCATTACCACTGTTGAGGCGCATCTGAACTGTTTGGGAGTTTTTGACACCCAGTGGTCTGACAACTGTTTGGGTGTTTCACAACTCTTCAGGCGCATTACAAGTTGGGCATTTGAGAATTCTTTTAAGGCAATCCATTAGACGTTTCAGTCAATGTCAAAGGAGTTTCACCACTGTTTGGGCGTTTCATCACTGTTTAGGCGCATCAACTCAACACTCAAAAACTTTTTATAATTTAAAAAAAATCCAAAAACATTTTCAATTCATTTTTAATTCAAAAATTAAAAACAACAAAAACAAATTATTTTCTTAAAAACAAAAATTAAAAATGGTAAAATCAGAAGATTCTCCCAAGTTGAAGAACAGAGCAGACTTTAAGAACTGGTCCATTAGATTGAAACACCATCTTAATTCTATTGACACTGACATGTGGACGTCAATAGAAAAAGGACCTCATATTCTAATTACTTCAGATGGTCCTGATGGAGGAATTGTGTATACAAGAGATTCTCCAAAACCATATCCGGAAGATGGTTATAAGGTGATGATCTAAGGAAAGTCAAGAATGATATTAAAGCCTATTCTTTGATGTGTAAAGGATTACCACTTGAAGTCTTAACTAAACTTGATGGATATCAAACGGGATATACTATGTATAAAGCTTTAAAGATAATATGTGAAAGTGGTAAGGAGATTCAAGATCTCAAGAAACAGAAACTGAAGAGGCTTTTAGAGCTGTTTGAGCATTTATCTGGTGAAACTATAAACCAAATGATGAATAGATTTATGCAACTTACAACTGAGATGTCAACTGTTGGCATCAAAAATGATCTCAAAGATCTAAACTTTAGGCTTTTCAATGCTCTTCCATCTTCATAGAAACAAACAGTAACACTATTGAAGCATACTGAGAAATTTCCAATGGATCTTGATCTGATGATTGCAAATATTGAGTCAGTTGAGATACATGAAAGCTCAAGAAACAATGATAGAGCAGCATCAATGTCTCAATACAAGTATGTTGCATCACTAGCTAGCACTGTGGAAAATGCATTTATGGCAAAGAATGAAAGTGCACCAGAAGAAGAGGGTGTTCTGTTTGTTGGAGCAGGGTTCTTTACAGATTCTTCATATACAAGTGCTCCTGCTTATGCAACATAGCATCAACCTCAGTCTCCTCCTAAACCTCAAACATCTAACACTCATACTAAGACTCCATCTTCTAACTCTGCTAAACCTAGTAGAGTTAAAGATGTTATTAACATCCTTTTATAGGATGATGAGTCCAAATCAGCTTTTACTGCTTTCATGGCTAGTTTTCAAGCTTATCAAGGTAGTCATCTAACACAATTAGATCTTGTTTTGCAAGACTTATTCGAGATGGATCTAGACGATGTAGAAGAGATGGAATTAAACTAGCAAATGGTGATGATTGCATATAGGACTCAGAAAGACTCTTATCTCAACAGGAACTACAAGCCAAGTGCTAACAAGACTGTTGGATTTGACAAATCTAAGTCAAGCTGTTTCAATTACAATAGCTATGGTCACTTTTCAAGGGAATGCAAAGCTCCCAGAAACAAAGGAGGAAATAGTCAATCGAGTCCAAGCAATCAGAGGTTTCAACAATCATCTCAGAAGACATTCCAAAAGCCATACCAAAGCTTACCAATGCCTGAACTTAAAGATGACTCAAAAGCTTTCGAAGAACCCAAGAAAGCTTTAGTAGTAAGCATCAAGGATGGATACAACTAGAGTGCATATGCAGAGTAGTTTACAGCTAACTTAACCTTTAGTTTATCTCTTATTACAGAAGTTCAAGGAGAAGATTGGTCAGAAGATAGTGATCCAAAGGCTAAATATGATTCTGAGAATGAAGAAGAAGAATACGATTGGAGTGATAAATCTGATTGTAAAGAGGATTTAGAAAAAGTTGCATTGATGGCAAAGTCAGATCAACCAAAGGTTGAAAATTCATCTTCTAAATCTAAGACTTCTTCAACTAATTCTGAAATACCAGCTAAAGTAAGGGAAAAACTATGCACCAAATCTTGCTTTGAACAAATAGAGTATTATCGAACTTACTCGTACAAAATTTGTGACAAGCTCAAGCAAGAAGAATTAATGCATAATAAACTCAAAAATGACCATAAAATATCTGTGAAAAGATCATTTCTTTACAAACATCATGGAACAAAACCTTGAAAGAACTACAAATTGTATCCAAACAACTTGAAGAAATGACTAAGAATTTGGAACAGGAGAAAATAGCACATGCTGCTACACAAGTTGATCTTGCTAAAGTAAAAAGTTCCAAAACAATTGTGGAACAACTGGTGAGTGAACGAAAGGATAAACAAAAAGTAGGATTAGGTTTTACTCACGAACCCATGCCTGAATCTATAACAAACACTCTACTAGAGGATTTTAACACACATGATCACTCTCCTGAGAATAAAGCAAAACTTAAAGCTTACCAAAACAAAAACAACTAGATTTCTGATAATGAAGAAGAGAAAATCAATGTTGAAATCTTTGAAGAAAAGGATACTGAAAAGATCATTAACGGTGACCCGATAAAAGTTAAATCATATGAACCAAGACCAAAAAGTAAGAAAATTTTTGTTCCAAACGAATCTGTTTTGGAGGAAGTGATAATTAAGAACAAAGATAAAGCAAAACAAAAGGAAGAAACATCAGAAGATTCAAACTCATATGATCTAAATACTCCAAGTTTAAATGTCAAAAAGATCAAAAACAGAAAGAAACTGAAAAAGAATCTTCAACTGAAGATGTTAAATCTAAAATGAAACCAAGTTCTTCAAAATCAAGGAATCAAAGAAGAAGAAGAAAAATGGCTAAAGCTAAAACTAATCAAAATAAGAGTCAAGATAATGAAACAAAACTAGCAAATCAAACAAATAAATTTAAACCAATTAAATTTGTGTTTGCTGGTATGTTGAACATGAACTCAATTCAAGATGTTAAACAAACTCCTAAGAACAAATCGAACTCTGATCTGAAAACAGATTCAAATTCGAAGACTTCCGTTGTCGTTAACCGATTTATGTCTAAGGAATCAAAGAATGAAGTTCATATACAAAAGCCAAAACCAAATAAAAGAACAAACTGTCAAATCAAAAGAAACAGATTAACTCTTTGACGCCTAAACCTAAACAAGGATCAAACGTTGCGTCAACATCGAAAGTTAATAAACAATTGTTCAAAACTCCACAGAGGTACTGCGAAATCTGTGACATGTACAATCATAACATTGCTGAATGTTTTTTTAATAAGTACTGTCACATATGCTATATGAGAAATCACTCAATATCAGAGTGTTATTTTAATAAGTATTGTATCTTCTGTGATGAACGGACTCACAACATAGAAAATTGTTACTTTAGAAAGACTTCTCCAAGGAACGGATTTGCTAATGCACAATTTAGCAAACGTTATGTTAATCCTCAGTTTAAAAGAAATAAAACTGTTGATTTTCAAAGATTAACTAACCAACCGTCAATAGGCTTGAGATCTTTCAAAAGAAATGACTCTGTAAGACCAAAACAGTACATTCATAATCAATTCATTCCAAGGTCAGTGAGAGTGAACAATAAAAATTTTTGAAATAAAAATTTTTCAAAAATTTGTCAATTCAATGGTATGAATTTTCTTAAAAATGATCAAAAATTTGTGAATCATAGAATTTGCAATTTCATTAAAAACAAGCCGGGTGTGAACAAACTTCATTTTAAACAATTTACTATTGTTGACAAGTTTGGCAAGCCCAATACCATCTCGGCTTGGGTTAATAATTCAACTTAATTGTTCTTGAAATGCAGGTGCGCCCGAGAAGACCAATTAACACATGGCATATGGATAGCGGGTGTAGCCGGCACATGATGGGCAATCATGCCTTACTTCAAGATTTTAAGTTAAAAGATGGTACACATGTCGCCTTCGGTGGTGATGCAGGAGGAAAAATCACAGGCGAGGGAACAGTATCCAATGGGATAATAAGCTTTGATAAAGTCAACTTCTGCTCACAGTTGAACTTTAATCTGTTAAGCGTTTCCCAAATTTGTGATAAATCATATTCTGTTCTTTTTTATGATTCTTTTTGCTACATTTTGAAGCCAGGTTTTTAGATTAGCAAAGACTGAGTGGTTGTTAAAGCTGTTAGGGATCGAGATGTGTACAAGCTGGATATGTCTTAAGTTGATCCATCTACAGATACAACATGCCTTATTACACAAACATCGAATGACAAAAGTTAGCTTTGGCATAGACGTCTTGGACATTTCAACTTCAAGAATATGAACAAGCTTGTAGGGGAAATCATGTTATCGGCCTTCCATCTAAGAAGTTTGCCACTACTGATCTCTGCTCAGTATGTTTAAAGGGGAAGCAACATAGAGCGTCTTATAAGCCCAGGCAAATAAACTCAAATTCAAAACCTCTCCAGATGTTGCATATGGACCTTTTCGGACCAATAAATGTGAAGAGTATTGGAAGAAAATCTTATTGTTTAGTTATCATTGATGACTTCATAAGATTTTCATGGGTTTATTTTTTGTATGCAAAATCTGAAACGGCTGAATTATTAAAAGAATTTATCACAAAAGTTGAAAATCAATTAGATCAAAAAGCAAAAATAATAAGAAGTGATAATGGTCCGGAGTATAAATATGCTAATATTAACATGTTTGTGCAGAAAAAGGAATTGCTCATCAGTTCAGTGCTCCAGAATTCCACAACAAAAGAGAGTTGCTGAAAGGAAGAACAGAACTTTGATTGAGGCCGCACGATCCATGTTAGCAGATGCGAAAATTCCTATCACTTTCTGGGATGAAGCCATATCTACTGCGTGTTTCGTACAGAATCGCACTTTAATTATGAAAGACAAACTGAAAACTCCTTATGAGTTGATGTTTGGCAGGAAACCAAATATAGATTTTCTCAGATCTTTTGGTTGTCCAGTTATGATTTTAAATTCAAGTGATCAGCTAGGAAAATTTGATGCAAAATCTGATGATGGATTTTTCGTTGGATATTCATCTGTTTCAAAAGCCTATCGAGTTTATAACTCTAGGACAAATGTTATACTTGAAACATTCAACGTTAAATTCCTTGAAAATTCTTTTCCATCAGTTTCAAATGGTCCAGCTTGGTTATTTGATTTAGATTCATTGTCAAACACTTTTCAATCTAACTTGTTTGATCAATCTAACTTGCGTGATTCTACAGGTAAGAAGAAACCTCAAGAAGATCTCGGTTCTTTCAGTGATGATTTAGATTCTGATGATATGTATGACTCAAGCCCAGATTATCCATTTTTCTCTTTTGTCAAAGATTCAGTAATTCGATTTGATGAAAATGATGATCTCTTTCAACAAGATGAAGATCATTCCATTTCAAAAAATCAAGATGTTTCACAACCTATTCCTAATGATGGTATAGAAATTGTACAACCTGAGTCTGGAACATCATCCATTTTTGGTGATGTAGTTGATATCGGTAATCTTGATTACTTCATCAACTCACCGACTCAAGTTCCCAATTTCAATCCACATTCTTCAAATCTATTGCATCAGCTTTCTAACTTGAACCAAACCAATCTGGATGTTCATGTTCAAGGGAATATGATTCCAACATCTCGTATTCACAAGAACCATCCAACATCTCAGATTATCGGTCCACTGAATGAGGGAACTATGAGGAGTAAATCTGAACAAGCAAATGTTTGTTTATACTCGTGTTTTCTTTCTCAAATTGTTCCTAAAAACGTTACCGAAGCGTTAAAGGACAATAGTTGGATTTAGGCTATGCAAAAAGAATTACTGCAATTCCGTAAACAAGAAGTGTGGAATCTTGTGGATTTACCTGAAGTAGAAAATGCCATAGGCACAAGATGGTTGTTTAGAAACAAAACTGATGATAGAGGAATTGTTATTCAAAATAAAGAAAGACTCGTTGCACAAGGATACACCCAAGAGGAAGGAATAGATTATGATGAAGTATTTGCTCCAGTTGCAAGACTTGAATCAATTTGTGTCTTCCTGGCTTATGCATCATTCATGAGACTCAAAGTGTATCAAATGGACGTTAAAGGTGCATTTTTGTATGGTCCAATCACTGATGATGTGTTCGTAAAGCAACCTCCGGGTTTTGAAGATTCGGAATTTCCTTATCATGTGTACAAGCTTAGCAAAGCTTTGTATGGACTCCATCAAGCTCCTAGAATCTGGTATGAAACATTATCACGGCACTTAATCCAACATGGATACATGGGAGGGAAAATTGATCCAACTTTGTTCATAAAGAAGGATACTGATGATCTTTTATATGTACAAGTGTATGTTGATGATTTCATATTTGGTTCTACTAGTCCAAAATAGTGCAATGAATTCGAAGAAATAATGAAGTCTCGATTTTAAATGTGTTCTATGGGAGAAATAAATTTCTTTCTTGGACTTCATGTCAAACAATCTACAGATGGAATCTTCATTAATCAAGAGAAGTTCATTGACAAACTCTTAATGAAATTTAAACTGCAAGATTGTCAATCCATAAGAACTCTAGCTGATGTAAACACTAAGATTGTGCCTGATCCTAAAGGAAAATCTGTAGACCAAACTTTATACAGATCTATGATTGGTTTATTTATGTATCTTACTGTATCTAGACCTGGCATAATGTATGCTGTCTATGTCTGTGCCAGGTATGATTCAGACCCGAAGGAATCTCACTTAATTGCTGTCAAACGCATATTTAGATATCTGAAAGGAAAACTGGCCTTAGGGTTATGGTATCCTTATGAAGGAAACTTCGAGTTATATGGGTATACTGATAGTGATTATGGAGGATGTTGTCAAGATAGAAAATCAACTACGGGTGGTAGTTAGTTTTTAGGACCCAGATTAGTCTCATGGCAATGTAAGAAACAAACAAATGTCTCCGTTTCAACCGTAGAAGCTGAGTACATAGCTACTTCAGTAGGATGTTCTCAAATCCTTTGGTTACAAAACTAATTACTGGATTACGGGTTCAACTTTCTTAAAACTCCAATTTAAATTGATAACACTGCTGCTATGTCATTACAGCTAATCCTGTCCAACATTCAAAAACAAAACATATCGAGATTCGATATCATTTTCTCAGAGATAACTTTGAAAAAGGTTTAATCATTCTGATTCAAATTGCAACTGAAAAACAGTTGGCTGACCTTTTTACTAAAGACTTCTTACCAGGACGGTTTGAGTATTTGGTAGAGTCAATTGGTCTTATTAACCATATTTAAAAACTAGTTTTTGAGCATTTCAGTTAATTGAGTCTAAATATGATCAGAACCCTCCCTTACCTGAATAGGACACAACAAGAGAAACTGTCAAAGTTAATTGCCTGATTGTATTTTGTGTGTGCATGTTTCTTAGATAAAGCAAAACCAAATACAAAAAAGGAAAATTGAAAAAATCAAAAGATAAAAATATAAAACAAAAACTACAAAAAATAGATTTTTTCTTTGTTAATAAAGTCTGACGTGATCAGATATGATGTGCAAGTAAGTTCATGCAATTAGACTAAAAAAGTAAATTCTTGTGATTAAACTACATCACTCATGCATTCATGTCTGTCTATCTTAGCACTAATGAGTAGTGTTGATTTCTCAAATTGATTTCTTGTTAAGACATAATCTCACACCTGATGGTGATATGAATAACCATCGAGCTCTAATTATTTAAAACATCTAACACTTCTCTATTATGAGTCATCATATACCTGAAGTGCTGAGATATCCTTTGTTGTAAGTGATTACAGACCTGGATATTCTCACTGATGCAACAAGATGCCATTGTGCACAAACACCAAATGAGATCTGGTTATAGTATATGTCAGGCTAACAAGTTGAGAGCAGTGACTTCTTGCATTTCTAATGAGAATTAACCTCTCTAAGTCTAAGTGTGACTGCATGATCTCATATCTAATTATACCTTAATCAATCCAAGAATTGAAAAAGTAAGTGTGCTGAATATCTTGCTAAATGCACTCATTTTCTGTCCTTAGATCTCGTGTCTCCTTTGCTGCAGAAATGCTGACTTGGAACACACTGATCAGGATTTATTCATTGTCTATGACTATCCATCATTTTTTTATTTCAATTTTCTAATCTTAACTGATATGATTTCACTGCTGACATATGATTCATTGTACATATTAGATTTTATTATGCTTTAATTTTGTTTTTTGCATGTTTTTTATGTGTGCAGGCATATTAACAATGATTAGTATACTCTTCATGTGACAAATTCAAGAAACTTCTAAGTTTGTTAAACATAAAAGTTTAGGGGGAGTAAAGAGTAAAGAGTTAAACAGTAACAATGTCTAAGAGAAGATAATTCAAATCTCAAGATATGGAAAATATGAAAATTCAAAATTAAATGTTTTGGATGGAAAGGATGAAGTTAAAAAGTTCAAGCATGTGTGTGTTTGATATGATGTTAAATGAACCTGAAAAACATTTTAAAGTGGAAAAGCTTCTTGCAAAAGTTTAATATGAGATTATTTGTTAAAATTAGAGACTAAAATGACGGGAAATTGTTTTTGAAAAATTAAAAAAAATATATCAAAAGTTTGAAAATTAGAGACTATTTTTTTTAAATAAAAAAAATAAAAGTTTGAAATATCAAAAGTTCAAAATTGAGGGTCAATTATGTAAATTTTGGGTGAAAATCAAAATTTGACAAATTGTTTAAAAAATTAGTATATGAACAGTACTAATGTGTTTAAATAGTGTTCAGGGGGAAGACTTGAAAATTACAAGTGTTAGACTCATGAAAGTTGCCTCATGCGCCTAAACAGTGTTCAAAAGTCCAAGATTAGGAGCATGATGATATTTCAGAATTCACAAGTGTTGGGCGTTTCAGACAACCTCATGCGGCTAAACAGTTGTCATGCATCTAAACAATTGTCATAGGTCTAAAAATTTTGGTTAAGTGTTGGGCGTTTCACAAATCCTCATACGCCTACACAGTACCAAGCTTTCAAGTGGGCGTTTCAAGTAAAAATTTTCCAAGTATTGGGCGTTTCAGGTATTCTCATGCGCCTGAACTGTGCAAAAGTGCCTAAACAATGCTTATGCGTCTGAACAGCGCTCATCCGTCTGACCTCATGTGCACAAACAGTGCTCATGCGCCTAAGTACTTAGTGAAAAATTAAGTCTCATGCACACAAATAGTGTTCATGCTCCTAAACTCATGCGCATAAACAGTGCTCATGCGCCTAAAAATTTCACTTAGTATAAATACAACACTTTGTGATTTCAGTCGATTCATTTACTCAAAACCCTTGAACTCTCACACCCGTCTCTCGATTAACATTGATATTGCAGGTCTATCAAAAGAAACATTAGAAGTGATGAACACAATGGAGATCAAGACAAATGAAGCAAAGCCGGAGCAAGGCATTTTGGCAAGCAAGTTCAAGTCTACTATTGCTAAAGCCTTAAGAGAACAAGAAATGTACAAAGAGAAGCCGATTTTCAAAATTAAAGAGGAACCCGAAGATTACTTTGAAGTATGAAGACAAAGAGAAAAGACAACAGAAAAGATTAAAGATTGAAGACAAAGATCTGAATATTGAAGATTGATATTTTGAAGACTGAAGACAATGTCAATCTTAGGGGGAGTATTGAAGATGCCTCTCGAAAGATTAACATTTAGTCTTTATTAGTCTTTGTATAGTTTTGTCATAGTTTAGGGACTTATTTGTAAATATATGTTCCTTATTTTGTTTTCTTTGATAGTATAAATAGCATAGTTTGTTTAAAGTAGGTAGGCTTTGGAAAGACCTTAGAGAAGACCTGAGTAGACCTTAGAACCTGAGAATTAGTTAGAACGACTTGTAACTGTTTTTCTTATACTTGTACTTTCTATGCTTACTATCAATGAAAAACTATAAATTTTTCTGATTTTTTTGCATTGAATTGATTACTTGTGTTTGTTTTGATTGAATTGTATCACAGTATCATCACATATCGATCCATTTTGATCCTATCATATCGAGCATGATCGGGGGTTTATTTATAAACCCTGGCAGAGTACCAGCTTTTAGCATGAGTCGGGGGTATAGCATGAGGCATGATCCATAAAGAAGTAAAAGACGAATGATGATGAACGATGATGAAGATGATAATTATTATCTAGATGTATGTATGATGTGTGATCATGAACGAAAGTAAAGGATGTGTTTTAACGTAATGTAAAGTATTTTATTATTAAAACTAGAACTCACTCAGCGTCGCTGACTTTTTGTATGTATAATAGTTGGCAGGTATTTGTTGATGGTGAGGAGGTGCAGGCATGGATGCATAAGCTATTGGGGAGGGTTCAAGTCTGGCATTCGTATTTTGGAGAATGTTTTGTATTAATACATTTTGGGAATGTAAAAGAAATAATATGATGATTTGACATGCTTTTAATTATTAATGAAAAGTTTTAATTCCATTGCAAATGATGTGTTTTAAATGTATTATGCGATGATTGACCGACTGTAAACGTCCCGGGAATGGGGCCTTACACAAAGCGACCTAATAGTCTCAATGCGTCCAAATAGTTGCAAAACGCCTATTCTAAAAACGCCTTAACAGTGATGAAACACCTAAACAATTGTAATGCGTCTGATAACTTAGCAATTTTCAGTAGTTTTTCACAACTCAAGCGCCAAATTCATCATTTTCAACAAACTCAGATCTTATGAAATTCTTCAAAACTTGTTCAATTGATCTAAAAACTTCCAATTAGGTAGTAGATAGATCGATTAACAATCTTCAATCAACTTTTTGATCAAACAACAACAAGAAATCTATTTTCAGATCAAATTACAGTCCGAAAATGAAGAACACAGTTCGAACACAAATCTGATTAATACTCAGATCTGAATGAATTAAACACCAAATTGTGATTCAAATCATGTTTCTATGGATGAGACACAACACAAGTCAACAATTAATCGATCAAATTGCAATCAACATATATTTCAAGTGATTCAAAGAACTAAATAATGCCGATAAGCTCTGATCACTAAACCGAAAGCTCTGATACCACTTGATAGGTTCAAAATAGATCAATCTGTGATGATATCATAATGCAATGATCATTTCATACACAAATTAATCAAACACAAGCAATTACTACAAAAATTCATAGATTTCATTGATAGCAAAAGCTTAGGATACAGTGTGTAAGAGGTAGTTACAGTTGTTCAATCTATTCTAACTGTTTCGTTCTCTAGATCTCTAGGTCTCTAGGTCTTTTGGACTCTAGGTCTACCTACATAATACATAAAATGTCCTATTAATACTATCAAAGAAAAACAAGGAACATATATTTGCAAAATAAGTCCCTATGACAAAACGCAAAAGACAAAATGTTAATCTTTCAAGAGTTCTAACACTTATAAAGTACACAATCTAAGAACTAGAGTAGTTGAGGAGTCAGCCAATGTGACCTTCAATGAACACACTTCTAGTGTTAAAGATTCTAGTCCTGATTAGCTATTTGATCTTGATTAGTTACCAACTGATTTAACAAATCTTATAAAGATGTTTCATGAGCAACATGTAATATGACTGTACAAGATTCTAGTCCAACATTTGAGCTGAGAAGACCAAATGATAACAATCCTTCAGCACCAGTGGTAACAAACCCTACAAGTGGAAATTCTATTAGTACAAACATGACAACAAATTCTTCTGCTGATACATCTGAGGTGCCAATCAATTCCAATAATGAGACACAAAACTCAAATGAAGGGATCTCGAGTGCAAGAGGAGATAGAGGTGGTGAAAGTGATCAAGACTTTTTTGATGTTGATAACCACTCTATTGAATATAGCATCAATGATGTTATGCACTCTTCTGATCTAGTCATACTTGATAGGTGTGCTGATGTGGTAGGTAATACTCAATCAGTAAATCTAAATTTCTCAAATTTAGATCTATCAAACCAACTTGTTGTGATTCCTCAGCTAAGAATTCACAAGTCACATCCTACCATAAACAACATTGAAGATGTTGAAACTGGGGTAAGAACAAGAGGCCAAACCCATGATCAAAATGTATGTCTGCACTCTTGCTTCTTATCCAAGATTGAGCCAAAGAAAGTTGATGAGGCTCTAAGAGATGGAAGCTTGATTGAAGCAATTCAGGAGGAACTTGTGACATACGGTAATTTCCCGTTACCAAACTCCGTTTTTTCCGTTAAGTCTTGCATACACGTGTCGTGAGCACACACTAGTTGTCGTTGAACATTGGTGACTTAATAATGGATAATAATGTTAAACATGTAATAATCTAGCTAATGATGTGGTTATTAAGTTGTGCTTATGTGTTTACGCGGTTTAAAAATTATTTGTGAAATTTATCGCGTAACGTGAAAACATGTGTATTTAATTTGTGTATTGTGTGACTAGTAAAGATAATGCAAGTGATTATTATTATTAGTTGGTATGCTTGTTATTTTTAGTTAAAACATTTTAAAAGAGTGTTTAAAAGCTTAATTTTTATAAAATATAAATTACAAGGACCTAAAAGGTAAATATTGTTAATTAAAAAAAACAACAACAAACCCTAGCCCCCACACCCCATTGGCCGCGATCGACCTTCACAAACACACACACTCGAAATTGACCAAAAACAAGCAAGGAATCCTCGAATTTGATCGATTACAAGCAATAGAACACGTTAGGAGCATCAATTGCAAGCCATTACACGATTAAAGGTTAGTTTTTGGTATTCTTTTGATATGTTTTGTATATGGCCGAGAACTAGGGTTCGAGAATTACTATGAATGTCAAATTATTGGTTGTTTGTTGATATGGGGATGTTAGTTAGATTGTATAGATGTTAGTTAACGTTGATTATGCAAGAAAGTTGCGATTTTGATGTGTTGTTCATACGTTACTAATAATGGTAACTTTATTTGCATGTAATGGTGATTTGATGATGAATTGATGTTGTTAAAGTGTTTATGATGTTATATGGAAGCTAGAATGGTGATGATGATGCTAGGAATCTAAGAACGATGTGGTAGTTCATGTATTACCAAAAGTAGAAACTTTTGAATTCATGTATTGATGAATTATGATGGATAGGTAATGTAATGTGATTGATGATGTTATGTGAACATTGGGTTATGATTTTGATGCAACAAATCAATGAATTAGGTGGCTTAGTTCATACATTGCCAAAAGTGGAAACTTTAATTTATGAAGATGTGTGTTTGGATGAATTGCAAGTGTTTATTAGATGTTTATGATCTCAATGAACTAGATAGGGTATATTATCGATGTGTATGAGTTGTAGTTCATGAAAGAATGGATTTTGGGATGCGCTTTCCTAAAACGGAAACTTTTTATACACAAAAACTTGGATTTGGTGATTTGGTTATGTTTGTGATATTAGGATCATGTTAGCACGTTCATGGATGATTTCTAAGGTGGTAGAATGAATTTTCTGGGTTGTATGAATGCTTAATTGGTTAATGGAAAGATTTGGTCCTTTTGTGGGTGTACATGGTGATAGGTCATGTAGGTCATGATAGGATGGTTGTTTGGGGTTGTATTATGTCACTATTGAATATCTTGGTTGGCATGGATTCTGTTGAATAATATGATGATGATCGTCATACAAGCATGCGAATCTGAGGCCCCTACTTCATAGGATTGGCAGGGTTTAGGGTGTGAAGTCGTGAGTGGCTTCACATGGCATGTTGTGCATGATTTGAATCTATGTATGATGCATTAGTTATGGTTAGTTATGTTGAGCATGATGATTAATTGAGATTCGCATGACTTGTATGATAATTTAGTGGTATGATGATCTAAGTGGTATATATGGCTAATGAGGTAGCATACGTGAACAACTTGTATGAAAATCACGTGTGTTGAACTATTATGCTTG
Organism: Flaveria sonorensis; assembly: GCA_025506505.1. Taxonomy (NCBI): domain Eukaryota; kingdom Viridiplantae; phylum Streptophyta; class Magnoliopsida; order Asterales; family Asteraceae; genus Flaveria; species Flaveria sonorensis. Next base: position 35,593,178 of record CM046432.1, on the reverse strand, counting down.
ATTGAATGGAAATTTCACCTATAATGTCACCAAAGGGTCAAACGGGTCAAATGGGTCATTGTGTTCTGTTTTTCCAAAACCTTGAGTTCTTTGGTTTATAGAGCACTTAAGGTTTCATCATGATTTTGTGTACACGTATTTATGTACTTGCGTGTTCTAGGTGACCTCTGAAGGTTATCTTTCCACTCTTTCATTCAAGTTAAGCTCTTAAGTCTTTATTGTGCACACCAGGTGAGTTCATGCCCCAATCTTTTATATACTCTCTTTTGGGGGAGATAGCATACTGATTTTACAAACGCTGTATAGTATAATATAGTGCTGAATACCATGAAAGTCCTCACACTTTCGGATTGTTAATAATGATTATTAGCGAGAAATCTTGGGTAATACTACTGGTTTTGACTAGCCCCACCTGTGCGACTCGAGGTCAAACGGGTACAATTTTTTCCTAACACAAACATCGTCACGACCTGGTAAGTCATGATGGGAGGCAACAAACGAAACACAGTCAGCTTCAATCGTGAAATCACTATGATTATTACTTGTGAATATAGATTAGCTATCTATTTTCAATGCACTTCTTATATTTTTTGCAACTGTTACTGATTTATGATTAACGCAAACTCTTGAACTCACCACCATTGTGTTGACTCTTTTAGTATGCTATTCTCAGGTTGAGGTTACCATTGCCTAGGAGCACGTGCACGGGTCTGCATCATTGTAGTTGTCAGCATGATTGAAACTTTGTTTCGTTTGGTTATTAAACATTTAAGTATTTGTTGGTACTTTGGGCGAGTGTGTTTGCGCATTTTACATTATATTGCTTTACTTTGGTCTTTCTGGTTTATTAAACGCTTCCGCATATTTTAAAGTTAAACTCTGATTTTGAATGTTTGTTCATATAGAGTCGTTCTGAGTAACTAATGACTGAGATCCTGGTATGTCACACGCCTCGCGGTAAAACCCCGCACGTGGATTTTGAGGGTGTGACAGATTGGTATCAGAGCCATTGGTTATACGGAACTAGGTTGCATACACACACTAGACTATAACCGCACAGTTGTTAGTTACTTGTCGCTTACTTCCTTACTGTATACTCATTGGCATACGCGTCACGTACTTTGCAGCATGGCATCGTCATCACATGACTCTGGTAAGAGATCTGCGAGATCTGAATCACCTCCCTACTCACCCGTACCTGACAGGGGATCGGACTGGCCCCGACACCCGTATCCATCTGAAGAGGTTGATTGGGATCAACCGTTCGTGATACCTAAACTTGACCACCCACAAGATTGGGATTACTATCCTACTTTTATATGTCATATTACTTACCGAGAGCGAGTACCACCGGTAGCCCCTACCCGACCACGGACAAGGTCATTGACAGCTTCCACATCTCACACACTTCCAACTCTAGATGTTCCTCAGGAACAAGCGTTTGCTACACTGGTGGCTACGCTGGACACCGAGCAGCAGCGTGTCAGGGGACTCATAGGTGAGAATTCTGCCCTGAGACACGAGGTGCGACAACTTAGATTGCAAGTGGATACGCTCGAGGAGCGACTCGCGAAGGCCCTTAATGGTGTTATGCTATGGCAGAAAGTGTGGCTGCACTTACTGGATGTGTGGATGCACAAGAGCAGCGGGATATGATGGCTAATGACTGGATTGTTGCTTTAGAGGCACAACTGGTAGCGCTTCAGGTAGCTAAAGACCCTGAAGAGGAGGACCCTGAGGAAGCCCAGAGGAGGAAGAACTGGAAGAAATGGAAGAAGACAGTGACGGATTGGATGTGTTGGACTGAGTTCATCATTAAATGACTTAGACTATATAGTGTTTCTTTTCTTTGAAACCTATGTGGGAAGGGTTGTTTCCCACCCAACTGAAAAACTCAAATTTTGACATTGATGGAATACTTTATGACTCATTTACAATTTATTTATCTTTGGTTATTATTTCTGTTATAAATGTTATGGTTGTGATGAAATCCTTATTGCTTATTATTTATTGTACCTCAATGAGATTAATGAGTTGGATGTTACTCATTATTGTATTTGTGAATGTAAAGTGAAATATGGATGGACGTGGAAGAGGACGTGGAAGAGGTCATGGACGTGGCGCCGGAGGTCATGGTGCCGGTGCCATAAAGATGACACCTGCAAAGTTGGTTACTTTAATTAACGAGCATGTACAGGCAACAGTGGCTGTTGCCCCAACCGGACAGCCAGCAGGTAAATGATAAAAGAGGTTTAACCAATTATCCTAGTTACTTGTCTGGGATACCTGACTAATGTATGGTTTGTCGAAACAGGACCTCCACCTTGTACTTACAAGTCCTTCATGGATTGTAAACCCCACACCTACAACGGGACGAAAGGAGCTGTGGGATTAGTACAGTGGTTTGAGAAAACTGAATCCATATTCGCAAAATGCAATTGTCTGCCAGCTGATCAAGTGATGTTCGCGACTGGAACACTTGAGGGTGCCGCACTTTCCTGGTGGAATGCCCAGGTGCAATGTTGGGTCAGCCATGGCCAATGAACTACCCTGGGATGAATTTAAGGAGATTATGACCGATGAATACTGCCCCCAAAAACGAAGTGCAAAAGCTGGAGATGGAATTCTAGCATCTCAAAATGCAAGGCTCAGAGATTGAAGCCTACACGACCCGTACTCATGAGTTGGCCACATTATGCCCGGGACAAGAGAGTCGAGCACTACATACGTGAACTGGTGCCCGAGATTCAGAGTATGGTAACTACTTCCAACCCCACTATCATATAGCAGGCTATCCGGTTAGCCCACAGGCTGACTGACCCGGCAGTCGAGCAAGGACGGTTTACCAAACGGGCGTGGTTTCTACTATGCCCAACAACAACGAAAGTGGGAGAACATTAGTAACAAAGGCTCATCCTCCAGCAACCAGCCACAACAACAGCAGCCGTATGTACAACAGCACCAACTTCCCCAATACAAAGAGGTTGATAACACCCGAAATTTCAATCAGTCCTCGGCTCACAGGACAAGGAGGCTATGTGGGGAAAAGTCCCAAGTGCAATCGATGCAACTAACGTCACA